>WAAD01035833.1:38536-103099 GCA_013389945.1 Fregata magnificens | reverse complement strand
GGGCCGGCTGCGCTCCCCTGCGCGCATCCGCTGCGGGACGCGGCGGGGCGGGGGTGGTCCCGCACTCACCGTGCCGTGTCGGTGTGTCCGTCCCCGTCCCCTCCATCCCCCGCCCCGCAGGTCTGGTTCAAGAACCGCCGAGCCAAGTGGAGAAAGCGGGAGCGGAACCAGCAGATGGACCTGTGCAAGAACGGCTACGTGCCGCAGTTCAGCGGGCTGATGCAGCCCTACGACGACATGTACGCCGGGTACCCCTACAACAACTGGGCCACCAAAAGCCTCACCCCGGCGCCGCTTTCCACCAAGAGCTTCACCTTCTTCAACTCCATGAGCCCCCTCTCCTCCCAGTCCATGTTCTCGGCGCCCAGCGGCATCTCCTCCATGAACATGCCCTCCAGTATGGGCCACTCGGCCGTGCCGGGCATGGGCAACTCCGGCCTCAACAACATCAACAACATCAGCGGCTCCTCGCTGAACACGGCCATGTCCTCGCCGGCCTGTCCCTACGGGCCACCGGGCTCGCCCTACAGCGTCTACCGGGACACTTGCAACTCCAGCTTAGCCAGCCTCAGACTGAAATCAAAGCAGCACTCCAGTTTCGGCTACAGCAGTTTGCAAAGCCCCGGCTCTAGTCTAAACGCCTGTCAGTACAACAGTTGACGGACTTGACACAAACCACCTCCGACAAACATCGCCGACAAAGCAAAGCAGAAGCAAAGCGACGTTTAACGGAAAAGGGGGAAAAAAAAATAATAAAAGGCAAAACCCGAGCAAGTGAGAGAGAAAAAGACAAAAACAAAACAAAACACCACCCAAAAAACCCCAAAAGCTCCGCGGACTTCGACTGTCTAGAAAAAAAAATATTAATGCAAACCAACGATGCAACCGACAAAACAGCGCTTTAAAAAAAAAAAGAAAAAAAAAAAAACAACAAAAACCAAAAACCAAAACAAAAAACAACAAACCATAAACCATCAAAAACCGTAAACGGACCAGAAAACTTTTGCAAGAGACACCGAAATCTGGTACATGGATGAGTTGCAATTTTTCTCTGGATTATGCGGGTTGTATGTGTTTACTTGAACTTGCACAGGAGTTGGTAAGGCGGCCGCTTCCCCAGGGGAGGGCGGCCGGGGAGGGAGACGCCTCGGTGGTGAGAGCTGGTGGGACGGTTCTTGGCCGCTTGTCGCACGGGAAGAGTTTGGTTAATGTTTACCACTGAGACACAGAATCACACTCGGAAAAAAAAAAAAAAAGGGAGGGGGGAGAAAAAAAAAATATAATTCGCAGAGTAGATTCTGCGGGGAAAATGGTTAAAATATTAGGTATGAAACTATTAAAACTAATAATGACAAGGGTCAACCACTTATATAAGGTTATATTTATATCTACCGTTGCATTGTGCCGGATCATTGTCCTTGGCCGTTGAATAAACTGTTTTTAAAATGCATGATTCTTGATGTTTTTTCTTTAGTTGGAAGCTATAATCCAGTCATTCCTGACACTAAGCAGCTCAAGGTTCCTACCTCTTCATCCTTTCCAACAGACTGCAGTATCCCCGGTTGTGAGAGAGCACAGAAACCCTCCAGCGATGCGAAAACTGTTCGGCATTCTCCCCATCCAAAGTCTTATCCTGATAATGAAATTATCATTCATCTTTATTTAAATGCAGCGGGTTTTTTTCTCTTTAAAAAAAACCAACCAACCAAACAAACAAACAAACAAAAAAACCCCCAAAACCCAAAAAAACAACCCCCTTTTAGAGAGTCTAGGGAAAAAAAAAAAAAAAGACGAAAAATGGTCTGTTATGAAGTGAATCCAGATACTGCATCTCTGCTAGAGAAACAGCGAGCCTCGGCGTCCGGAAAGGTTGCTTAGCAAAGCTGAAAGCGTTCCTTGCTTTTCTAACTGTGAAGGAAAAACAAGGAACAAAAAACACCCCCCCCGATCTTAAGGTGTTATTATCTTAAGGTGTTATTATGTAAATGTAGATACTTTAACAAGTGCTTGTTGGCAAAAAAAAAAAAAAAAAAAAAAAAAAAAACCAAAAAAACATGGAAATGATAAATATGATCTTTATTAATACGCATACAAAACGCATATGAAGTTTAATTGCAGGCATATTTGTTGCTTATTTTTGTTGATACTTATTACCTGTAGATGACAAAGAAACATAATATAAAATGCACACGGTACTTCTTTCCCAGTGTATTTCACACCTGTGGTAAACGTTACGCTGGATGTTTCAGTTATGCTGTTGTGGATAAGGATGCAGTATATATATTGTTTTATAAGTTATGTTTTGTGATTTTATTTTTTTTTTTTTTTCAAAATTAAGAGCATGGGAATAAAAAAAAACCGAAAAAAAACCAAAACCGAAACGAAATCTAGAAATGCCTTTAATGTTCTTTTCTGGCTGTGTGTAAGAGACCGACTAAATAAGGAGAAAAGCAGCTTTCTTCCCCCCCCTCCCGGCGGTGGCATTTTGGGGGGGCCCCTCCGCTTNCCGGCCAAGGGGGGCGAAGCCGCCCTTCTTCGGGGAGGGGGACCCCGGTCCCTGCCGTCCCGGGGGGCAGCCCCGGCGGTGGAAATCCTCCCCACCTCTAATTTTATGGCAAACTTTTCCCGCTGCCGTTTTGGCGTCGCGGCGGGGCTTGGGGAGGCAGCGCTGCGCGCCGCCTGCATTTCTGCTCCCACGAAATAATAACGCCTCGAGCCGTGGGTTGGGGTTTTTTTTTTTCCTCCCAAAAGAGTTAATCCTCGCACCCTGAAGGCCCCCCCCTCGGCCTGTCCCAGCCCTGGGACCGCTCCTTCCCGCTGAACCGTTTCGCCCGTTTTGCGAAGGTGCGTTTTCCTCTTGCTCCTCCAAATTCTCCGATATCCTGAATTTTCAAGGTTGTTCGATTTATTTCTTTTTTTCCCCCGAGCTGTTGCAAGCGCGAAAGACTCTGTTTTCATTACTATTTCATTACTATTATGATTACTATTAATATTTTGTGAAAAATGCCATCATCCAGCCAACGAAACAATAAATTATCTGCGGCGGGGCCAGACCCGGGGGCANGTTCCCGAGGGGCGCGGGGGGGGGGCCGTGCCCGCGGAGCCCCCGTCCTGGGGCTGGGGGGCTGCGCAGTGGCTTTGCACCGAACCCGGGCGCTCAGCAGAGAGGAGCTGCCTCTCCTCGGCTACTTTATCGCTTACTACAGCTACGGGAGCGTGCACCAGACCAGGAAAACCACTGATTTTCCCCTCCAGTTTCCATCCGGGAGGGTATCCGCAAGCCCCTCAGCTGTGATTTTAGCCTGGATTTTCAGTGTTCATTTTCTCCTGTTCCTGGAGGTAGCACTGTTAGTCCTAAATCAGAGCAGCGACTGCAGGGCTCACGTTTAGCCAAACCCTGCCGCGAGTTTCAGTTGTTGTCGGAGTCCTGAACCCCCCCGAAACTCAGCCTGCGGGAAAGAGCTGGGGAGCAGGGACACAGCCTGCTTGGGTTTCTGTGCCGGTGGCCGTCACCGGTGTCCCTCTGCCCTGTGAATGTACCAGGGAAAGCTGATCCGCTGCTGCTGGGCGAAATTTGGGCATCTTGACACGTTTATGGCTCAGGGAAAGGAAAATTCCAAGGAGTCGCTAAGCAGAAAGCAGCTCCTACACCTTCCCTGTGCACTTTTACAGATACCCTGCTTCCAGCAGCCTTTAGGTCTCCCCCACAATGGTTAGAGCTTGAATTATTTGGGGTTTTGCTGTGTTTGAAGCATGGTTTGGGACTGCCTTGCCCAAGCACAGCTTCCTTCGGGTTACGCCCTTGGAGGTGCCCAGGTGTGCGCCCACGCTGGGGGCAGCCGAGGGGGACCATCATGTAATGGTCCCTTAGCCCCCAAAGTCCCCAAAGGGGGGGTCCCACGTATAAAACGGCTCTCCCCACCATGCTTCGCACTTTGGTTTTTGAACTGCCCTTGCCAGCGCCTGGCTGGTGGGCGTTTCCGCACACCGGAGGCGATGGTTTTCCATCCCTCGCCCTGCGCATTCCTCCAAGTGGTTTCCAGTGCGTGAAGCTCAAGCAGGGATTTCTGAAGCCGCATCGCTTCGACCCAGCGTGGCTCCAGCCTGGTGGGACTCTGCCTTCCAGCGGGTGCTGCAGAGAGCCCCCAGACCCCTGCCCACTGATTGCAGCCTTGCTTTTGTCAAGGCAAGCAGATATTTGGAGCCAGAGAAATAGCTGAATCAAGTTTTCCATTTGTTCTGGGTGTGCTGGCTTACCTATTAGCATTTCCAAGGCAAAGCTGCCTGGGGAGCGCGTTGCATACCTACCTGGGCTAGGGATTTGCTTGGGAACGCTATATGGTCCTGAGAGGTCCCAGACGACCAACCCAGAAGTTGCTGCACGGTGAAGGCTCCTATTGCACCAGCCCAGATGAAGTTCACAAAGACTTTATGCCTCAGACTGCCCTGTTCGTTCGACATTAAATGTCTGCTAATAAAAAGCTGTGGTCAGTTTAACTCCAAATTGCATACTTTTCTTTATCTGTGGCCTGGAACTCAGCAAACTATGCAAAGTCCCATTTAAATTAATGGGATGCTTCAGTACTGATTTTAATGGGATTTTGTACAATAAAAATAACACTTAGAAATGCCCTAACATTTTGCTGCAAACTTGCAACAAAAGTCACTGGAACTGGGATAATAAAAATACAGGCTTTATATGAAACCTATGAAGGGTTTGTCGTTAACTTCAATGGCACGGTTTCAGGCCTTAGTATTTTAGTTTACCCTTGTATCAGTAAAAATTACTTTATCAATTAAATAGGAATCTGTGACAACTTTTCTGTTCCAGTCTGGTAACTTGTATGTGAAAATTTAGTTTGATATTATCAAAACAGCCAAGATCTTCAGACTCATAAGCCAGCCTGTATACAAGGACTGAGAACAAATAAAACCAAGAAACTACACATTGTTTTTGCTAAGAGTTTGCCCATCAAACAAAATTAAGCTGTTACTTCTAAAAAGTACTTCATATCCCTCCTTTAATCTATCCAGGAGAACAGTTTTCTGCTCACCCTCATACAAAACAGTAAAAACCTCCTTCAAAGTAAAATATGTTTTAATTAACAGAGCTGCAAAATAAAATCCACAGCTATGCAACAAGCCTCCTGTGCAGCTCACCGTTGTGCGAACCGCTCAGGCAAGCTGCTCTTATTAACAAGCTACAGGCTACGCTCTGCCCCAAACTGATTAAGCAGTAGGGCTGCAGGCAGATTTTCTATCAAAAATGTTTCAATGGCAGCCAGCCTTTTCTTTTGCGGCAGGATTTTTTTTTTCCCAGGAAAAAATGATTTGTTCATCCCCAACTCCAATTTCTCTAATGAAGAAATTGTACGCGCACAATTTTTATTTACCAAAAAACTTCCCAACAAATAAAAATTCCCATAGGAAATAAAAGAATAAACATGAAAGAACATATGTATTTGATTTTTTCCCTTCTTCACCCAAGTAATTTCTTGCAAAAACCCAGGTAACAGTGTTCAGCCTCTGCTAGAGACGAACAAATTTGCTCACAAATCTTCCCAGGAGATCAGTGGAGCTGAGCGAAGGCTTGTGCCCACGGGCCAACCCCACCGATGTAAATGAGCAGCCCAGAACCAGCTCCCCCCAACACCTCTGCCGATGCAGACCTACAACCCACGGCATCGTGTGATGCCTCCCCAGAATAACACGTAAAACAGCACTCGATCTGGGTTGCTAATTCAAGTCCCGTACAGCAGCTTCGGAGCTTCCCAAAAAATCTATGTGTTAATATGCAAGAAACAAAAACCTGACTTAGTATGAGCAGGGACGAAGTAGCTGCTGTCCCCCAGGAGCTCAAAGCAATTTATTTTACAGGCTTCAAAGTGATACATGCCTGGGTACAGGAGATTAGCAGTGGGATTTTCAAAAGCCCTATGTGAGTGAGGACCAGATTTAAAAAAATGATTCCGTGAATCAGTCCTTGTGTGAGATTTTCCTAGAAGTGAGTTAGGCACCTGGGATTTGGACACTAAGAGTGAGACTTTTAGAGGGATTTAGATGTCTGAAGATACAGCTAAGTACATAGTGGGCTCTTTGGAAGCACCTGGTGCCTGTGTCTATCAGAGGTATCTGCTCTGGCTCCTTCAGAGGCTCCTCTAACTGCCTGGGTGAAACTGTGGGAACCCAAATCCCTTCCAGAGGCTGACCGGCATCTCAGGCACCTTCAAAAATTCCCATCCTCCCTCCACTGCCTTCTTTTCTTTTTCCCAAAAAGTCTAGAAGGAGGGTTAACTCATTTAAGAGCTAATTCAGGAAAGGACTTAAGCACGGAAGGAAACTACCCAGCAAAATGCTTCTAGGCATGAGGTGAAACTCTGGTCCCACGGAGGCCAGCTGGAGATTTGCCGCTGGCTGCGGGGGAGTGGGGCTGTGCCCCGTGGATGACCGCAGCACTGCTCGCACCCTGCTGCTCGCATTCTACTAAAGTCAGCAAACTAAAGTTGCTTAAAGTTAAGCATAAAGTTAAGTGAGGTGAAGGAAGTGTTTTGGAGAGTTGCACTTTCACAAATCCATGTTTGAAGTCAGGTCCTAAATTTAATCTTAGACTCCCACAAAGCAAGACCCCACTCTTTAAACATTTACAGAGGCAGGTTTTGAACCTTAGAAAGCAAACCTGGAAAGGCAGGTGAGAAGACTGGTGTCAGCCCGCTCTCCCCTCCCTAGGAACCGGCCAACACAGGCAGCAGCCCCCCTGCAGCCCTTATTCTGCAGAAGCCAGCAGCTTTCGGGAGCATCCCCTCCAAGGTGGGTTCAGCAGTGGAGACCGGGTCTGGGATGTCCTGCATGGGTCTCTGCCCACATCACCAGCTTGTTCCCTGCAGCGAGGAGAATAAAATACCGAGAGTCAGTGCAGATATTTGGAGCAGGAGGAAAGCTCTTTATTGTTTATGGCAGGGAAGCGTGCTTACACCTCTCCGGCACTCACAGAGCCTGCTGAGATGGATCTTGGCCCCTCTGCTGACCCACCTCTGCAGTCCCACGGACTGACATGGTGGCACTGAACCGGGCTCAGCACAGGACCTGTGCAACCCCTCTGCCTGGCATGGTAGCAAAAATCCTGTCCTCCGAAAGCTCATCTTCTTACCTTAAGTGGCTTTACACGTTTTACCTCTGAGCACATCAGCCTACAGTCCCTTCCCACCCGCCTGTACCCCCCCAGACTGGCCCGTCTGCCCCATACACCTACCCCAGCCATGCTGCCCCGTGTGACGAACGTGGGACCGCTCCCCTCAGTGGTCCCATCTCCTTTCCAGGGCTTCAGGGGGAGCGGTGAGCAGCGTTCGCCTGCGGTCCATGGGCTAAAGCTCGCCGGGCACGGGCTGGCACCTCCACTGGTCACATTTGCAGAGGTCATAATTTCAAAAAGGCAGAAACTGCCAATCTACAGTCCTGTCTGCTTTCCTGACCTGAACCCACCCCGTTACCTGCCCTCTCCCTACATTTCAACAAGCTCTGACAACAAAAAATACCTATTCATTCCACGGCTCCCCCGCTCTGTGTGTATTCACCTCCCTTACATTTCCTCCTCCCTCATTCCTTACCTGTCTATCCCATACAAATACCTGCCTACCTCAAGCCTACCTGGATGTGTGATTTAACCACTGCTTGCATGTATCACTCTGTTCTATACATCTTCATCTCTCTGATCTCTGATCATTCTAACTATTTCATAACTATGAATTTCTTATTTACCTGCACACTCCAAGCTCTCCGGTATAACTGTTCTACACAGACATATTTAATTTGTTCATCTCTACCTTATACCCACGCCACACCAGCCAACCCTGCTACCTCCCCGTAGCCAACAAATACCATATAACTTTATAATACATAAAACTGACAACTCCATCTCTGACGTATTTACCTAACCTTCTTTCTTTTGTTTTAACACAGTTTAGTATCAGCTAAATACAAATGTATCATATATTTCTACCTGTTCCTCTAAAGTGCACGGTTAAGATTAAGTTAGAGATAGGGTTAAGGCTTACTGCCTAGAGTTAGGGTCAGGGTTTGGTTAGGGTTAGGGTTGGGTTGAGATTGGCTTAGAGTTAGGGACAGGGTTGGTTCAGCATTTAGGGTTATGTCTGGGTTATGGCTGGGTTAGGGTGAGACATGGGTTAGGTTTAGGATAGGATTATGGTTAGTATCAGGGTCAGTGGTAGGTCTCAGCTTGTGCTAGGGTTAAGTATTGGGTGCAGAGTTTTAGGTGAGGTTAGGGTTATGGGTTAGTGCTCTGTTCAGATGCTGTTGGGTTAGGGTTAGGTTTGGCTTAGTCTTGTGTTAGGATAAGCATTAAGCTTAGGGTTGGGTTTGTGTCAGGATTTAGAATTAGGGTTAGTTGTAGGATTGGTTTGGGAGTCACGTCTCAGTCTTGATCACGTCATTTCTCTATGCTTATTCCTTGTGCAAACAGATCTGTTCTCTTTCTGTCCATCTTATGACTGCAGATCACCTAATTTTCGCTTCCACGCATCCCTGTAGGTGTTTACTGTTAAGTTTCATAACACTTAGCAATCCATTTTCCCCAGGTATTCTCACTTACCTGACCACTCTGGCTATTTTGCATACATTCATGTCTCACACATCTAGTCTACCTCACATCTACTAATCGCTCTCATCCTTCCTTATAGCACTGATGTATTCACCGCTTCTGCTTTTGCCTGTCATGCCTAAGACATCAACACAACTAATGCCACGATGAACGACCTTTTTTTGCAGTCTCTTTTATATATACTCATTAAGCTAATGCCTGTGACTACTTACCTATCTGATCAATCTGATGCAAATTTTACTTAATCTCTTTGGGTTTCCATAGCACATGGTAAATTATGTATCTTCATCTCCCTCCTTGTTCCATCCATATTCATCTCTCTGCTCACTCGTACCCACTCTGACGAGCTTCCTGGTGTCCACTCATCTCTATGTGCACCCGCATCCTTCTTCATCAATCATCCTGTCCAGGATTTACTCCCTCATTCAACATCCCTTTAATTGGTGCTTGATCATCAGGCTAATTTCTCAAGACTCCCAGCTCATGAATACTCCTCTGTCTCTTTATCTACCCAATACCTAGTCCAACCTGTTAGCTCGCTAATTGTTCCAAGCTTGTTTTTTCAGTATAATCTCTTTATCCTGTATGAATTTTGTATGTAAACTATTTACTCCATGCCCATTTTATCTGACTCTTCCTTAAGTGCTTTTTTTTTGCTTTTTCCCATATCTACTCTTCTCTCATGTCTGTGCGCTTCGTCTTTTTTTGGATGCATCTGCCCAATACTTCCTTCGCTCATCTATGTCTTGTATGTCACCTTTTTCACACTTCTCTGTCTTTGTATCTGCAGGGAGTCTCGATGACTAGATACCCTCTCTATGGGTGTTCCTCATCTATTACTCTATTAACTACTCATTAACTCTGTTATTGTTCTTCTTTTATCTGTTCCTCCCTCTATCCACATTCTCAAAAGCAGCGCCCTAGTCACCCTATCATCCCATATTTTCTGGCCGTATTAGTCATATATTTATTCCATCCTTCCAGCTATCTTTCCATCCCTTTACCCAGACAACACATGTTCTGTCTGCTGTAAACCTGTCCATCACAATCTAATCTCTTTCTCTTTTGGCCTTTAATTTATCAATCTGCTCTCTACAGGTTTATCTAGTCAATCTTTCTGGCTAATACAAGCTCTTTAGTCGGTATATATACCCATCTCTTCATCCACCCATCTATCCAATTTCTACTCAGCTGACCTAACCCCAGAATATTCACGGTATTTCTATTGGATCACCTCTTCCTCTTTATGTCCATTTTCCCGTTTCAGATCTGTTAGTGCCTCTGCTGCTCATGTTACTTTAATTTATGTAGCCCAGAATATCTCTACGTATCTCTACCTAAACAAGTTAATTGATAAGCATATCAGTTCATGTCTCCATTTATTCCATATGTCCCACTAAGTTTTCCATTATATCTGTACTTATCTACTTGCTACCTATTATAGCTACACACTTACAATACCTACCTGCAATAGTCCACATTTCCATATTTTAATCTATCCACATTACATTTACTCTGCTTAACTCCCCAGCCACCCAGCAGTTACTTTACCTAACCAATCCAGCTTTCTCTCTTCCACATTTATCTGTTTCACACCCAGTCAACAAACCGATATGTGATATACAGACACCTATTTGCTCATTTTGACACGGCTATCAAGCTCTGGTACGCCGCAATCCATCCCATGCGTATTTATCTGTCTAGCTAATTTCGGGCTTATTCTAAGCTTTCTGTGTTCTTTCTTTCTTTCTTTTTCTATTTTCCCCTCTATAGTTCTCCCATACTTAGCTCTAAATTTTTAAATATTTCTATTTTATGGCAAATGGCCTCTTCTGTCCGCACATTTATCCCATGGGTTTGCTATGCAGCCCATCAGCCACCTCATCCCTAGCTCCACGACCCAGCTATCCAGCCAGCTCCTACATAAACTTTCCACCCACCCGGATGGGACTTGCTCTGACACAACACGTCCCACACCTATTCTACTTATCCTGATGTGCATCAAGACCACTCTTACCATACCAAAGCCCTGGCTAGGCCATCTAGTCCGTGTCAAATACACGTGCTTTCCCTCCATCATCAGTTCTTCTGTGTTAATATCGAATTATCCATCCTCTGCACAGACCCTGTATGTGTCTATGTAATTATGCCAATTATTCTAGTCCATCTGTCCCCCATGTACCTGTCTGTATATCTCTACCCATTTATTTCTGTACGTTTATCTAACCTGTCCATCAGTTTACGCCATAAAATCCAGCAACCAACACATGTGGCCACTCGGTCCAGCTTGCTGTCCCTCATTATACAAGAGGTAATTCAGTTCAAAATAACTTTCAGCAATAACGCTTTCGCCACTCTCAGTGATCCAGCCTTGTATCAGACTGATGGGTACAGGGATACAGAGAGCAAGAATGAATATTGCCTGAGTAAATGTCATGTAACCCAGCTGTCTCAAAGCCGAAATAAGAGTCGGTTGCAAACAAGCAGAAGTTTGCTCCTGACACGGCGAGAGTAGTCAAGCCCATTATGCCAAGAAGCTGAAGAAAAGTGGACGTCAGGAAGAGACAAAATAATCATCTCTGCATCTGTGAAATGTGTGATTTTCATGGTATGGGACAAATTTCTCCAACTTTAAATACCCTCATGGGTGTGGCAGCTGCACTGGTGTTATGCAGGTATGTCATTTGTCATCATATATATCAGGGTAAGAGAACCGATATCAAAGGTTCCCATGTGAGCTTTCCACTCTCTCCTTATAAGTTTGACTTCCTATTTTTTCAAGGTACTCCAAGCAAATCTACACCTGCCTGCAACTGTTCCTAAGGGAGTTTCTGTACTGCAAAATAGATACCCTCCCTCTTCTCGCTCTTAACCATTTTTCTGCTCAAATTCTGGAGCCTGACCCGGATTCAAACAAGAGCCTCCCAGGGCCAACCTGCATGGCTGAAAGGGTGAAAACCTTTAGAGCCTTGAGTTTGGAAGCGTTCAGACCCAGGAATTTGGATTATCAGGATGCTGAGCTGTGGGATTTGGTTTTGAATGCTTTGCTATTATTTTATCTATTCTCAGTTACTCTCCAAAACCAAACCAGTATCACCTGATGCCAAAAAAATTT
Organism: Fregata magnificens; assembly: GCA_013389945.1. Classification (NCBI taxonomy): domain Eukaryota; kingdom Metazoa; phylum Chordata; class Aves; order Suliformes; family Fregatidae; genus Fregata; species Fregata magnificens. The sequence goes on along the minus strand of WAAD01035833.1, from coordinate 91,370 downwards.
TGGGATCAGTGAACCATCAGGTGGCAAAGACTGACACGGCAAGTCTGGAAGAGCATGGAGTTATGCTCCAAGGTGTGGCAGAGGGAGCCGAGGACCGGGATGCCCCGGGAGCCTTTGCCAAGTCCTTGCAAGTCACACAGGCGGCAGGAGCTGGGGGAGAGGAGGGCAGGAGTCGGGAAACTCTTGGGAAAGTGTCATAAATACCTCTCAATATTCCCCGAGATAGCAGAGCCTGTACATGCACTGCTGGCCACAATCACCAGCCTCTGTGAGAAATTGTTTGTCTTGGTCTTTGCATTAGGTAAATGCCCAACCCAAATTCACTGATAAAAGCAGACACCAAAAAAAAAAAAAAGAAAAAAAAAGAAAAAACAACCCAGAGACAAGGTCTCCTCAGGCCCCCAATCAACAACAAAAAAGGCAGCAACCAGACAGCCATTTAGCGAGCATCTCAAAGCTATCTACCGTCTGCTGGAGGGGCTTTAAAGGCATCAGATTTGTGTGTTTGGCTCAAGCCAGGCGAATTGTAGTCTAAAGCTTTTCCTTGAATTCAAGGCTGTGTTTACTGCAGTCAGGGAGAGGGGAAGGAGGCAACCCCAAAGCCCTCCCTCCTCCTCTTCCCCCACCCTGCAAGCCCCAGGCTTGAAACTTGATTTAAAAAAAAGAATACAAGATTGAATTTCAGTTTGCAGGATTAGGGAGACGACTTTTAGGGGCTGCTTGTTGGAAAAAAAGCAAAGCAAAGCAGCTGGGAGGGATTAGGCTGAGCTGGCGTCTGCACTTTCAACTGATTCAATTTTGCTCCACAAGACATTGTATCTGAGCCTTTCTGGAGACTATTCAAAGCAAATCATTTTCATTTTACCATTTGGTAAGTGATCAGAGTCTATTTTTAGTGTCTTGGAAGCGTCGGGTTTTTTCTCTCTCTCCTTTTCTTTTCTTTTCTTTTTTTCTTTTTTTTTTTTTTTTTTTTTTTTTTTCTTTCTCCATTTTCTTCCACAATTGAATATCTGCATTTGGGGTATCAAGAACAGGCATGTTTGGAGGGAATGTTTACCACAGCCAGCAGCTTCAATTTATTTTATGCCTCGCTTCAAGAAGAAAAGGCACCAGAGAGAGGTTGGAGCTGGCAGGGCTGTCAAGCCACTCTCTCAGAAAGCCTCCCAGAGCCCAGGCTCTGCACCAGTTTGGTTTTTTCAGGTGATTCCTTACGATTTTGGCAAATCCAGCCTGTTGCATGTGGGTCCCTGCAGGCTGCGGGGCTGTTAGCAGAGGTTAGGGTCGCTGTGCCCAGCGGGCATCGGGCAGGGCGGGCAGCGGGGGACTGGGATGCAGCCGAGGATCCAAGCTGATGTTTTTCCAGCTGATCCTTCCCCCCCCGCAAAGGTTAATTTGGCAACTTGATGATGTTTTACAAAATCTTTGGTGCCTTCTCTGCATTTTTTTGTTGAAAAAACCCAGAAATCAGAAAACCTTTTTGAAAATGAGAAAAGGAAGGAAAAATGTCCACACACACTTGTGGGGGGGAAATGCTTTTCCTTCCAGTTTAAATGTGTTTTGCCACATTTTGCTTTTTCTTAAATTTCACTTTACTGAAAATGAAAGGGTTTGGAGGGTGTTCTTTCTTTTCTTTTCTTTTCTTTTCTTTTCTTTTCTTTTCTTTTCTTTTCTTTTCTTTTCATTCTTGGAGCTGTTTGGTCTGGTACTTTGCTCCACAAATGGAAACCTCTCTACAAAAGGGGACACAGGCTGGGTGAGGGTCCCACAGCATCATCCTCTCGTCCTTCCCGGCCAAAGCAGTTTCCTTAGACTTTGGGGAGGACAAGGGGCTGTGATCCCTTCACCAAAAGTACTGCTTAAGCAAGGCTCTTGCAAGAAATAGTTAAAGGCATTTCTCTCGCTGGCCTTGCCACAGATTCATTGTGTACCTTTAGGGCAAGTTATTTATTCTCTTTGCATCTTCTCTTACATAAAATGCCTATAGCAGGGAACAGAAAATGATAAACGCTAGGGCGTTTTCCTCCCCAGACTGTACTGCAAAATATCAGTTTGCTCCAGGAGCACTAACGCCTTCCTCTGTTCCCTAACCGAGAGATGGCAGATAACCGATGCAACATCAAACACTGCATTTCCAAATCAAAAAGCCGACCTCTGGATGAGAGTCCTCAAGGATGAATGTTTTTCCTTCTTCTCTTATATTCTTCAGGAGGTGTTTTTCCTATTAGTGATGTCTATAAGGCACTTGCTTTGTGTAACAGGGTGCAGATTGCATCCCAAATCAAGTAGGTGAGTTTATTCAGTTTAGTTTGTCTGTAAAATGGGGGTAAGGCATCGTCAGTGCCTGATGGGCATCCCGGTGGAGGTGCGAGGTGATTCCGAGGGGTGCTGGCAGCAGCCCCCTTGGGACTGCCAGCCTTTTGAGAAGCACAGGGCTGCTCACGGTGAGCACTTACACCAGCAAGATGCAGCTTGAGAGGACAGCGTAAAGCAACAAGGAGGAATGTAATAAAACACTACCTCTGTGCTGGGGGGAGGACAGCGTGGGAAGTCCTAATGGCACCAGATCAAAAAATGAAGCCACGGGTGAAGCAGGGGTACTGGCAGGGAGACCACCCCCAGCCATGAGAAGGACCTTTAGGAAGGTTTGGTGAGATGTCTAGGATAAGCTATTCCTTAAAAACAAGCAAAAAGCCCCCCTGCCTTGTCCTTGCTGTCCTGGGCTGAGCTTGTGGCCTGGCCGGGTGTTTTAGCCAAAGCAATCCCCCACCCCACAGAGCCAGGCAGCAAGAGCTGCTAGCTATTGTAATAGCAACAATTATTTATTCACAAGCTGGAGCAAAAAGGAATCTGCAAGCAGGGGGAGAGAAGGGGGAGCAAAACACAACCTGATCTTGTAAAAGAGGGCCTTAAAAAAATACCATACATGAAGGTCCTTGCACAAGCTTTTTATTTATCAGTCTGCAGTCAGGAGAATGCAATGAGTGCGTGGCACACAGGGAACTGGGGGTAGGAGGGTCTCTTCTAATAAAAAAGAATGGGTCTGAACAAAGAAAAAGGTTCTGCTAAACCTATGGTGGCAGATGGCATCAGCCCCACCATGTTCCCCTTCAATTGCGGGAAAATATAGTAAAGCAATTTAATGAAAATGCTTAAATAAGCAAACAGTGCAGTTAATTGAACCCATATGCATTAGGAAGGAAATCTAAAGTATACTGATTCATTAAGTTTTATATAACTGTAAACCCCCAGAACCTAAGACAGAGTAAGAAGCCATGATGAAGTGCCAACTAGAAGGAGACCTTCTACCCAGCTTCACTTCGATCTGTTTTGTTATGACAAGAACAAGTGGTTTTAACAAGTACACCATAAATCAGGAGTGTGCACTCCAGCCTGGAGTCTTCCAGGTACCAAACTGGGCTGCAAACTCACATTCCTTTTCTTCTGGTAGCCTTTTTTATTTTCCAAGACAGAAATAACTGGAACTTGGATGCTGCCATCTGCAAAGAAAATAAGCAGTGAAGAGCTGGTCCTTGAGGTCTTTATTAATTTTTTTATTCAAGAAAACTTAGTGTAGTATCTAGATGACGCTCCCTGAGTCATGTCTAACTGAAAGCCACAGGTTCATCACACTTGGCTTTGACTGGTAAAACAAAATCATGGCTTTTGCAGCGACCATGCCTCTCCAGTCGTGATGTTTTGGGTAGAGAGGTGGCATAGACAGAAAGCTGGGGCTAGGAAAAGCAGCAGGTTTGTTGTCCAACAGGCTCCTCTCTTCCAGAGAGCTTCTGCCATACCTGCAGTTTAAAAACTGTCCAGAAGGAAAATCCTGGGGAGAAAGCTGCTCTGGCCCCACTGAAGCAAGTGCAAAAGTTCCCTTTGATTGCAAGAAGGGCAGAACTTCACCTACAAACCAGGAAAACTTTGGAAATGTTTGGTTCAGGATTTGCCTCGTGTGATTTGGGTCTGGAGATACCACCTTCGGTTCCCGCTTTCCCTGAGCTCTCCCTGGTTCATGAAACAGGATCTGTTCAGTTTTCAGAGAAATCTGGTTTACTGCAAAGAAAAGCCAACAAAATTTTGATGACTTGATCCCAAGCCATGGAAAAGACTGACAGCTGGGCTTTGGGGTTTCCAGTGATGCTGATTCAAAGTGCCATTACAGTGACCAGGATGGGAAGACCTTCATCCTTGGTAACTTCGGTCTGAAATGAAGGTGGTCTACAGCCAAGAAGAAGAGTCTCAAGCTAATTGGAAGGGCATCTCAGAGCATCCAGGCTGGTTCAGGAGGTCATCAGTAACCCGTGAAGACACCAAGGCCTTTCCCATTCACGTTCATCTGTTGATATGCACAACTCAGTGGATGGGGGATGTAACAGGAGAAAAAGCTACAAAAGGAGAAAATTGCAAAATTGAGTTTTCATGCATAAAGGTTGACCAGGGAGGCTAAGTCATTGCACAGTGCACTTCTTGGTGCTCAGGACTAAAAAAACCAACCACCTGAAAATAAGCACAAAGAAAGCAAGCATCTTTTATGAACATGCAAAATATTATGGAAAAATATCTTGATTTAAAAACCAATAAAAATAAAGGCACAAAAGAATTCTAGGTGGGATCTTCATAGAGACTTACAAGTGTGACCATTTCTCCGTGTCTCCACAGGTGACCCCATGGGCACTGTGGCATGGGGCTCCCAAGGGATGGGGAGCGATGGGGGCATAAAGGTGCATGAGATGGCCTGACCCTGCCACCCAGAGCGCTTCAGCCATGCTGCAAAATAGATGCAGCCACTGTCTGAAGGGACAAGAAATGCCGGTAGGTGAATACAGCAACCCCTGTCTGAATTTCCTGGATGTCAGGCACAGTTAATGTTAGGGAGGCAGAGGGAGAGCTGAAGTATTGGCCCCAATTCAACAAAGCACTTAAGCACAAGCTTAACTGTAAGTATGTACTTAAGTCCCTCCTTATATAGCAGGACATATGTTAACACCTCGCTGAAGCCCATGTTAAGTGCATGCTTAAAGTTAAGTGTCTGCTTAAGAGCTTTGTTGAATGAGGGCTGTTGTTTACTTCTAACAATTGATGTCTCATGGAATATCCACATTTGTGGTTGCAAACCTGGAGCATCTGTTTTCTCTTAACATTATTAATAGAGTCGTTCTTTAAAAAATACATGATGACACGATCTTTGAAAATATGCAATTGTTGCATTCAGGAGAGCAAGTGACCAACAAGTCCTGAGCATTTCCATAGCGATCCCCATAGAGATCCCCCATGTTTTCCGGTACTTCCATTTTATTCTAGGGAGTTTAAGGGGAAGCAACAGGGTTACCAAACAATATGGAGTCACTAAAAATACAAATAATCTGAATTTAGCTTGATTAGAAAAAAATATATTACCAGTGTTAAGAAATCTTGAACCATCAGAGATTGCTGGGATATAAACTTGTAAATGACAATTAAATTATTAATGTAAATGTGTGTCAAATTAGTATACATACATGTAAATAACTAAAATATAAAATTGTTCTTATAAATAGAATAATAAATAGAATAGCTGTGTCAGGAAATCCTGAATTATGGAAGATTATTGGAATATGGCTTAACTCCGCCATCAGGTAGCGGGAGGGACATCTTAGGGAAACGAAGAAAATTCACAATTTGGGTTCTTTTCAAAGATACACACTCCCAAGGGGATCAGCCCCCATAGAAATTACGCTCCTTGTTAAAATTCACTGCGGTGTGTCTGGGAAAGTGCTATCGGGATGCTCTCAGGGCTGCCAGGGCAGGTAAGGTGCAGAGCAACATTTTGTGCCTCTACTCATCTTTTTTGTTCAATGTATTTTTGCCTGGTTCTTGGGCATCTCTCCTGTGCCCTGCTTCCCTTTGGAAACAAGGCTGCTCGCTCCGTTGCTCCAGGTGGGTGCCGGCATCCCCATGGAGGTCCCAGGGTGGATTCGGGGACCTGCTGAGGCCCCGCGGTGTCCCGGGAGCAGCGGGCGGCCATCCCATCCGGAGTTTCACTGCCTGGGGCGCAGGTCTGCCGCCAGCCCTCCTGGCCCTGCCGGGCGGTTTCCCAGCAATGCTGGAGACTTAGACCACAATAGAAGGAAATCACTAAAGCTGAATTGCTCCAAGTAAGTCCTCAGCAGGGTTTGACTGGTAAACATTTAACAAGGAGAACTCCCTATCCTCTCCTGGTACGTATTAAACTAATACATTTATTTTAACAAGGGAAACGGTTTCCCCAAGCTCCTGCTCAATTTGAGCCCTTGACTTCTACAACAACCTCAGTAAGGTAGGCTTCCTGGGGCTCAGTAATTCACTGGGACTAAACGAGAGATGGCTCTGAGCCATGAACTTGGAGTCTGGAGGCGACAGGACCTCCCCAATGTTGGGGAGAGCTTGGTACTGAGGTTTTCATTCCCACCTGCCTCCAGACTGGTCCGATACCCACCTCAGGACATCCCTGCCACCACCAGGTTCTGACCACTTCAGTCATCTCGTGGAGCCAGGTTGACCGCAACTCATCACGGTTTCCATGTGCCGGAAGCGGTTCACATGCCAAGTCCTCCCCAGAGAGGCTTTGCGAAGCGCCGGCTCCATCAGCACCCATCCCACGCTCCCTTGGGCCCCCAGCCCTTCCCGCTGCCTCTCTCCCTGTGCTCAGATGGAGCTGGGTGTCACAGGCAAGGACACGATGCTGGGAGAGCGAGCAGCTCCCATCCCTTCTCCCTGGACTGGTGACGCTGAGGTTTTCTCCCCCCTCAGCTCTGCTCTTTGCTCCATTGCATAGACCAGAGGGGGACTGGCAAAGCTCCGAGAGCAAAAGTGCTTTCACTATGGAAGATCCTCTGAGACGCCCAAAGCCAGTTGTCCTCAGGAAACCCTGCTGAGCTATCTCCTGATGCTTTCTGACCTAAATAGGACAGACTCACCTATGTAGACCTATACATGGGGGCTCAGCGCTCCCCAAGACCTTCCCGCACGAGCCAGGGCTCTGTCCCACTGCCAGGACTGGCTGTGTCCCCCTGCACTCTGAGCAGGATGGTGGCTGCCAGGCAAATGCCACATCCGCAAGACATGCCCTGAATGGCTCACGGGACACGTCACCGGTGCCAGGGCTCACCCACTTCACCCATGGGCGCCCACAAACTGCATGGCTGCTTTCCCTGTCACGGCATTGCCATCGCTGGGGGCCCCAGAGACGGTACCATCCCCTGCAGGCAGCAGGGGCTCCTGGTGCTGCCTGCTGTCCCAGCTGGCAGGGGCTGGCGCTGCCTTTGCAGGCTGCAGGCAGGATCTGAGCCTGCTGGAGTCTCTCTAGCTCCCTCACTAGTGTTTTTCAGACTTGCCCTCAAGGAAATAAAAAGCTCTGAAAGCAACTCCCAGCTTTGCATCTTTGCTCCGAGCCATACCATGACTCCAGCACTTCCATTCTGACTCACGGGCAAGAGGGCAGGTTCAAACAACTGTGGCCGCCTCTGCCAAGGCAATTATGACTCCTGGCGTCACGGTCCAAAAGTCTCTGGGAAACTTTCCCTGCTCAGCTTAGCCTGGTTGCAGTGCACGTGAGCAGCTGGGGGTGATGCTCAGCATTCCCAGGAGAGATGCAGGCGCTTGTAGGTGGAAATGGCAGAGGCAAGACTTTGCTGTGTTGTGAAGAGCTCCCTGGTACCACAAAACATCTTCTGCTCCACCGCCTGCAGAGAAGAGACTGCCTTGGCATCTCCCTCAGTATTGCATGGTTAGGTAGTGCTGGGACATCCTTTCAGATGATGCCATGAGTATGGAAACATCCGGCAAAAACCCACTTTGGCCTGAGCATCTCATGCTTTTTCTCCCACTGCCATGAACTGACATCATGTTTATCCTTCATCACCACCAAAAACTAACCTGTCTCTCCAAGTATCCTCTCTCCAAATCTGCCTTCAGTTCTTCACAACATTTAATAAACTTCCCTCTCGGAAAGGGTTGAGGAGAAACAAGCAACGTTTGCAAACCTTTTCCTTACCGTCACAAGCAAGCAGAAAGCCCATCCCCGTCCCCGTCCCCACCTGTCCCAGCCCGCAGCAGGCGGCGAGGTCTCTCTCTCACCGCCAACAATATCAGCAGGAAAATCCTTTCCACTCTGTTTTTCTGGGATTGTGATCCCAGCAAGTCTTACAGCAGCTTGGCAGTACAGTAAATAAGAAACAGATTTACAAATATTTTGTTTTACCATTTTGTTCTTTGTAGCATCTAAGTCCAGAGGCTGAGGACCTGACTCCCGAAGGTCTCCAACTGGATTGCCGATCTGCACCCGCAGGCAGTAACCCTGCGGTGAGGCAGGCACCAGGCATGGGCACAGCCTGCCTGGAGAATGTCTCAGAGGAGAGCATGCCATGAGGACCGGCAGCTAATCAGGACAACCAAACTGCATGGGCAACTGTTCAGAAATTCCCGGTTTCGATGTAAAATGGAAAACTGGATAGAAACAAGGCCCCTGGGGTACACCCCATGCCAAGGATGGTAAGCAATGAAACATCCATTGCAATCCTTTGGACCTTTCTGCAGCCACCTTCTGTGCCGGTTAGAGATTTTGTGTTGCTTCCTATCACGCTTGACCCCAATTGCATTTTTCCCACGTGCTCTCTCCCACCTGTGAGCATTAATGTCAGATCTGAAAACTCTGGGACCAATCCTCTTCCCACACCAGCATCAGTCCAGAATAACTTGATCAATTGGAATTAACCCTGGTGCACAGGCACACAAGAGAAGCATGAACTGAGGGATTCAGGTAATTATCCCTATTACAACAGAAAGCCCATTTTCAGGCCTTTTCTTAATCTCTTTCTAACTGGACTCTCCACTCCTTGAACTCGGGGAAGTTCCCACCGAATTCGAACCCTCCGCTACAATATTCCTTGCTGCTGGGACAGGCGGTGGGGATGGTTCTGGGTCTCATGACTTTTAGGTATCGGAGCACGATGCTACCTATGAGCCTCATATCAAATACAGCATCCACCTGAAGATTACCTCTTGTGCAGGGCAAGGCTGGACTCCGCACAGTAGCACAATTTTGGAACAAAATTTGAGCCTTTTTGAAGTAAAATCCCTCTGGGATGGGGTCATCTCACAGAATAAAGGCTGTTCTCCCTCTGATTCACACCGGTGATGACTAAGCACACGAAGCATTCCTCAGCCCATGCGTTACTCACAGATTTTCATCCAACGCCTTCTCCCAACACAGGCAAAAACCGTACTGCGACCCAACGGTTGCAGAGGGAAGCCCCTTCTCCATCTGTGTCTCACTGTCAGATAACTACGTTGTTCAGGGTCTGCAGCCTTGGAGAAATATATGTCACAACGCCTCGAGGGATTCCTCTAGAAAAGACCAGTCCCTGGTCTGTATGCAAAAGCCTCCAAACTTCTTTATCCTCATAAATTAATATTTATCTTTTAAATACAATGTTTCACACATTGCAGATTTGTTTTTAGAATACATCAGAGTCAGTTAATGAGGTCAGATTAGTCCTACACTTGTTTCAGCTAGAGCCAGAGTGGCAGTAATAACAGTGATCCAGCCTCTAACACCAACATGCCTTTAAGCGCCCCCATAATCTGTTGTGCAAGGTTGACTTGCAAAGTAGGCAGATAAATTGCGTGCTTATGCATTTCATAATACTGGCACTCGGCTGAGTACCATGGTGCAGGGTAATCCCCAGGGATCACAGAGGTAGCATTTTGAGTGGAGAGCTTCAAAGCGCAGTCTAGATGCTGCAGGAACTGATGCTGGCATGGGCTTGGTTCCCAACTATCATTTTCTCTACTGTTTCCTTTGCTACCACAGCCGTTGCTTCAAACTCAACTGGCAAAGCAGAGTGAAAGCAGATCAGAGGCAGTCAGTGCCATGTCTATAGGGGACGATCCCTCCTCCCTGTGCACATGTGAGCTGGCCACACTGGGAGGGAGGACCAGGAGCTTGTCACCCTCCAAACCAGGCTCCCAGGCACTCCCCGGGCCGTGTTACCCCTCGTGCAGGCACCTGCCACCCTGCTAGAGCCCCACGGCAGCATCACAGCTCTGCATGTGGAAGTGCTGCAGCGTGGTGGGTGCAGGCTGGAAAACAAAAATCGCACGGGCAGCTTCGGAGAGCAGGTCAATGGGTGCCCAAAAACCAGCCACGGACACGTGCATGCAGTGTATGGTCATACACCAATATACACAGACAAGAAAGTTACGGTGGGCACGGGTTTATACTAAATAGACAAAGTCCTATTGGGTTATAAGACAAAATCAACATCACCCTGCTTATTAACTTGGGAAGTAATTAAGAGTAGTTTTATAGGTGCAAGATCCCGCTGTGCGATAGACCAGTAAAACCATGTCTGAGTCTTCTGATGGAAGCGTGCAAGGATGCGTGTAACACGCGGGCTGGGCTTGCGCTGCAGGTGTGCCTGAGCCTGCTCATCCCCACCTCCTCTGCCGGTCAGAAGGAGATCAGGGCACTTTACCTGGGTCCCGATTCCCCTCTCACATTCACCCGCTGCACGTTTGGGCGTGATTTCACCTGCTTCGGAGGAGTACAGTCTGATTCATACAATGTCCGAAACAAAAATAAAGGGTCATGCTCCTAAAAAGCTGGACCAAATTTAGAAAATTAAGCTAGATGGAGGCTTTGCAGGTCAGCTTTGAGGCAGTAGTGAAGGAGCTGTGCTCTGAGCACGGATACGCCCCACTTCCCTATGGTCTGGCCACCCAACACCTCCAAGCTGGGCATCCAGAAATGAAGGCAACCAGCAAGAGCCAGGTGTTTCCCCAGATCCAGGCTTTGGGTTTTAATAGTTCAACATCAGCAGAATGGGCAGGAGGCTGTTTCCAAGATGCCAAAATGAACCACAATGGTGGGACCCACCAAGCCATCAGGTCCTCCCTCCCCGGCTCCCCCGCTGCAGCCCGTGGGGCCAGTGCTTGGCTAAACTGGTGCCGGGGACTCAAGAGCCAGCCCATGTTCCCAGACCAAGGCAACATTTTTACCACACCAGTTTAAACCATTAATAATCGTCTCTACAAACCCTCACAAGCTTCCAATGTTATGTAAACTGAAGTGAATTAAAATAATTTTTTTCCATCACTGTTTAAAATGTATGATGCTTTTTCTAAACGGCCCCACGAGCAAAAGAGAGAGGGGGGAGTCTGAAACAGCTCCCTGGACTCTGGCCAGGTCCCAGCGAGTACTTTATATTTCACTTCGGGATGGTCAGAACAGTGGTTTAACACAAACAGCGTTAGGTTGGTTAAGTCCTGCTTTGACCAGCAACAAGTAGTGGAGACGTAAACAGATTTCATTTGAACCGGGCTTAATGTGACTGGGTTTACAGAGTCACAGCTGATTTCGACATACATCAGAAGTGTATATTTAGGGAGGCAGCGTGGTCCGACGGCGAGGGCGGTGATCCGTATAGGTGCCCCAGCGCTGGCGCTGACCCCCCGTGCACCCCTCGGCAATCCCCACCGCTCCTTTATCTGCAAAATGGAAAGAGCTGACCTACTTCACAGAGCAAACCTGGAATCAATTAATGTCTAGCCTGCATTTAGGAGAGGCAAAACACTATATAAACATTATGTATCATTTAGCTTCTGAGGAAAAGCCATCGCCTGACAAAAGGGGCCTCTCCTTTTTATTTTATGAAGTCCGGTTTACACTGGTGCAGCCCTCCTGACTTCTTTGGCCTGGTCATAATTTACACCAGCCCTAAGTGCAGGAGAAACCAACTCACAAAGTACATTAATTTCCCTCATTAATACGTGGGAGTGTCTTTGCTGAGAACCCCCATTTCGTGTTTTGTCGCTCTCTGAGTCTCCCCAGGACAAAGCCAAGGGGCAGCATCATGCTGCATGTCAGGCACCAAAAAGGCTGCTGGCACCTCCCAAAACCAAAGACACTGGCCAGAGGGCTGCTTCATGCTGCCCGGCCTGGCCAAAGCAGTTGAGCAACATCCCGACATATTCAGAGCATTTCTCAAAGTGTTTCAGCAGTTCTTGGTCCAAGTCAGCCCGTTCAAAGGTGCACAGAGGTATGGGGAAAATTAAATAGCAAGAAAAAGCTTTATTGGGACGTAAGGTGAAGCTGAAGGTGGGAAATGCACAGAAGTGTCCAAGGACAGGTCCCCTGTGGAAAGTCAAAGCAAAGGCTTTCATGGGAAAAAACAAACCCCAAATCCCCCGACAGCAGAGCACTGCCCCGCAGCGAGGAAGCAGAGGTGGGAAGCTGCCCCCAGACAACTTCTCCAGCACCCCCAGCCACTACCTGTCTCCCAGCAAGCCTCCCTCCTCCCTGCATGTTATTTTACGTATTTTAGAGGTTGCTCTGCCCCCGTGCCATAAGTCCCCAGGTGCCATTACTGCAGCCTGTCCTCTCCTGGTCCCAGCAGTGAGGCTTTTTGCACCCAAAATGCCACCCACAGCCCTCTGCAGCTCCTGGGCTCATACCTGCAAAACGAATTCTGCACCAAAACAAGAGGCAAAGAGGCTTCTTCCAAAGCAGCAATGTTTCTGGTGATCAAGCAAGGCCACAATATTTTAAGGAATCTGAAAAACTTGAGAGCACTTTGCCATTTCCAGCTGGAAACTGGAAATCCGTCGGCAGGGTTAGAGGATTTTACCAGTCTCCACCTTTTGCTTGCTGCCTGTGACTGCTGGCCTTGCATTCATCCTGAATTACTCACCAACGTCACTGTTGCACTTCCCTGCCACTAGAATTTTTTTTTCAGTTAAAAAATATCCCCAGACCATTTATGACCACTGTCCTTTCACCCTCGTTCTGCTTCTGTGGTCTCCAGCTCTTGCACATCATTTTTTCAGCCTGTCTGAGCCCTTCCTATAAACACAGGAAGGCTTAGGATTGTTTTTCACACTACGCAAAAGTTTGATCTTACCATTAAAATAATGAAAACCAGGATTACCGACAGCCTGAGCTGGGGTGCTGCTGGTGAGAGCCAGCCCTGTGTTTTCGGGGACCCTCTGCACCCACCGCTGCGGGGAAGGGGACGCCAGCGGTCCTGGCTGATGGGCACGGTGACCCTCGTCACTCACCCAAACACAAATACTGCAGGAATTGTCCCAGTTCAGTGACACCTACTGCAGTGTGGCTCAAATACAGCCAGTGACGCTGATACCTCAGTCATGTCCATTGTAGAGGGATCTGCTAATGCAAATAAGCAAAGGTCCTTTAACCTTGGCATTATTAGCTTTGAAGTCCACAGAATCCATTTCTAGGAGCAGTATGTGCTTCTCCCAGTTTGGCTCTGTCCTTGAACTGAGCACAGGAGCAAACCTGCACTTCGGATAAAATTCCAAGCGATGCTTTCCATGTCACCCAGGGGTGACACCTGGACATGCATGGGCCCAGAGCTGGGTTACCCCTAGAAAAACAAAAATAGGAGGAGAGAAAGTTTAAATAATGAATTAGCAAGAAAATCCATCTGGAAGTTTGGCATGCAAAGATATGCAGACAGTATTTCTGGAGGGATGAACAGTGCCGGCATGGCTGGGGGAAGGTTGGATACCCCATGCCCCTCCGATTGTCCAGCTCACTGGACTGTATCACATGTATCTGTCACAGAAAAGCAGGTTTTCATCTCGTCTCTCCACAAAAAGGGTCACATCATGTATTATAGCACCACATGTGTTTCCATCATGTTGGGGAAGTTTTAGGAAGTATCCCTCATAAAACACAAAATTATTACAAATGAGAACATGAAAAACAAATTGAGCAGGAGCTCGTGTCATTGGTTTCTCTCTAGCCCTTTTACGAGGAGCTCCTGTTTGGAGCTCTCAGCCCCCTCACGGTGGCCGGCTCGGGCGAGGGCTTTGGGGCACAAACCCCCTGCAAACGGCAGCCCCACGGCTGGTACCAAAACCGCATTTTAAAGGACCACAGAGATGAGCTCTGTGGGTTTGGTGAGAGGCAGGTAGGGCCACAGCAGTGGCAGAGAGAGCTCTGCAAAATCAACCCACCCCTCTCCGTAGGGATGTGTCAATAATTTTGTCTTAGACACTGCTCATGTCTGGCTCGCGTTTATTTTGCTGCTGGAAGCCATAGCACAGTAATGAAGAGGATATTTTCTAGATGTTCCACCGGTAATACTGAACTCCCATTGATTATGCAGAATCTCCAGGAATGGTCATATAAAAACTTTGGAGACTGAGAAAAACTCAACACTTGATGTTACACCAGCACTGCCATCAAAGGCAAAACCTGCAGAAGCCTCACGTCTGAGTCGTCAGAAGCTTGAGCCTGCCCGCTCGCCGCAGGAGCCAAGGAGCAGCCGCGAGCCCCCAGCGTCCCCGGCACGAGGCACCCACCCCTCTCCCCACATCAGCAATGTAATCCAGCCTGGAGAGAGCCAAACTGCCAAACCCCAGCACCCCCCGGGCACTTTCCTCCCTTTCATCATCCCCCAAGACTCATTTCTTGGTTCCTGCCGTAGTATGCTAACGGCGGACTGTGTCGGGGGTAAAGCAGAGCCTTGCCATGCAGCCCCGCTCTGCTAATCCCCGTTGCCTGCATGAGCGGGACGGGGTCAGGGTGGCTCATTCCGTGTCACCTCAGGCAGATCAACCACCGCCGTCACAGCCATCGTGCCCTGGCTTTGGGGCGGTAGCTCTGTACTGGTACACCCTGTGCCACGCGGAGGAACGGCTGCTGCTCCACAGGTCTCCTCTTTCCTTCTCCGATTACCCAAAGCCGTGTGGGTGTGTTTGCATTAAAACTGCCAGATGAATCCAAGCGGGTTATTCCAAGATGCTAATCAGCATCAGAGCACAGAAACGAGCTGCTTCATTCAGAGATATCACCATCCATTTCCTTAGCACAGGTTGGTTTGCTCTGACTCGGAGCAGCCCCTTCGCTACGCCGAGGCTGCTTGATCTTAGAAAGAGGGAGCTGGCAGGGAGAGCACCGGAGGCCTGGGCGCTAGTCCCAGCCTTGCCACAAGGTTTCCAGGAAAAGGACCCGGGCTGTGATCCTTTCCCAGCCCACGGTTTCTCCAGCTCTCAATGGCGACGTGCCTCCCTCCATCAGCGGCTGCCTGCAGCGCAGGGCCAGCACCGGCAGCTGCTCTTCCACCCGGTCAACGAGCAGAAAGGAGAGCAGATATTTCCTGAACTATTTTTAATCATAAATGTTTCTGGCTTATTTTAATGCAGGTTTGAAGAAGAGGCTGTAGGCAGAGCTCTGACAGCCACCAAAGATCTTGTTCCGCTTAAAGAGCTTTTAACTTTTCATCTTCTCATGATCTGGCAAAGACTTTTCTTTCGTGACTTCCACAATCTCTCTCAATATGCCGGTATGTTTGTAATAGTGATGTTGCAATCTGCAGTGAGAGAAGAGCATGGTAAAAAGATCCCCAAATACCATGCAAAATGGGAACCATCATGTCTAAGGCATCCAGAGAACTGCACCCTCTGCAGGCACCCCTCCATTCACCCGGCAGGGCAAGGAGCAATGGAAAGATCCCCAGTATTTTGCATGACGTTGAGCCCCCTGGCTCTGCAGATTTTCTTTAACATCCTTGTAAGTATTTTTCTCACAAAAGATCAGAGGAGAATGGCAGAAGTGCAACCCAGGACTGTCTCTGCAAAGTGTGCCAAGTGCAGAACAAAACACGCGCAGAAGCACTGGTCTTGATCAGTGCATTCAACGTACGGGGGGGAAATAATACAGAGACTCCTGACAGTAACCACGGTCACCTGGGGAACGGGGCAAAAGGGAATTTTTGATATCCAGGGAATTTTTTCTGGACTCCAGGCCAGACTGTGGGTTTTTTAAACAATAGGTACCAAGCTGTGATCATAGGCTTGTATGACATTAAGGTTAACCTAAGACATGTAAAACTCAGCAGTCTCCATTTGGGGGATTTGTCGGAGGTTTTTCTGGTTACATGGTTTAGACTCACTGCCTGGGGTTAGTCGTTCCCCAAACAAGATGCAGAGAAGTCCATTGCTGAGCCAAAGCACAGGTCAGCCTGGACTACTGCTGTAAGAAGGTGGCAAGTCCTCCTCACCTCCCAAACTTGGGTCCAAACATGTCCTCCAACTCCACTGCCCCCATAAATCTGGGATGTGCTCTCGCCTCTCTCCCAGGCATGCTGAGGGGTGGAACACGGGAGCCAGACCATGAGGATGGAGCCTCTATCGGGGCCATGCACCCAGGGGACACCTGGGGCTTTGCGAACCCCAGGATGTGCCGGGCCTGGGGCGCAATGAAGAACAGTGAAGAACGGTGAATTTTCCAGCAGAAAATTGAGCACATTTGTGATGGACACCGATCCCACGCTGACACTGCATGGTGCTGGGAAATGCCTTTGCCCTCCTGACAGGGACAAAACCAGTCCCATTTCTAGCACGTGCCATATGTTGGTCCCTTCCTAGACTCTCAGCACTGCTCGTGCCGAGACAAGTAGCATTTTCCCTAGGGAGAACAGCCTCAAAATGTCCATTCATTCCAAGAAAATAATTCAGTACATCAAAAGGGCATCTGTTTTTGTAACTTGGAGCCTCTCTTGTAGTCACCTGCTCCACCGTTACTGACCTGTTCAGTGTGTCATCCTGGAGGTCCAGGAACGGCAAATACATATCGATAAATGGGATGGTGAAACAAAAACCCTCCATAATGATGATATCGGAGGGGCGCAAAGTCTTTTTGATGTCATCCAGCAGCTCACTGAAGTCTTCACATTGAGTGATTTTTGTGTGAAAAAGAACAAGCCCAGGAAGAAAACACTGTTAGCAAGAAGGAGGTGACTCTTGGGACTGTCACCCTGCAGACCCCTGCATGGGCTTCGCACCGGCTGTGGGCTGGAAGCGGGGTTGTCTGTGACCCCCATCCCCAATGCACTTTTGGAGCAGCCGGATGTGCCAGGCGGTGCAGGAGCTCCCGGGCACCGATGGGATGGGGATGCCTGTCCCAAGGGAGGCAGCTCGGGGTCTCCCCAGCACCCACCCAGGCAGGCAGGTCTTGCAGCTCTGCAGGGATCCCCAACCCTGCCCTTGGGGTGGGACCCAAACCGCTGATCCTAATCGGTCACTCAGTCTAGTACTTGAACCAGTGATTTTCTGGCCCAAAGGCAAGAACACTCTCAACCAAGTCATCCTGAAATGATTATTTTTAAATTACATTTGCTAAAAGCAAGAATGAGCAGAAGAGTTGGTGGAAACAAGGAGTCACGTTGCTCTAATCATTTACATTTCAGTGACAGCTTTACTGCATTTATTTCAAGTCAGCTTTGCAAAAGCCCTTTATCAAGCAGTGCACAGCTCTCCTACAGACGCTGCAGCTTGTGTCTCAAGCCCGTAGTAGCATTTTGGATACGTTGCATCAACAGGCTGCGAGAGCGCGGGAAGGAGCACGACCTCCCTCGAGCGCTCGCAGAAAGCGAGTCCAAGCCGTTTCTGGACAGGGCTCTTGGCTTGACATGACCTAGAAGGATTTCTTTTTAAACTTCTCTTTGAAGTTAAACAAACTCAGACAAAACACATCAAAACTGATTAAGAGTTTTTCTCCACCTTTATAGTACTTTAACCACGATGTGCCATCGTAATACTTTTAGCTGCACATGTGATGAGCCTACCAAAAAGCCATACAGGATCTACAGCCTGGATTATTATAAAAATGGGCAAGGAAAGAGAAGGAAATTTTTCCTCCACTGAAAGCAGTTCATCCACGTCTTGCCCTGTTAAACAACATCTGCCATTTGCAGACAGTGCTATCCGCCCACGGCTGACCACAGCCCACCTGCTCGAGCGTGATTTGGTTGCTCACGTTCTTCCCTTCCTTTTTCAGGATCTTCTGTTTCTTGGCCCAAGCAGCAGCCGCCTTTGCTACTTTGCGGTCCTGGTCGTACTTCTGAGTCAAGTCCTGCCAATGCCAAACCGCAGGGATGCAAGTGAGTCCCCGAGCACCACTCACAGCTGGTGGGTCAAGAGATCAGTCAAGAAGACTTGGGCTTCGAAAAACCCCTGGTCCAGCCCCAGCCCCGCGCAGCAGCGAGAGGTGTGAAGCAGGACCACCTCGGGACTGGCAGCTGACAGCTGCTGGGGAGCAGATGCCTCTTGCATAGGATTTGCCATATTCCCCCAGCACACCCAGCTGACCCTGGCTCCACGCAGGGATTTGTTGCAGAAGGGCCAGAGGCAGCTACAAGACCACAAGAGCAGCCCTGGGTTAAATGGAGGCAGAACCAGGTCGTGGTTCAGAGGACCTGGGTGCAAAGTGTGCACCCAGGGGACCTGCGGGCTGGCTGCGCTGGAGGAACAGGAGCTTTCGGCAGCTATGGAAAAACAGTCCAGCAGGAGTGCAGAGATGACCCAAAAAGGGGACCGTGGGGAAAGATACACTTATTCTGCTCAGGGACTGGGCACTTCTGTATCCAGAATGTTTCTAGCTGCACCAGAAGCCAACCTCTGCAAGCAGCCAACCACCAGCTTTCCAACCAGACCCCGTTAGCTGGTAGCACACACGCTCACACACACCCACACGCATGCTGACACACACATGCACACTCAATGCACAGATCTCTCATGACCTAGGTTTTGGTAATCACAAGTGCAATCAATGTATTGAAGAAGATGAAGTTGCTCAGCAAGATGAACACGACCATGAACACGTGGCTGCTCGTAAACCCATAATGATCCGTCTCGTGCTGTAAGCCTGTTCAACCATCAACCTGCAAATGTATTTAAGCAGACCAGAGAGTTAGTTCCAAACCACAGCATAACTCACAAGCCATGTGAAATCTTCCTCTTCTTCTTCTTTCTTTTTTAAAACTGAGCACAGTTTCTCTGTTCCTCAGAGGTCCAGGTTTAAATCAGCTAGTACAGCTCTCTTTGCTGTCAGCATCAGAGATTTTCCCCTCTGAGTTTGCAATACTGGGTAGGGAACATTTGTCTATCACAGCAAATTTTCCC
Source organism: Fregata magnificens (assembly GCA_013389945.1). Classification (NCBI taxonomy): domain Eukaryota; kingdom Metazoa; phylum Chordata; class Aves; order Suliformes; family Fregatidae; genus Fregata; species Fregata magnificens. Next base: position 72,422 of record WAAD01035833.1, on the reverse strand, counting down.
AAGGATTTGGAATATGAGTTCACTGCTGAGCAGTTCATGCTCTCCCTAATGAAGTCACAGGTTAATCAAAGGGCTTCTTCAGCAGCACTCCAAAATCTGTAGTTTGTCATTTGGCTGAGACAGACTGGAAAATGCTGCTGTATTTACCGTTACTAAACTGAAGAGTGTGAAGAGGGCAGCCTTCAAGCTGCCCCAGTTTTCAATGTCTCCAGTTTGGGGATCTCCATACCATGCATGTCGCAAAATGGCAAACACAAACATCAGCAGGAACAGCAGGATGAGGGCACACATCACTGTCTGCACTGTCTGGCCAAGAGTCTCTGTGAAAACCTGCAAAAGGAAAAACAAATGCATGCTCCGTAGATGAGGAAGATGCTCGGTGGGGATGAAGGCTGGGAAGCGGGACTGGGGACGTGGGAGGTGACAGCCTCCCTGGACCACCTCTGAACCAGCTCCCTTGTGTGCATCCACAGGGCTGTACTGGGAATTAAGGAGAGGGAAGGGGCGACCACCACGATGCATGAGAGCGTGACAAAATCCAGATGCTGTGGCCGTGCATCAGCCTCTTGGACTGGGAAATGGCCCTTGTAGGGTTCAGTGGTGAGTAAGTGCTGCACAGTGGCAAGACCAAGGGCTGCTTGGTCCCAGAAGCATCACACTTAGCACACAGGAGCTTCTCACTGCCTTTCGAAATATGGACAGGTTATTAATCACAGAATCACAGAATCATTAAGGTTGGAAAAGACCTCTAAGATCATCAAGTCCAACCATCAACTAACACCACCATGACTCCTAAACTAGGCCCTGGAGTGCCACGTCCATACCTTTTTTGAACGCCTCCAGGGTTGACGACTCCACCACCTCTCTGGGCAGCCTGTTCCAATGCCTAACCACTCTTTCGGTAAAGAAATTCTTCCTGATGTCCAATCTAAACCTCCCCTGACGCAACTTGAGGCCATTCCCTCTCGTCCTATCGCTAGTTTCTTGGGAGAAGAGTCCAACACCAATGGAGTAACGGATTCCTGTTGATAAAGGATACAGCGGTTCCCAAGCTTCTGCATTAATAAATTAGCTGAATATAAACAAGTAGTGCTATTAACCCTCATGCCTTGGGGTCTGAGCACAAACTGGAGGTAGAATGATATCTCTGCTGCCCTCACTGTCCAGTTGCTCCTCCCCTGACATGCAAGATGGGAGACAGGAGTCCTCAGCCTTCTCTCATCCCTCTGTGGTTCCTCAGCTTGGGAAAGCCCCGTGCAAAGCCTGGGGTCACTGGGAAAGGACAAGATACTGCTCCTGAGACCATCTCACTTCTTATAAAGACCCACATATGACACCAACATATACAAAAGACACTCCTGGGAGTTGATGGGAGTGCTGGTTTGGTGAATTGAGCTTATTGTTGGTAACGACTTTCAGGCAAATGCAAACTTCCCCATTAATGGCAAATCACAGACAACTACATGCAGTCTCTTGCATCCATGTTACATTACCCTGGAGAGCAGCGGCAGCACAGGCTGGCTGCTCCCCCGGTAACACTGTGCCTGCTAGGGCCAGGGGGGGTCTTACACAGTGCACCCATTCAAGGACTGTCCATCCATCACCTCTGACTGTCAACAGCATCTCACGTTAAAGCTCTGAATCTCATCCGGCTGAGCTGCTCGGATGGTACTGCCTGGAGGGGATGTTTGTGCAGAGCTATAGCAAAGGGCTCTTCCCAGTCTCCTCTGGCTGCTGACATCCCAAGCTTGTTCAGATGGGTTAAGGACTCCTGCAGCGGCTCCCTATTTTCACAAGTCTTGCCTGCTCCAGATAATCATCCCACCATGCTTCGCATGGGCCAGCAGGAAGGGCAGCATCCAACGCAGAGACAACACATGCAACTGCGTCACCTGCAGAACCGCTTCAGAAAGCCCAAACTAGACCAGCCCTAAACCCACCAAGTTTGGTACAAATTCCTGGAGGAACTGGCAGAGGGTTTTCCTGCCTCCCTGCACAGGTAGGTCTCTCCCGCAGGCGCAGCCCGGGACTAGCAGGGGAACAAAAGTCATTCAACCCCAAAAACCAGGTGACATTTTTGCCAAGTTATGTCATGGTGTTGAGCAGGTTTGGGCTGTGGCACATGGTCATAAAGAAAACCAGCCACCCAGAGCTGGGGGTGACAGGAGGGCTGTAAAATGCTCCCAGCAACTGGGAGCTGGCGAGTGCCTCCCGTGCAGGACCATCACCTCATTTTTGATTGCCAAGGCTTCTCCAGCTGCTTCAGGAACCGCTGTAGAGTCCTATGAGCTTTTATTAAGAAGGAGCTTTGTGGTTCGCAGTCTGCACAGGTAGTAAACTACATTGGAATTAATCCCAAATATATTTTTAAAAAAGCAGAAAAGTTGAATTTTTTTTTTTTTTTTTTTTTTTTTTTTTTTTTTTAACAGAACAACCTGGCATTTTTAAAGTTTATTTTGAAATTGAAATAAGGATGAATGGGGCCTACACTAAAACAGGGATTGCAGCTAACAGAACGTCTCTGTACAGAATACAACAAGGAAATTATTTCCTCAAGGTGGAAATTTATTGCTCCAAGGTGGAAGGCAGAGTGTTTTAAAGAGGTTTTTAATTAATAAAGGGAAACGTGCCAAGAATGTGTTGCATGTTTGAGCTCTCTGCATTAAATACTGCTAATCTGTTGAGGGCTAATTTAGGCTTCAATTAATAAATTACAGTACACACAGAGGCATAAACAGCCTCCTGCACCTTCAGCAAAATGCATTTAGACAGCCCTATCACATTTTAAAACAAATTTTAGGCAAAGAGGTGTTGTCTCTTGGGATGCCAAGTGGCTCAAGGCACTCGTCCCTTCAGGTCAGGACGCAAAGGCAAGTACCAAACGCCCCTGGAGTTGGAAAGCAGTGGCACGGCAGGGCTTTGCAGGATATTTATAGCATCCCTGGAACAGGAAGGGACTGTGAGAGCCTAAAGAATTTTCCTCTCTGGTTTTTTTTTCCCCCAGTAATGCCATTCTAGGCATTCTCACCCAAAGTCAGGATGCAATTTCCCAGTGGCCCCAGTCCCTTAGGTGTTAAGTCCCACCGACTTCCCTCAAAACCCAGTGTTGCAAGGCCCAGATTTTCAAAGGCATTTAGGCTCTTAAACTTGCAGATTTGTGCTGAGTGGGATTTTTTTCAAAGTACCTCAACATTTTAAGCGTCTCAGGGGGGAACAGTGCCAAGTCTTATCCTACAGGTTTTCTTCCTCATGGTCCCCAGACGAGGCATCTCCTGGCAGTGGGTTCCACAAGTTCATCCCGTGAGGCTCAAACCAACACACACTCACCCTGATTTAAATGTCTCCCCATTTTGCCACGCATCAGTTTGCTCTCTTATAATCAGCCAGACCAAACTGGAGCATCTGATCCCCTACGCCTAAACTATTCATTATTTCATGCGCTTCTACGTGTCCTTCCTTCTCCCAGCGACACAGAGTAATTAACATATAAAAGTCTGGTGATAAGTGAAGTTTACGATCCAAACTAGAGGAATGAAGGCTCAAAAGTGAACATTATAAGAGCCCTGTGCCCATAAACATCCCACTTCTGGTGGGTTACCCAGCCAATTAATTACACGCAGAAATGCTGGCTGAGCATTCATTGCCCACATAAGCTCCTTGCTGAAAAACAAACCTCCGGAGTCGTCAGGAGAAAACTAAGTAGGAGATGGTGTGCTGGAGAGAAAAATACACACAGACCAAGAATAGGAATGTTTTATAGGGGTTTTTTTGCGTCTACTCTGCTCTAGTAAAAAAGAAAATCTCTCCTCTCCTTGGGGGAAGGAGAAACAGGGGAAAAAAACAATGGCCAAGCCATGGGTTTCTTAAAAAAATCAGGAATGATTAGTTTTCGTCTTTGCTCACGAGCTACTGCAAGCATCAGCCCCTCTCGGGCCAGGTGGCCCCCGACACCTGGGTACAGCAAAGCCTCCCCTCGCTCCTGGGCTTGGGGTCCCCCTTCTCTGCTGTGACTTAACTAGCGAGCAGTGCTTTACCCTCATCCCGCTGCTGTCCTTGATGAGCTTGAGTACGCGGAGGGTCTGTCCCTTTGGTCATCCCCTCCAGGTGTGTGTGTGTGGCGGTGTCCACAGGCAAGACATGCAGGAGGAAGGCAATGAGGAGGATGGCGGCATCCAAGACGTTGTAGCCGCTCTTCCAGTAGGCGATGGGATCCGTGTACAGCTTCAGCAAAAGCTCGGTGGTGTAAACAGCGATGAAGAAAGCATCTGTGACTGGGAGAGAGGAGGAGGTGAGCCTGGGCAGCTGCCTGTGGCTGCCAGACCCCGTGTGCCAAGCCAGCACTTTCATATTAAATGTCCCCAACAACATCCCTCTGCCCACAGGGACCATTTCAAACGCGAGCTGAGCTCACCCTGCCGCAGTCGTCATCACGGGTCACTGCCCAGCACGGGAGGGTGCTGGCCACATCCCAATGCACCATGCACTCCATCGGCCCCTCGGAGCCGGGCACGCCCCGCTCGCTTCCCCGCACGGAGCCTGGTCCTGCAGCCAGAGCTCTCGGAAACCTCTGACGCTCGTGACTGGGTTTCTTGACGTTAGCCAGGCCTGGCTATATATTACTGGGATATATAATTAAGGCTCAGAGGCTTGCGTACAGTAGCTGGCTTGTGTAAGACAAGGAAATCAAGGAGTGTGACCAAGAGGGATTTTTCAATGTGAAAATTGAGTATTTAAAGGGTGCTTAAAACTAGCTGTGCTAAAACCGCGAAGGAGGAAAGGGCTGCCATGGAAAGGACCGAACAATTGCATTTTAAGAATGATCATTATCGAATAAGTGAAGCGATCTGAAGCTGAAATACAGCCAGACCCTGGGCTGGTGCAGGCAATGGCACAGGGAAGGACAGTGGGCTGGCAGCCAAGCCAAGCGGCTGTGGGGGCCGGAATCCCATCCCCTCCATCCCTCCCCTCCCGGCCACGGCACATGGGAGGGTGCCCCCACGCCTCACCTCAAGAAAGGTACCCCAGCGCAACCGGCAGCGGTAGCTGGTCTCCACGGGCAGGGAGATGGCGTTGATGGAGATGACGCAGACCATGAGCGTTGTGAATCTGCGGCTGCCCAGCAGCCTGCGTGGGGAGGCACAAAACTTGGTGTCCTTTCTCCTGTAAGAAACAACGGCAGAGCTGGAGGGAGCTCTTGCAGTTTGCTGTCTTTTTTTGTTGGTTTTCCCATGACCCACCCCAGCAGCCAGACCCGGCTCGATATCCTGCTCCTGTCCCAGTCCTCCCTTCACCCAGGCTGAACCGGACCCCAACCAGAAGGTCCCGCAGCATACACATCACCTGGGGAGTAGCTCCACACCAAAAGGGCTTTGCTCCGTGTGTACCTGAGCTGGCAGAAGGGAGCACGCCTTGCAACGGCCTCCAACAGACGCTGGAGGGATCTAGCGAGAAAATTGGAGGTGACTCGTCCATTCTGGGAAGGGTCTGAATGCTCCATGTGCTCCTTCCCTGATCACTCCATGAAATAGCCGGGTGCTCCTTATTTTCCCCAAGTGACCCTCGGCGCGGGCGGGAGGGTGGAACTTGCTGTTTGACATCACCACCTTATGAGGTCACTTCCAGAAGAAGAAACCACACAGGCAAGTGCCGGGGCCAAGTCCTGGATAAACAAAATTTCTGCATTAGCAGTACAACAAGCAGACGCTGATTATTCTTAATTTACTGGGTTTGCATTGCTGAGCGGTTTAGGCATACACCCGCTCCTCCCTGGGGGAGGAGATGAACCAGGATGACACTGCATGGGTGCCGGGTCCCGTCTCTCCCAGCATCCCAGGGGAACGGCCCATCCCCGTGCCGAGGAAACGCTGCAGGCCCTGCAGAGGAGCGTTGCACCATCGTGTCACCCTGGTGCTAGTGTCTAGCAGCAAAAAAAATGCTGAGCGCTCCTACGTGACGGTGTGCATTTGAGCTTTAGGGGGGTAATCCTCCTTCGTGCACCCACCGCGGGTCTGGAAACGGTGCGGGAGCCCAAGCACAGACCTCTGCTCTTTCTGGGGACCCTTCCCGGGGCTCCAGCATCCCTGGAGCCCGCACGGGTTGGCCTGGCTCTACCCAGAGGACCGCTGGCAGCTGTGCCTGGATTCTTTCCAAAGTTCATTTGCAAACGAGTTGTCAGTTCCTCACCAAAGGGTCCAACTCTGCAACAGATCTTCAGCGTGAGCAGCGCTTATGTAAACACGGCCTTTGATGTCAGCAGGATAATTCACATCCATGTTTGCTTTTTGCCTTGGTTCTTTAAGAGAAAGAGTATTAGCAATTGCCAATTTATTTCAATTAGTCAGCATCTCTGTGCTTGTTAGTCTGGACGCTCTGCGAGCACTTGTTCCAGGACACACACGTGTTTAGCTAATCCTGAGATGCAGCTTTGGGTAAGCCACAACTATTTGTTTCTTGGAGCAAACAACTGTAAAAAACTGAAACTAGCTCATGCAGAAGAACTCATTAGCTTCAGTTAATTGGCAATCCCTTCATTAACCTGAGCCTGAAAAGGCCAGAGGAGACGCACACACCAATCAGAAGCTGCAGAAAGCTCGAGGCTTTCAAAATTGTGTTTTGCATGATTGAAAAGCACTGGCAGATGAGGAAAAGGCAGAGTGGGGCTGAGGACCTGGCAGGCTGCGAGGCTGAGCGTGAAGGCAGTGCTGGAGCCAGGATCTGGGCAAACCCAGAAACTGTGCTCACCACTGAGATCTGGGGATGCTGCAAACATCCCTGACCCATGGCCAAGCCATCTGGGGGACATAAACCAACAGAAAACTCCAGTCCAATGGGATCCGCCTTGTGGTTTCGCTCTGCTGAACCCCCAGGGCTCCAGGTGGGGCCGATGCAGAGCCAGCAGCCACCAGCACAGCAGCCTGGACACGTCCCAGGGGATGCCGTGATCCCTCCAGCCCCGTCCTGGAGCTGGGGACGTGTCACAGACAACGGGGAAGCATCTAATAAATAACCACATCCATCTGTCCTTCCAGCCTCGAGAAGCAGCTGGGTGAGGACACGTCCTCATTAGCCTTTTAGGATCTTCTCTGCTTCAGCCACTCCCCCACCATGCCTCGGCCGCCAGTCTGGGCAGCCAGGAGGAGAAGGAAGGGCAGGAGGAATCCCGGCACAGTCGGACGGAGCCATAACTCACAAACCAAGGCAGAGACGTTTGTTTTCTAACACGTTCCTGCAGAGTTCCCTGTGGGACCCCCATCCCCAGAGCACATCCGATGCTGACGCTGCCCCTTTCCATACAATTTTTGCAGTTTACTGGACCTGAGCTCCCATTTTGGGGAAAGGAAAGGATTATTCGCTGGCCCCGTTTCAGCGACGGTCCTGTGAAGGTGTGATCTCCAGCCTTGCAGGACTCGAGCAGTGATCCCAACCACGCAGCATGCTGCAGGCATCTTTCCTACTTTGCTCTCTCAGCCTCAAGTTTTTGCTTTTTAATTTCCTGTGGCCACAGAGCACCATCGGAGGGTCTCCCAGGGACGGCGTTTCCCACGTGCCATGGACTGGGTTGGTCGATGGGACACACCGAGTTAAATCAATCTCGATGCAGGGAAGTTACCTGCAAGGAGAAGGCTGTTCCGCAATGGATTATCCAAATACTTCAAGCCACAATCAGCCTTAAAGCAAAAAACCCCCAAACACTCCAGGGGAATATTTAACCTGTTGGCTGCTAGCCATGAGCCGAACCTCGCAGCAAACAGGGAAATGTGATTAGTTTGCCGGAGCGGCACCGTCCTGCATTGGGGTGCAACGTTGCAGGTGCACGGGGAGCAGACACCAAACCGAGCCTGAGGAGCAGCAGACGTATTTTGGGCAGCTGCTCGATCCGTAACGTGATGGACCAGCACAGCTCCAGCGATGCCATCACCTGGAAAAGACCCAAACCCTACGCTCTGGCTACTTTTGTTCAGAGCGGAGCCGACGATGCTCTTCACAAGAGAAGGTGCCTTAGGCTGAGTTACTTGGCCCAAATCCAGCGCCTGTCATGAAATCCTTGCTGCATAAATTTCCCGTGAAGTTCCAGCTCGCGCAGGGAGACTGTGCATCCCCTCCCCATGGCCCTCAGCATCCTGCACTCGCTGCACCAGCAGCACATATGCAGGTAGAGAAGAGCTGGGGAGATGCAGGAGCAGGGAGCGGAGCTGGGTGGCTGCGAGCTGGCTGGCATGGATTTAGGGAGCTACGTGAAGGGGGGTCAGGGCTCCTCAGCATCGTGGAGCTCCCCTGCCCGGCTCTGCGGAGAGCAGCGAGTTGGGCATGCTGCTGAGACGGAGCGGGAGGGGGAGTTCAATGGGGGTTCACTGCAGATTTGGGATGCATTTCAGAANAAAAAAATACCAAAATAAAAGGTGCTTTCATAATGAAAGAAATCCCTGGTGCCCGCAAGGCGAAGCAAAGCCCAGGAGAGTGCCACTGCTTCCCGAGGCGAGCAGCGTGGGTACCAATCCACGCAGGGAGCAGCCAGTGACAGCCGAACAAAACCAAGCAGGGCCGGAGGCAAAGGCACTGCCTGGGAGCCCCAAGGGAACCCATGGCATGAGCGGCACGACGGCAGACCTCTTCATGGCATCAGCGGAGCCAGGATTTCACTGTGTGACTGTCTCTGAAGTCCGCACTCGCTGGAAAAGAAAGCGGAAGTCGTTTATTCACTATTTTTATTATATCATCATTAGTGTTGCACAGCAACGCTCATGAAAGGCACTCGCAGGTCTGTGGGATACCCCAGAAGTTAACAAATTGTGGCTAAACAAGTGCTAACCTAGAAACTATGAGCGTTTCAAAGTCATTCTCATCTTTTCCGAGTATTTTTGCCTCTTCACCGGTCAGGGATCCTCAAACCACCATGGCTGCACAGCTCTATGCCATAGCTGGACAATGCAGCTCTCCAAGCTAAATTAGTTGGTGGGGATTTTTTTCCTCGGAGTATGTAAATAAATATCAATATTCTAAACCAAAGACCTCCCAGTAACTAAATATTATTTATCTTAAATTTATCTTAAAAGTAAACAGCTTTGTCACATATGTACAATAATAAAGAAACAACTTACAAAGAAGGAATTTGATTTTATTGGTTTTATTCAAAGTGCACACATTATATATCAATTTCTAATAACAGAGTTTTCACATTTCATTAGAGAAATTGTCAAAACTTTGGGTGAAGCTTGTTTCACTTCCCCACCAGTAACAGGAGACATCACAGCCTGATTGTTTTCGTTTTATTCATTCCTCACAACAGGGACCATTTTCAAGCCATATCAGGGAAATCTGCCGCTTCACTGGGGAAAGGCACTTCTAAGCAAAGAACATTTGAGCACGTAGTCTGAATTTGGGTCTTTTTAGGTATTAACTTGACTTCCCAAGTAGGGTTACTGACAATAAACCCCAACATCTTACATCTTGCTTCCCGCGACCAATTAGCACATGACAGTGCACTTGCTAAGGATTAACAAAAAATACCTTACTTATTTTATCAACGTGAATATTTGCATGGCAGCTAGTGGCTTTTTGCATCCCAAATATCTGAGAGACCACACACCTTGCATATACACCCGATGATATAGATTTTGGCGCTCAGTATGTATCTCACTTCTCGGTAGCTGGTAGCTGCGCCGCTGGTGTCATTCTAGCAATGCACTCAGGCATTTCGGAGGTGTCAATCTCCCAGGAGCTCCGCACCCAGAGCTGCTTGCAGGGCATGACGGTGCATGTTGGGGACACTTGGCAGCAGGATTGCAGAGCAAGAGGCCCTTCTGCAAGCCTTAAGCAGGTTGAAATCTCCCTGCCGGCAGTGGAAATCTGTCTTGGTGAGGATCACAGGATAAAAACAAAGACTTTGAAACCACGGAAGAAATTATTTTAAAGCTCGTCAGTGGGATCTGCAGCTCTTGGAACAACATTCGCAATGAGTAATTGTAGATACGAAAAAAAAAAAAAAGAGTGAGCATAGCTTCAGCCGAGCCCAGCTTAGCAAGAATCCTGCTAATGCCGCTTCCTGCACCGCCAGCAGCTCTGGCCGGTGCTCCGGGCACCCAGCCAAGCAACCCCCCCCAATCCAGCAGGTACAGGAGCGTTACAATACAAATAATGGCTCGATCCTGCAAGGTGCTGAGCACTGACCCGGCCCAGCCAAGCACTTAAGCACACGCTTCATTTAATGATGTGAGTGCCGGGAGCTCACTGGGATTTTTTTGTATTTGCTGGACCGGAGCTAAAGTTTTCAGCAACTGCATCTCAGATGGGGAACGGTTCTCAAACACGCAGCAAGACTTTTGCTGGATATAGCTGCCAGGCTGTGGGTGCCAAAAGGGCAGATGGGTTTGGGGAGCCATCGGACAAGCACAGAATAAACACCAAAATGCAAAGCTGTAACTGCTGGTTGAGCTGCAACTTCAAGGAAAGATCATCAGCTCCTTGCGCTGCTCTCACCAGCATCCCCTGCGCTTGCCACCGGTCACTGGCAGAGATGGAGGTACCAAGCCAGAGGGGACTGACCCAGCCTGGCTGCTCTTACACTGTCTGAAGCGCGGAGAGGTACAAATCTATAGGAGGGAAGTGGCCGGGCACGGGGCAGGCTCACGTGGCAGCTGCCACCAGCCTCGGCTTGGGGAACACTGACACGTGCAGGTGGGCTCCTGCTTTCATTCCAGCTTGTTTTAGTTTCTAGAAAAGGATTGTTCAACACTGATTTGTTGCTGGTTTATCTGTTACATCCTCAGGCAGAGCCAGCAATGGCAAAGGGCAGGCACAGGCATCCACAGGGGTCTCAGACTAAAAGGCAAAGCGAGCTAAGCCACTCTTTCTACAAAATATCTTGTCCCAGGGGCTTTGTGAAATCAGGATTACAAGGAATGAGGGATACCAGTTACATACAAAATGTTGGTGGACACTGTATTAAAACGTTTTACATCTTTGTTACACCGAGGCAGCAGCTTTGTCAATAAACTGAGCCAGCTTCACATCTCTCTTGGTCAGTCCACCGCAGTCGTGGGAAATCAGAGTTATCTGAACCTGTCAAAAAGGAAAAGAAAGGGGTTACAAAGCCATTTTGATCTCTGCCACGTAGGCTGAGCAGCAATTCACCGGGAACGCTGCGTGCCTCTGTAGTGAACTGGTTTTACACGATGCTCCCTGCAAGCAGAGAGCTGGACACTCACTGCTCACGTAAACCAGAAGACGTTGTAGGTGAGGGGGCTTAACAGAGCCCGAAGCCTAACCAAAGCGAGCCCCTTCGCAGAATAAAACTGGCGTTGCATTCTTGGGTTTCGTCCAAGAAGAGGTGTCCAATTAAATAACTCATTCTTTACATTTAAATTCCACGGATTGGTTTCACGAAGAACCTGGGCCAGCAACCAAGCTGCCAACAGCAGAGTCGGGGCTCACGCGTTTTGTTAAAAAACAGGACCCTGAAGGTGAAAAAATTGTTGAGCTTGTTGCAGATTAATTTCAAAAAGAAAAACAAACAGACTGGTGCATTTTGCTATGACGCAGCTGCCTGCACGGATTTGTTTAGACTAAGCCAGATGACCAGTTGGGCGTTACTTTGTCTCGCCTTCGACTGAGATTTTGGGAAGAGAGAAGAGGAAAAAAAAAGATAAATCCTGAATATTCTGGAAAGCCAAGAAAATCATGAAGAGTAGGTGATCGGGACTTTGTCCGGTGATCATTTAACGTCCCCTTAAACAGGGTGACCTAAAGGGCTGATGAGGAGCCTGTGCTGGGATGCCTCTGTCAGGGGGGAGAGGTGGGGATGTCCTGCCCTGCGGGTGGTGGTTCCCAGCTGCAGGCTGCTTGTCCCCATGTCCTTTTAGTATATTTTTAGCGGGATTGCCATATATTCACCAAATGCTAAAACAAACAACTCGATACAATGCGATGAAAAGTATTAGAAAATAAAAATAAAGGGAGAGCAGTGATTTCTCCCTTCACGCAGCACCTTTCACGTCGAGGGCTGCAGTACACCTTGTAACCCTTGTAAATACGAGACCACCATCAGTTAGGTAATATTATAAGCAAATTTTATAAGCTGCTCTGTTGAGACATAGGAGCCTACAATTTTTTTTAAAAAAATCAAATCTAAATGGAGACTGCCAGGCTCCCACTTAGGTACCTACACATCGATGGTCTGCTACCCTACACCGCTGGGCTCCCGACTTGTTGCACAGAAAGGAATGAGAGTTGGTGAGTAGTTTCAAAACAGTTGTTTATTCAGGTTGGCTAAATAAGAGTTCAAAGGCTTCCATTTTATTTTTAGATCTCAGCCAGAGGTGAAGTGACAGGTCCAAACCACGGGGCTGGTAGCAATCGCAAAGAGCTTGATTCCTGATTCCTCACCACTACAAATATCTCAGCATCTCTTTAAAATCTTAGATCTCTTTAAAAAGACACAACCTCTTTCCATTCCCTCATCTTGTATATAAGCTACAAAAACAGGCAGAGAGAATGGGCCAGTGGTTTGGTCTCCTTAACTTGCCATGCCTGTAACTAGGGCTGGTGAACACGTTACCTTACTGTAGACATTAAACCATTCTGGGTGGTGATTCATCTTCTCTGCTTGTAGAGCAACACGCGTCATAAATCCGAAAGCCTAAGGAGAGAAAGAGCAAAGAGGAAAATACTCCTCCACCTGCCAGGACTGGCAGCGGATCTGCAAGATTCACTCCAAAATCTCAAAAACTCCTAGAGACGCTCCAGTTTGCTGCACCTCGGGTTTGTGTGTGCTAAAGGAGCGTTTCACCTTCTCATGCCACCGATGCATTTCCTGAGACTGCTGAAATCATCCCCCTTCAGACCCCGGTAAATCACTCTGCTCAACGTTACTTATTCCAGGATTCAAAGCCATTGCATGAGAGCAATGATTTTACCTTTGGCATCCAACAGTAATTTTAAACATCCATCCCAAACCCCTCATCCCTTTCCGCGTCTTAGAAAGGTGCCGTTTCTAATTAAGCATCATGCCACGCTATTCCTGTACTAGACAGATACCAATTCCAGAAACGCATCCTTTCAGGTAATGATTTTGCTATTTATTTTACCGGGGGGAGAAAGGCGGCAGGTGGGTTTGCCCCTCTGCTTTATGAGAAAATATTTCCCCTTAAAATGAGTTTAAATAGGTTTCCCAATCCTCTGCCCCTATATTCTCCCCGGCGCGCTCCCCCAGAACACAGGTTTTATCACAGGCTCAAGAAGAAAATAATAGCAGGCCCTTGCCAAAATACTTAGGAGCAAATCACTACATTACAAAGAAAATTAGAATGTCCATGTAAATCAAGAACACAATTACACAGCGGGGCCCGAAGGGCCTCAGTGCGTGAGCAGGACGCTTCTAAGTCAGCGGGCTTTGTTCATACCGAGCTCCATCCATTGGGGTTCAGGACCTGAATTAACATGCAAAGCAAAAGTAACATCCAGGTTATAGTCTGGTTCATATTATAATACAAGAAGCTCAACAAACCCCTACCTGATTTAGGTAGTTTTTTAGTGCTAATTTATGGAAGAGAATGTATGTAGCCCACATTCCGCCAAGCGATGGCCGTTTCAAACAAACATGTGGTCAATGAATAACATATAATGGTTGATAATAGTTTCAGTCTTTTTTCCTCTCACAAATTACAAAAACCTTTAAGTAAAAAAAGAATCGGTGCCTGGATGAAGTATGACTTTGTTAGTCGCTTTGCCAGTCAAATGAATGCAAACGTTATAATCAGAGAAAATCATTCCAATGAGGTTTGTCATTTGGAAATCACCAAACTGTCAGCAATTAAAAAGCTTTTTTCTTTGACCCAAGAGCATTCCCAAATTTGGGAAAATCTAACTTCCCTTGAAGCTCTCGCTTGGTTTAGTTTTACTTCGAGTGAACAATTACTTTTAAAAATTTGCAAATGTTTCAGCCACACGCTTTGAAGCAGAAAGCTGCAAGTTGCGCATTAGATGTTAGCAATGATTTGAAACACTGCTGCATTAATAGTTCTGAAAGACATTTGATTTAAATGCTTTTAGAGTGTCCGTGGGCTTAATAGGAATGCTATTTCCAGCACAGCAATCTATAGACAGAAACGTCCCCAAAAGTTTAAAACAGCAGTTGCATCGATTGCCTTTGTGCAGCAGCAAGGGAAAAATACATTAAATTTATGAAAACCCTACCAGGTTCACGTACGCTCTACCAGTGTCTGTCTGTCCATCCCAGGAACTCACCCACCCGTGTATATACGCAGGTTACACTACACAAGCACAATTCATTGATTGTGTGACAATAATCATCGCTCCGACAGAAGGCAGACAGAGTGAATTACGCAAGCAAACGCGTCTACTGAATTAATCTGCTCTGCAGACCTTCCTTCACGCTTCATGACGACAAATCCTCCCGATCAGCGGACCACCACGCCAACCCACTGCCTCTTCCCCCCCAGACAGTAAAAAGTCTCCAGCCGGATAAAACAGTCATTGGTCTTAACACTGTTCATCTTCCCGAAGAGTGCTCAACTTGGGGCTGTCCGAGTCAGGAAAAGGAATTAATTCTGGCGCAGAGGACCCTCCCCAGGACAGGTCCTGCTGCTCGTTGCTCCAGCTGACCACGACTGTCCCAGCCAGGGCGATCTGGTGTTACAGCGAAGGACGAAGCACGCGCGCCCGCCAGACGTGCCCGCCTTTCTGCATGCCCCGCTCTGCTCAGATGTCCTCCCTCACTGCACATTACCCAAAGCAACTTACTTCTTGCATTTTAGTTTATTTTAATTATACGCAAAAAGTATCTCCCACTAAGAAAATGAGCTACAGTTCTACCGAGCAATTTCACCAGCGCAATCTCCATTAAGGTCCTAAATACTTCCTTTGCTAATTAAATTAATTGGAGCGCTATTGTTTATGAATCACCTTTGTATTTGTAGAGCCATAACCTTTCTTTGGGAAAATACAATTGGCCCTGGAAGGAAAAGATATTTAGGTTTGATTAGATATGAAAACACTATTACATAAAATCAGTTTGGACATTTCTTCACGTCTTGAAACTTGATCGGTAATTTGGTCTAATTGGTGATCAAGGAAACTATCTTGTGATCAATTAAAGTAATTACCACATTCCGGCAACACAACCAACCTTAATTTGAGCCGGAGTCTGCATTTCTTCAACTTTAATTAAAAATAATGAAAATTATTAAGCAGTCTGCAGTGCAAGATCATTGTCAAGACTGCATTGGTGGGCAGAGTTTATCAGACCATCACACATTTCTTGATGAAAGTGGGGCAAGTACTTTACTCATGACGGTAAGACCCAACACAATCTTGACTTTCGCTATATTAATAACAGAGCTCTGCAGCCCCACGGCCGCTAACGAGAACTTTTTCAGATTTCTCCCTGAAAAATAGAGAGGAGAAAGAAAGGACTTGAGCGTTTTCTAGAAGCCACTACAAAGTATTAAAAGAGACTTTGATGTACTAGATACGATAAAGTATTCTGATATTTCAGTAACAGGCATATTAGGCAGACATTTTCAACCTAATCCTTTTAGGACATTTGGGCTAAAAGAACATCCAGGCATACAGGTTATTCTAAATAAATCCATCACATCCCCCAAGTCATGGCAGACTGCAAAATCCCTGTAACGAACCACAAACAGCACCAGAACAAGTAATGAGTGAAGCAATTCTGTACAGACAAGGAGATGTCTTGGGTGTGCCAGGACGTCTCTTCCCTTCACGTCTTTTAAGATCATGAAAGAAGGTACTAAAACCTAATGGTGTTTCAGTCGTAATATCCCTTCTAAAATGGTTTTTAAATACCACCAGCCACAGCATGTCTCCATGAGATAAAAATCAGGGCTATTCTTAGAAGAACAACTTAACCTAATTAAGTAAAAAAAAAAAAAAACCAAAACAAACCAAAAAAAACCCCAACTTTAAAAAATTCTATCATCACATAATGTTTTGAGACTGGCCAAACTGCTTTTGAAAGTGACAAAATATGTTATCACAAAATAAGATTTAATGTGACTTTTGTTGCCTGAGAATGGGAAAACCAGGGCCAGACACTTTGCTGTCAGAAGTGGGAGGAAAGATGAAATTCCATCCGCCCCTCCGCACCACACAACGCTGCACGGCTCCAGGAGAACCGCGGCATCCCGGAGCTAATCTGCTATTATTCTTCCTTTCACACTTCTTAAGCAAGGAATCAATTCATCTTAATACTTTTTAAACATGCTGCTTTTGTACAATGCTTGCCAACATTATCTTGATGAGTTATACATCAAAGCAACACAGGTCGATATGTCACGCTAATACATCACCCGCCCGCGAGTCCCCAGTGACGGATTACCCCGGTGCATCTCCAGAACGAAGCAGCTGACAGTACTTGACTCAAAAGTGGAGATATTCAAGAAAAACAGCTGAAAAGCTCAACAATATAACCATACACACTTTTTATTTATTTGTTTTAAATGCGTACGCTATGAAGCGCGTACCCGGGCTTCTTAAATCCTTCGGATGCTCGGCCAAGGAAACCATATGCTAATCACAAGTACATTAAGGTTTCTGCATCCCATCTGTCATTATAACGCTGGAGGTAGCATTAACCTTGACCTTCTGCAGTGCGAGGGCTACCTGTCTTCCCTTCCCCACCCACCCGGGCTGCATCTGTATCATTTATCAGTGGGAAGTGAATAAATAAAACAAGTTATGGTGACATTGTCAGACAAGGCAAGAGATTTGCTTTCACGCATTTGCTTTCCATTCACCCAAGTAAAAAATACCCGTGCACACAGCGTATAGCACGTGTTCTCCTTAGCAGTTTGACACTTACAACAACAATAAACTCAAATCATTAAGGTTCCCTTCCAAACTGCAGAAGCTTTCACATATCCAGCTGACGCTACTACCTAACAGTGAGCTATGGGCCAGCAGATAAAAGGAAAAAGCTCTGTAACGTTGAGCTATTTTAAGTTACGCTTAGCTAGTCATGAGGCTTTGGCTTAATCTCATGACATTTTCTGTTTTGCTGTCAAGAAAAATTCAGGGTTTGTTTTATTTTAATTCTATTTACTCCATTAAGAAAGACCTTCACCTCACAGATAGGCAAAAGTCATCTCACAAGGCCACGCTCTTCATCAAAAAGTGACAACGTGGTTAAAACACACAAAAAGAGGAAGCCAACCAGAATTTAGGAAGGTGATGGCAGCGCAGGAGGACAGGTATTCATTCTCAAAACCATGTGCCCATTTTGGGATTCTTCCCTGTTGGCATCATCATCCTGCCTGAACCACCCCCAGGGACGCTGGATCCATGTGGGATTAGATATTTTCCTCTTTTCTTCTTTTATTTTTTTAGCCCTGTCTGGATTCACCCACGACACAAACCAGGGGAACACCTTCCCGCTGCTCTTCCCCTTTTTAATACCGTTCCAAGAACAGCGGGACAGTCCTTAAGAACGCAACTAAATCACGTCCCAAAATAGAGCTAAACTCAGATTATTCACGTCCCCATCTCTCCGGTGAGAGCGCAAGCAATGGACAAGCTGGCTCCGGCGTTGTGCCCGCGTTTCCCTACTCCCTCCATCCCACCCCCGAGATGGCGCTATGCCATCCTGAAGGTGAACAACACCTACCAAATCACAGGTAGAGACTTTATTTTTCTCCTCTTTAATAGCTTGAGCAGCAAAATATCGTGAATGCAGCCAACCTTCCCATTCCCCAAGCATCACTCAGGACTGGGGAAAGCAGTACTCCTAACTCTGAAAGACACTAATAAAGGGAAAGGATGGAAGAGGAATACTACAGACATACTGGCAGGTACCGAGATGCCGTTTCTGTCTTCATAACGAAATGTGAAACTAAAAAACCCCCACAACTACAATTTCCAACTTAATTGTCTATGCTTTTCTGCGTTTACCATATCCTTTTAAAATCCAGAGCTGACTGCTTGCATCCCCCATACTTATCTGCACACATCATTTATACAAAAGCGAAATGCTGCTTTGCTCTCTAAAAAAAAGTTACCTATTTATATTCCTATTATAAATGTAAACACTGCTCTCCATGTTAGATCTGCAGCGGCGTATGTGAAAACCTTTACACCATGTTCTACAAAGAACGCTGTTTCTGTCTCCCAACGCTTGTTTACAATTACGTCGGTGAAGAAACTAGCTCGCCAGCTCTATATCAAACATTTTTGACAGCAAAAGCACAAACACTGATCTATTCTAAGTAGTTTGCCACTCTATGTAATCTTGGAAAAGGCATTCTTGCCTTTGATTCTAAAAATGTTTATACTTCATACATTATGCAAATAGTTTTTATATATTAAGAAATAATGCAAGCAAAGCTCAAGTTAAATTAAATTCTTCAACAATAACCTTGCCAAAGCACTGATTTTCCTATAAAAAAATTATTCCAATTTGTTGATCTTACATTGGATGAAACATACTGTAACAATCTTCATAATTTATGTCCTGTTGGGACACTATGATTTAAAGTAACATAATACAGACCAGCATCACCGCTAATCTAAACCACCTGACCAGATAAACAACAGTTTCCCCTTCCCTCTTCATTGAGGGTATTTCTGTTTATTGTCATATGATTTACCAATTTGAAGAACATGAAGAATAAATGGAGGCAAAGAGAAGCGGAGCTCGGAGGCATGGCCTTTCCTCAATGGGGACATTTCTCACACAGGTACCGGTACAATGTCAAGAGCCGCAGGAGATGACAGAAGGCAATTTCAGGAATGCTGTCCCAGGAAGAGCCCAAGCCGCTCGGAAGTTTACGCTCGCTCGGCACAATCTAGACCAGGTGGGGCACTAGACGCAACACAGGCCTGATGATGCTCGAGATGCAGCTCTCCAAAAGAGGTTTGAGTCAAAGGCTTCGTCTCCCAAGCTCAGCAGTGACCTAAGCTATGACATCACTTTGTCACAAAGCAGGTGCAAGTGTAATTTGCCCCACCTGAGATTCAACTGGGCTGAAAAACAAATACAAATTTTCTGCTAAGGCCAAGGGACACGGGGATCAATGCAAGAGAAGGGACTAAGAGGAAGGCAGAGAGCACCGACCTGCTCTTAAAGCCTTCTCCTTGCTTTGCCTTCCTCCTCCCCTCGCGCTCGCTAAGTGTGTGAAACGCCCTTGCGCGCAATCTGCACGACAAACCTCAACTTTATCTTTTCTAAGCCTGTTTATATCAAGATTTTCAGAACTGCTGAATTTAGACCTATTTTTCTCTTATTGGTGATAATATGACACAAAATGTTAGATCTATTACACCTTCTTCCTCGTCACATCTTGGCTTTTCCAGCAGCCTCGGATCATTTTTCCTATTCTCATTTTTATTACTGTAAGTGATTGCACCTGGATTTCATGACCAGAAAGCAGATAATAGGCTCAGTGATTCAACGAACAGACTTCACGCCAAAATCAATCGCCTATTCCACCAAAAAGATTTATAAACTTGATGGAGTGGAAGTGAGAGAACATAGAGATGCCTTGAAGCAGCATAAAAACTTCTTTCTGTGAGCGATAAAAGTTTCAAGCCTAGACTCCACTGGGTCAATACAACCTTACTACAAAATACATTCGCTTATAAGTAGATAAAAACAATTATAGTTGCTCGTAAAGACTAATGCAGATAAGCAGACATCCTAAATCCCAACCAAACCTGCAACAAGGTCCCATGGTATTTGTGATATACCCCTTCATATAGAAATATTCAAAATAAATGCTTACCCCCAGTTCCAGTTCCTTAGCACTCTAGCTAAACATAGCCTCATAAATATTATTTTATTTATTCAAAAATGTAGATCTCTAAATTAGATTTTAGAGCAAAAGGAGGAAAATAATCCCAGGTTTCAGGACTGAACTAGAATATGGAAGAAACCCTCCAGCCACGTAGTCAGCTAAACGTGACTCTCCACCGCCCAAGCCATTTTTGTGTGCTTTGTGCTCAAAAATGGAATATAAAGGTTGCACTTAGGAGGTTTACACCAAATAAAATGGCTATTTCAAGAAACATGACTTTTTAAAATGAACTTTTTGCACCCTACCTAAAAACATTAAATAACTCAGCGAAGCCTCCATTAACCGAGCACCTGCTAAAGCAATCAGTCACTTAAAATAATAAACTCTCCTGGCTGCGCAACTGAAAGGACAATGATAATTTTACTTGCTAATGTTTGGCCCAGCAAGTTAAACTCCTGGCTGTACTGTAATAAAGCCATCACACAAACCACTATAAAAATAAACTAGTAACAAGGTGCAGTTAGTCCCCAGTTCCAACCTTTTGAATTCAGGCACCTGAACCCTCTGCTAAGGCACTCTGCTCACCGATGTGCTTCGTGCTGCACAAGGATGCTGCCGCTCGGGCAATAAACCATCCTCGATCACACAGTGCCAGCCCACAACATGAAGCCATTGGAAAACAGACCAAATAAGAATTAATTGATGTGAATGCTCCACTTCAAAAAAGTGCTCAAATCCTCTGACTTTTATAGAGCTCGGCTACGGCGCAGAAGAACAGAGAAGTTCATTATCCCATCGCACCACGGTTTGGATGGAACAGACCTGGCTACAGCAGAACACAATACTACTGTTTTCCCCCCATGTTTCTTTTTACTCGTACACGAAGGAATGATTTCATTCTGCAGACACGAAAATGAAGTTCACATGCCATACACGCTGTTGATAACATAGGGAGCGCTCAGACAAAATTTTCCTTGGTCTTTTGGCCAAGATTACACATACTACCAGTTTCACATCCAAAATCTTCTCTGCTGAGTATCCAAGGGCAATCATATCCTGCCTCTGATAATCCTCTAAATCCCTGCCATTTATGATCCGAAGAAAACATCAAAGAGTGATAAGAAAGGCATTGCTTTATGATGGATTAAGAGAAGAAGCTGCTGGTCTCATGGCCATTTCATCTTCCACTATCCTCCTACCCACTACACTGTCAGCTTTTTTGTTTTGGTTTGGTTTTTCAAAGACGAGGTCAAAAATTCAAACGTGCGACAGAGAAATCACAATGGAGGTGTGAGGAATCTGAAGAGGTCTTCCGATCACCCTCTCGGCCAAGCCAGAATCTAAAAAGACCTAATGCTATGAAATAAAGCAAACTGAGGAACATTCACCGCAGATCCAGTCAGGGAATCATTTCGCTCAACCGAGCTGCTAAAAGCATCCTGCCGTATTGTCAGAATGGGTCTTCACGTTTGGACACCTCTTACAGTGGAAGAGAGTAGATGATACATGGGGACAGTGAACTCAGCAGAAGACTTACCTGGGCCAGCACTGGCAGGCTATTACTTTATATTGCACGTTGTATTATTTTGAAGACAGACATTTCAAGCCTAGAAGTGACAGATCCTTTGAAGAAAGAGTAGGAGAGAGCAAGCATCTTCCCAGGCGACATATTTCTCTTCAGGGCATCCTTCAACCTCAGAGCGGTTGGGTACCTTGCCTGGTTTGCCATGCCTGCTCTTCCCTATGGGATCTGTAGGTCACCTAGACCCCTGCTTCACCTCCTGTCTCTGGTATGTGGAAGAACGGCTGGAGCAGGTCATGGAGAAATGGACAAAGGCAGCTACGTTAAGTTACTTTATTAAGAACCAGGCCCACTTAACTGCCAACAATTTAGACAGACGACCTATACTTAGTATTTTCAACGGTCTTCATACCCCTCTGCATGCTCCAAGCACATGCCTGGAAGTGGCAGAATACATCCGATGTGCAATATTTTGAGAGGTTCCACAGGTTTTTTTGTTGGTTGTTTTTTTTTTTTTTTTTAACTAAGACACAAGGGTTCCCCTGGGCAGCCCACACCATTTGTAACCCGGTACACCTGGGAACAGAGAGATGGGCTCACAAGGGGAGACAAATACTAATTCTGAGTCCTCCAGTGAATGTCAAATTTCTTTTAGAAATTCATACTAGCACACCATAAAGGGAAATCCTTTGTACACCTCTGTTTTTTTCTTAGATTGGGCATTACAAGACACATGCACAAACACAACGTCCTGGGCTTGGACAGCTAACAGTATTTTTGCTTGCTACAAGCACCCACCCACTGTATCACGGAATAAAGATTCTCCCAACAAGGGACACCTTGGTCATACCCAGACATATATTTCACTGCCTACGGTTATTCTCATCACAGCATGAGGAAAATCACACTAGATCATGAAATCAGGACTGTCCCCTCTGATGCTAGGAATAAAAAACGGTTTCCTACAAAGCACCCTTAGCGCTAAATAAACCCAATGGTGCGGTGCTGACTCAGCACGGGGCTCCCTGCTCATCAGCGCGTTCCCCACCAAACCCCTCCAAGACATCACGGCCAGCTTTATGTCTGTCCAAAGCAACTTTTCATCTCAGCCCAACAAAATTAAAGGAAGAAAAGGGCAAGGGGAAGAGGAAGAAGGGAAGCTCTTCCCCAAAAAACCCTACGTGAAGCAGGTTTGCAGCTTTATAAAAGGGGAATGAAAAAAATTACACTCGCCTCACCCCGATAAACTGCGGGCCTGCCAGTGGCTTTTCAGAGCAGATGTAACGTTTTAGCCAAACGTGATTGTTTGTGAAAGAAATAATTCTGATCAAAACCCAAAATTGCAGCCAGCAGAAGCGCTGCACTTCGTCACGTTAATCCGCCCTGACGGGGAGCGGCGAGCGGAGATTCCTACTGCGAGAGGAGCAGATGCGAAAGGTCAGCGCTGGCCCGCGACTTCAAAACCCTTAACGTGTAAAACAGTGTGCATTAAAGCCTGAAACGGCTCACCGCGGGATTAACGGATGTCCGCTAAGTGGGTTTGATGTGCTTTTGGTGAGTAATGGTTAATTTTTAAATAGGGGCGTTGTAGTTTTATTTTAGTTTACTCTGCCAGCCAGAGTCCATTTTTAATTACAGTTGCAGAGGATAATATCCCAAAGCGTGTGTCTCCTTCATGGGAGTACGAGAAAGTGAGAGCCGCTAGCGTAAAAGGCAGTTAATGGTTTGAAAACGTAGTCGGGCATTATTCCAAAAGCAAGGGGATACAAAAGGCTAAACAGCCAAGACAGGGAGATGTGCTGTTTGCATTTAATCAGCATCTTTCCAGCACACCCCTAAAAATAAATTTTAATGCATAAAGAGTTGCAAGACGCCAGGTTTCCTTAACTGAAAAGGTAAAAAAAAAAAATTATTCTGAGTGACCACCTTCTTCAGAAAGGGCAACATCAGTCTTATCTGCACTTTCCCAAATGAAGGTGTCCAACTGAATTCAAAACCACTGAATTTTCCATTCACTTTCCAAAGGTGGTTTAACGAGGAAAGAGCCTGAACTGTAGTTAAAATCAAGTTGACCTGCTCACATTTGCTCTCATTCGGTACGCATGTAGGGCAGCCCTGCCCGCACGGCTGATATAACGTTTGTTCTGTTTAATTCAAACAGAGTGAACAATCAATGTGTACAGCTGAAAAAAAGGAGAAACATTTCTCCTACTGTAAATCTGCAAGACAGCTTGTGAAATCCAAAAGGCAGTTTGACAAATAACTTCTTTTGCACTTTCAGATCAATGCATGCAACAAGCATAAGGCAAATGCTGTAATAATTTTTACTTGAGTGATAATAAATCCATCTTTCAAGGAAAGCATTTGTATTAGAGCCAACTGGAGAGCGGCCCAAAGGTCAGCTGGGCAGATTTAAGCAGTGGCCTGCTTAAATGGAGATACAACAGGTCTACTCCGTGGGGCAAACTCAGCAATTAGAAACGCAACCACTCCCAATAATTATAAACAATAAAATAATGGTTTATTCTAAGGAGAAATGACTTAGCTCATCAAGAAAATGAGCATCCCTAATCACAGTTAAGTCACAAGAAAAATGAGACTGATGCAACTTCCACCACACCTGGGATGGGACATTCTTGCATTTCACCTCCGCTAGAGATGAAGGACACACGCCCGCTCTGAGTCTTCAATTTAAACATGATTAATTGTATTTAAATATGATGAACGTTGTGACATTTTAAACAATCCTAGCAGCCTGATACTGGTGGTACCGCCACGATGACACCGGTACTGTAACTTGCCACAAGCAGATGGGACGCGAGGGCGGCAGGATCTGTACAGACAGACCCTGGCCAAAGAGGAGAGAAGATAAGATACCCCGCAGTACACAGAGCAGCAATCACTGCTCATCACCTGCCTGACTTTTATCAGGCATGAATTTCTCATACGGATTACAACAGTGAAGTTGTAAGGAAGGGACTGAAGGACAAAATGATGGTTCCCAGACATATAAGGAAAGGCTAAATCGTGAAGGACTTTAAAAGACATGAGGCTGCTGATGCACTAAGGCAACTCTATTTAAAACAGAAAAACATTGCCAAGTGCAAAACATTGGTCTGAAAATATTCTGGAGCGCTGGCTGACTTTACATATGGTTTTGTACCCTGCCAGCCACACTGGCCATGAGAAGAAGATAAATCCTGTATTTCCCAACTCCCAGCACCAAGGATTTAACTTCTGCCTAGACACAACCCAATTACGTATTTCCACCACTACGGAGTTCCTAGCTTTGCAGAATTTCCCACTGCTAGCTGCCAGGTAACTGGAAGCATCACTGGAAACAGGACATGCTAACCCGAGCCCCAGTGTCATCTCCTCCTCTTCCAAGGCCAGGGAAGGAGACTCCTAAGCTTTCAAACACGCCACCTCCCCAGAACCTCTCCGTTCATTTCAGCCAGACCCCGAGCTCCCCGCCTTCCGCGGGCGGCGCCAGGGAGCGGTGCGGGCAGGTGGACCGTGTCCGGGTCCCGCAGCGGCATCTTGACCCTCCGACCCAGCGACTCAGAGGCGAGAGTGTTATTTACTCAGTCAATCACAAGAATAAACTCAAGGAAGGTGTGGCCAT
Source organism: Fregata magnificens (assembly GCA_013389945.1). Lineage (NCBI taxonomy): Eukaryota > Metazoa > Chordata > Aves > Suliformes > Fregatidae > Fregata > Fregata magnificens. Next base: position 47,509 of record WAAD01035833.1, on the reverse strand, counting down.
CCAGGAATCATATATTTTTACTGTGCTCCGCTCCGAGACACCTGAGCCAGTTCGTTCACTCTGTTTCAGCCTGCAGGTTAACCTCTGCCAGTCCCGAAAACTTCACTATTGGTTTCTAATAAAGGAAAATGTCAACAGGCAGATAGGCCAGAAATTCATTATTTTCAGATACAAAGATTTTCTCAACTCCGTAAATCCACTCATAAATAATTCTGATTTATTGTAAATCGGTTATTGTATTCATAAACGCAGGGAAGTCTGTGAACAACGTAACTACCAAAAGAAATACTTTCGTAACTTTGCAGGTGCACAAATCATAGCATATGGGAGAGGACTCAAAGGATAATGGAAAACGAAGCAGTTTAGGAAAGACTATATGAAAACCAGCACCTACCTAGGCAGATAAAAAATAATTTATTTTCATTCGACAGGCAATCTAATGCAAAACTCTAGCAGAGGGAGCAAGCGGACCAATGCTACATTAAAAATAGCAATTCCCCCCCAAACAAATGAAAACAGGTTCGTCTTTTGATTAGCGCAAGTGACAGTCAGGGGCTGAGGTTGCTCAGGCTTTGAGGTTAAACACAACTGACATAAGCTGCACCTGAATCCAATCAGTCCCCGGGCTCTGAGAAGATTCACACGCGAGGACTAAATTTGTCACAAATGGGTTGGTTTCCGATCCTCCTGTAGCCAACTTGCTTTATTCTGACCCCCATTTAACAAATCAACTTAATGGGCACTGGGAGTGCTATAAAACTTAACAATGGAGTGATTTTAACTTTTAAAATATAGTTATGAAGCAAAATGTTGGAGAGCTCCTTCAATACTGGAAATCAAATTAAATCTAGACATTTTTTAACAGCCTTGACAGATATAATCCTAGTTACCATGTAAATTTATGGTAAGCTGCTGTGATATTAGCCACAGGTGCTACTTTTAATATATGGCCCGCATCTGGCTGGGAATAAAATTTCTCAGAGGACTGAAAATGACCTCACTATCAGACAATGGAGAAGAAAAAAACCCACAAGACCGCTGTGGCATATAAAAAGCTGGAGATGTGGTCCACAACCAAATATTTAACATAAAATTCATTTTAACTCTGCAGATTGTACGTTAAAGGATATTATGTTTTTGAGACGTAAAAGGCGTGGATGTATTTCAGCCAAACAGCCAAAAGATTAAGTACATAAAGCGGCAATGAAATACACTGCCTATGTATATAGAAACAAACTTTCCAATCTTTGATCAACGCAGAAGACAAAGCAACACGCCGGGAGAAGAAAAAGGAAGTATCGACACAGATTACATTACAGGAACTGGCACAAAGTACCACCATCAAAACAAATAAAGAGTATTCACTCCATATCCTACCAAATTCGTTTGGATGTGTAATTGTGATATTACGACAAGGATGATCAATTTAAAGGGGCAAATCTGAGCATGTCTCCCTACAGCTAAAGGAAAATAATTGGCATTTCAATGAGGGGGAAAAAAAAAAAAAAAAGGCATCTACCGTAACATGCTCTGATTTTCTCTTCCTGGATTTCAAGCAAGAGAGCTAGAAAATTTGGAAAGGAAATGCAAAGTGAGAATAACAATTTATTTAACCATTCTAGATTTTTTGCACATCTTTAAATAAGTTCTCAAAAACCCAGAGTCCACAATTGCAACGAAACACATGTGCTTCTACTCTCGCTACACACCGTCCTCCAAAGCGTTTCCTTACTGTCCCCTCAGCTCAGGCTCATCTTTCGCCTCTGTCCTGTAGCCCCAAAACACAAAACGTATTTAAAATGGCTTTTAAAACTCTTAGAGCATTTGATTTCCTGTCATTTTATAAAATGACGTTAGAGGTCTTATGGAGGCTTCCTACATGATTTTTTTTTTAAAAAACAACCTCAATTAAAAACTTACCCTATAAAAGAAAGCAGCTGTAAATGCTGAACCTGACCATCAGCAAACATGCCCACGTTTGTAATTTCCTAACTGCATTTTCTGCCTTTGCGTGATTACCTAAGGAAATGCAATCACACAGGCAGTTGCCCCTTAAACCCTCTGGTCAAATCCAACCAACTTTGACAAGAGACATGGAAGTCTCAAAGTTAAGACATTCCTGCAAATTTGGCAAAAATGAGCAGCTGGCTAAAGGACCCAAACCGAGCGCTCAGCACCCATCACCCAGAGCCCTTCGCAGCCGCCCACCGCCTGCCAAACCAGGACCGGGCTCGAGACGAACCCAGGGGAAATTCAGATTTTTAAGCCAGGTCTGTTCCCTTTGCAGGATCACCCCTCCTGAGGTGTACTGACCTGAAATGCCGAGAAAATCCCAGGAAATTCCCGAGATACAGGCCAGGACATCGAGGTCCTCAGCAACCCTTCCCTCCCTCGATGACCAAGTTTTAGCAATAGTCCCAAAGTTTCTGCACCTTCTTTTCTGAGTTTGCAGAACGGTAACTGGTAGAAGTTACCAGCATGGTCTGGAGGCATAAGTTAACTTTCTATCCCGATTCCAAATTTTGCTTGGGCAGACTGGAAGCAGAGCACTTGCTCCACAACTGGAAGAGAAACGTTTTGTTTCAATAGCACAAAGACATGAACGGACCAGAGTGTGCCGCCTTGATGCTACACAGCCCCCCAAAAGCCTTGCTAGCTGCTTTTCTCTTCCCTGCAGACAGGGAAAGAGGCCCTGAATAAGCTCCCCAATGTGGCTGTGAGGTTTACGGAGGCTCACCAGCACCCAGACGGGTGGCAGGGCTCAAGAGTTGCCGTGGAGCGGTCCGAGCCCACCTGCTCTCTGAGACCTTGCTCGTGGTCAGAGGTTTCTGCCAAGCACGCACTCCCCAGGGAAAGCGACTCAACCAGGGGGCTCTTGAGCGAGCACACCGGAGCGAGGGTCCTGGAGGTAAAAGACTCCAATTTTAACTCATCGCTGCCTACCTGGTGTTCAACAGCAGCGATAACGTGTGGCAACTGCAAGGGGTAGGTAAGGAGGAACTGACGCATCGGTGCCATCAGCACGGCTCTTCTAGACAAGGTGCTCTCCTCTAGAGTTGAGCTGCGTTTGCGGTTTTTCCCCCCCACCGTTGGTGTATTTTATATTTTATACAAGATTCAGAACACCCACCCACCAGGAGCCTGTCTCACGCTAAAGGCAATGGGACCACAGAGCAGCAACCACCACCCAGCACCAACGCTGCCCGGGCCAGGACGCCGGGACCGGTGCGTGGTGGGCACCCACAGCAACATAACTAACAAAGGGCTTCCAGCTGGGACCCCAGGCTGGTTTCCAGCTTGTTTCAGAGAATTGTACCTCCAAAGTCCATTTTCATGAAAATGTATCTTGAGACTAACAAATAGCACCAGCGCTTTCAAGTTCTGGGTTACAAACTAATTCCATAAGCCAGAAGTGTCATTAGCTTGTCAGCCTTACAAAGGCAGCCCATTGCTGATCGCTTTTAAGCGAGCTAATCTCAGCCTGAAAGCTTCAGGAATCTAAATAACTCTTGTTTCACAGAAGTTTCATTTCATTCTCATGCTGAAAATAATATACATAAACCAAGCTCATGTCTACACATTTGCACGACTTTATAATAAAAGTTGTGTTTATATTCTTAACATCTGTTGACATACACAGACTTTGTAAACCTGGCATAGATTTTAAAGCCACAGAATTTTCCATGCATCATGAACATTATCTGCGAGAAGCAATAAAAAAAGCAATAAATACATTAATCATAGCAATATCATCTGCAAAACATAAATCTGAAATACCTTTCATGTCAGATCAACATTTTTTTTTTTTTTTAAACACACCTGATTTTACGCCATCTGTAAAAGGGCAGCAGGAGGATCACCGAGGAAATTATATTTCTCAGTGCTCTGACTTTTACTAAATACTCACGCTTTAAATAATGTAAACAGAATATTTATTACGTGAAATGAAAGAAGTTGTACCTATAAGTTCAATTTTTTTTCATCGCAGGACTAAATTCTCCCAAAATACAACGCAGGTATAGCTCCGCTTTTGGCATTTGTTCCCTAGGTCGTAATAAACACAGTATTTACTAATAGTTATTATAAACATAAGCATCAATAAGCCTACATCCATAATTTTAATTTACTCTCAGCTTCACCTTATCGAAAGGCAAATACCTGCCCTCTAATACCAGCTCTGAACATCCCCTTGGGATCTGCACCTTGAGCCCTTTCCTGGACTACGATAACAGGAACAGCTTCTGCCCTTGCAACTGCAAATGGGGACACTGCAGCTAGCTCCTACAAATCAGCAGGTGAAATTCTGCCTGCAGATATTCGCATATAACCTTGATCCAGCCAGAGCCGCACGGAGGACCCACCCGCCCAGCTTGTTCTCCCGGCTGGAAGCAGAAGGTTCTGTTTTGAAGCCAATTCCCAGCCTCTGCTCTCGTTTCTGCCTTACCCGACATCCACGAAGGGCAACCAAGAATGAAAGAGATTGTACCAATATCTCCCAAACAATCTGAGTACCCTTTCTAAGACGACACGTACTAGAAGTACAAATGTATACTATTTCTTCATGAAGGTCATGGTATCATGAAATCCCTCGTGATCATAGAAATGATCTTCATCATTGACTAATGAGCATATTTAAATATACTCAACTTCCTATACTGGTATGTGCTTCATCAATCTTCAAATTAGGAAGACATATGGATATCTACCTATGTTGTAAGATAAATCTACACAGTCAAAACCCCACAACTTTGTAAGTTTTTGCCAGCGCCATGGGTTTTCTAGATATCTGCTGGTGCAGCGCACTGGCTTGTCTCTTGACCTGTTGGTTGGCACACTGCCTAAGTCCATCTGATCAAATTGACTTATTTACAGTGTGCAAACCCACTTTTAAATTAACTTTTGGAGGAAAAAAAAGTAATTGCTAGTTGTGCTCAACCAACAAAGACTTTGACCATGCTCCGGCAGAGATGCCATTTCATGAATATTTGAAGCACAAAGGCTGAAAATCTCAGCTCTTCCAAGGGTTACTTCTAGCTCATCGGTGTCAAACGTGCTGGTCTCTCCTGGTTGCTCCAGCTCCGAGCTGCCTGCGCATCTCACCACGGTTTCATGTGAGCTCCCTCTCATGGGCTTCCCTCTTTCGTTGCCCTCTGAATTATCCGATACAATTCTATTTGTTCTGTATTAATGTTCAGGTTTGAAGTGCAATCCAGGAGAAAACGTACTTGGGGCTCCCGACATGCTCCCTGGACCAGCACTGTCCCGCTCGTGAGCTGGGTTTTTCTGCAGTTGTGTTCTCTTTGGCTTTTGCCCAGCTCAGAGGGGCCGGGAGCACCTCACCCGCCTTCTCTCTACTGCCTGGGCTTTCCTTACCATGATTACTACTGTCTGAAACAGCAAAAAAAAGAGCCAGCGTTACAAATTGTTGTTTATCTAGCTCACTGTGATCTAAAAAATCTTGGTCTGAGTTTAGGCGTAGCCATGTAAACAAAACAGCTCTCAGCACAGCTCCTGGTCCCAGCACACACCAACAAACCCGTGGCCTCCTGAAGCCTGGAGGTTGCTGCGCCCCTCCCGTAGCGAGGAAAAGAACCAGCTCAGTAAGAGCCATCGTCTGAACAAAACCCTGGGTTTCCTCTCCCACCCGCGAAAGCGCTCACCTCTCCTTCAGAAATAAACCAGAAGGGAAACGCATGCTCTTGGAACGTGACTTTTTTCTAAGCAATGCCATGATTCCTCAGAAGGCAACTTTTAAGGGGAATGTAGCTGACCGCAGAGCTCAAGATAAATTCGGTATTTCTAAAGCAAGTTTGTAGCTGATGTCCAAGACGTGTTCTTGCAAGTTTGAGACGTGGCTCAGGATCCTGACTCCAAATAAAAACCCAGCGAGGTCTAGCAGCAGTCTGCTGTGCCGAAGACACTGCGAGATCAGCTACTATGACTCATTCAAAAATATACTAGAACCCCGTCTTCCTGCTTAGAAGGCGAAACATATCATATTCCCCCACCTTATTTGCCGAAAGTTTCTGTTCTTATATTTACCCATTTTTCTCAAGTTTTTCCCCGACAAAAACGAACCCCACTGTCCATCAGTTACGTATTTCCAGCACTCATTTACAAGTGCTAGTAATGAAAAAAAAAAAAAACAATCAGGATCAAATATTATTTGTCTAATCCCATAGTACCGACCCTGACCTTGACCCCAGTATTACAATCAAGAAATTGTAATATGAGAACAAATGTACTTAACAATTACAAAACGGAATTAATTCACTCCACCTAATGAGATCAGAATCAGAGAGCAATCCGTCGAGGCAAACCCAAGAGGGTTTGGCCCCACAAGGATACTCCCAGATTTCTGAATATAAATATACTCCCGTCAGGATCGTATGGAAATTAAAGCAATTACATTTCCTTTATATGAAAAGTGGTATATAACAATAATTACCTGATTAAAGTTTTTGAAATTGAACTCCTTGTAGATGGCATCTCTTTCGCCTAACTCAGACCAGCCTGAAGCTTTCAGGTCAAGCAAAACCTGGCTCCTCTCCTCTGCTGTCAACCAGTGAGACTGCGAAGACTATTGAGGAAAAAAAAATACAAACATGACACGAGTGAGGCTGAGGTTCTCTTTTGTATAACAATAAGAAAACCACATGATGAAATTGTGGTTATGTATTGTAGAAAGATAGAGGTGGGAAATTCACTGTACAGTTTCTCACTCTTTATAATTTCACAGACCAGCATAACTCAAAACAGCCAAGAAACACCATTTCTGTTTGGTCAGTTAAGTTCAGCTAAATGCTTTTGTACAAAACTAGCAAAGAGTGACAGGCTCTTTCACGGGAACGAACACGGTCACCAGCATACCTGTACCCATCCCTTGTTCATCCAATCACCCAGATGCTGTAACAACTGAATTAATTTTCAAACATTCCGTTCTGCCATATGAGTAAAAGGTTATTTACATTACACGCTAAATGTACAATTAGAAGGCTGAAAGGGATAGCAGGTTAATATCTGTAATTTAAAAGACAGGAGCAGAATAGGAGATTGTATTCCACGTAACTTGTATGTTGCTATTCCTAAGAAAGCAGGAATAAAGAGAGCAAGCAACAAAGAGCTTTTTAACTAACAATGAAATGAAAAAAAATTGACAATACAGATAAAATTATGAGACGTTCCAAGTTACTGGTATAAGCACTAGATTCTGCAAAGCTCGTATGTTTAAATGTGTCTTATTTTAAGCAAAAGGAGTCCTTCTGGGACGGGGAGCACAGACGTAACAGATGACACCCTCTGCTTAAATATCTGAACCGGTGCCTGAACCGTGCGTGAGGTCGGAGCCAGACCCAGAGACAGAGCAAAGTACTACGGAGCATTTGGAAGAGGTTCGATATTTTTCCTAAAAGCAGAGACTAAAGGCATGAGTGATTACTTAGATGATATATCCCAACAGATGGGTCTCAAACTCATATTATAAACGCAATGCTTTAATGGGAAGAACTTTTCTCCCCAGAAAAGCAAAATTCAGATTGCTTTAGTCTTTATATTGTGAGAACTTCCAGAAAGGGGCTGAGCAGTTTTGCTCCAGAGCTTCAGTAAGACATGGGAGGTCTGTGAGTACCCACTGCCAGCTCAACAGCTCAAGGTATTTTTTTGCCTTGGATTTGGGAGTCGGCGCTGGCAGCTCAGCTCCCGCGAGCGGCAGGAGCCCCGGTGCCACCAGATGGGGCTGTGAGCCCGAGCAGAGCAGGAATTAACGCAATTAGCGCCACCTGAGCAAGGTTTTAAGAGGCAGGACAGCCAAGGAGCAACATTTTCACCACCAAGAAGGGACAAAAAACCCCCCAAAACAGCGTAAATCAATCTAACGGCATCGCTGCTGCCGCTTGTGTTCAGTTGGATACATCCAGTCCAAGAGAGGGCTTTTACAGGTCCCAAAATGAACTAATTTAGGCTCTTCAAATACAACTTCGGACTTGCAAAAATACAAATATCAGATTTGTTGTTGCTATAACTGCAGTCGCAGGCGTGAATTTCTTACATTCTTCTTTTTCCAAGCATATACAAAAATTGCCAAAGCTAATGGTTGTTTGAAATTTATTATTTTATCTGGCAAGAGATGAAATTAATAGGCTAATTTACAAAAACATCATGGGGGTGGGTTGTTTTTGAGATAGCAAAGTCCAGGACTGTGACCGGGAAGCAGCACAAAGTTCATTCCTCTGCCTGGCAGCAGGGATGTTCCCTGTTAGTTTTAGGGATGTTGCAGTTGCCTTCCTGAGGCCTCGCCTACGCGCGCAGGCGTTGACGAGACAGCGCCGTGACTTGAAATTAGATCTTACAATTTTTAATAGAAATACAGAGACCGAGTTTGACGCAGGCCCCGGAGCACACCGATCGCAGCATTTTGCTTAGGAATAGGTTGCAAGGGCCACGTCCCAAGTTAGCCCCTCCAACGCATCGCAGCTATATTCAGAAACGCAGCAGAAAGCAGCAGGAACTTGGTCGCAAAGGGAAAAAGAGAAGGTGGGAGATGCCGTTTGCATTGTCGCGGTCAGGCGGGTGCCACGCCACGGGGCACAGCGCAGACCCCCCAGGAAGGCGGAAACCGGCACAGCGTGGACGCCGACAAGCAAATATGGAGGCGGCACGCGAGATAACCGCACCTGACGCGCCACGCACGGACGACGTGACATCATACGGTGGGTTTGACCTACGTAATCGATAACGTGCGTTTGGAAGAGAGACAGAGTCATTAATTACATTTAAAAATGAGTATGAAATCTTTCGTGCTCGAGGGGGGAGGGTCGAAACCTGCGCATGCAAGTAGTTATTAGCGTCTTGTAAAAAAAAGAAAATCATCATCATCATCGGGGGTGGGAGGGCGGTGGGAAGCGGGGACGCGCGGCCGAGCACGCGTGTCCGTGGCCGTGGGCCCCCCCCCAGGACCCGGCCCCGCAGGCCGCC
>WAAD01035833.1:16417-34216 GCA_013389945.1 Fregata magnificens | reverse complement strand
GGCACCGGCCCTGCGCGTTTGCTGTCGGGAGGGCGAGCCGCGCCGAGCGTGCGCTCTTCCTCCTCCGGCCGCTCGCCCTCTTTGTGTTTCTGTGGCGGCAGGCCTCCGGGCGGGGCGGGAGCAGCGCAGGCCGCAGCGGCGGGGACACGATCGCCACAGCCGCGTTCGTCTGCGAGCTCCAAAAATACAGCGCTGTGCCAGTGGTCCTCAGACGAGGGGACAGAAATCTGCTGGCGCTCAAGGAGCAGTACGAGAGAACGGACAGAATTCAGCTCAGTCCCTGCCGCTATTAAATTAATTAAATACAAATAGTGGGGTTTTTAAACCGAGTTTTCTCATGTCAGCCCAGCTTCGTTTGCACCCTCTTCACAGCCCGGGGCCAAGTCCACAGACGACTGTACGACACGGTGTAACGCGACACGCTGCACGGGCTCGGCGTTGGTCTGTGGACGCTGGTGGAGGTCAGCAGGCGTTTCACTGTTGATTTAAATTAGTTGAGGTCGAAAATCCTTGCAACGAGGGAAATGTCATCCTGAGGAGTTGACAGGATGTTATGACTGAAGGGTAATTGAAAGGGCACGCAAATGGCACCCTGTAATTCATTCCAAAAGTGTGTTTTGTTATAACCCAGTATAACAAACATCCTAAGGGCCTGCTGTGACCCGGACTTGCTAACAGCCGCATCTGCCTGCCGAAGGATTTGCCTACTTCCACCCACTATAGAGAATCACAGATTCAGTTTGAGATGTGTTTGCACATGAAAACTAAACATTAACCTACAGCCAGGCTGGGGTAAGGGTAAAAGGCTGTGAACTAAAGGCATATTCTTTAAAGCTAAAAAGAAAAGACGAGCTCTCGTCCATCAGCACACCACCAAAGCTCCCAAGCTGAAAGGCGAGATAAATACTCTGGTATTTCTTCTTAGGAAATAAGGTAATATTCCTCCTGCCACAGAATCACCAGTTCTTGCTTTCAGTTAGTGAAATACTGAATAGTGAAGCTTCAGGACTATTTGGGGCATTTTGAAAGTGAACATAGTACTCCAAGTACTGATACCCCCTTTTTTACCGTCTGTCTGCAAACTGCCAGCACTGCACAATGAGATTTTGCCAAAACTGTGCATCTGTCAAAAAGTGAGTGAGAATTATGAACTACAAGAGTATGAACCATACACACACACTGGAAAAAAGCAAGGAAAACACCGTACATGTATATAAATGAAGATGGGTGTCAGCTTTATTACAGAAACGGGATTTTTGTCTTTGTTTTTACTAGGGGACACTTCTCCAACTCTGTCCTTTCTTATAGTGCACATTTTCTTGCGTGGAATTTTTTTTCTTTCGAAGTCCAATTTTCATAAGCATTAATATTGAGGACATAAAAGTCTATAAAGATATAAAACATGAGGTTTGCACATAGAAAATAATTAGGCCAGCTGATACAGACCAAGCAAACAAGCTTGAAAGCAAAAGCACGTAAGGAATCCAAGCTCGTGCAGATTAGTCAGGAAAAAGCTGCCCCATTCCCAATTGCCCTTATCTTTGAGTTTGGACACAGAGGCATTTTCAACGTGAAAACAATTTTCCTTCTCCTGGCCAAGGACTGCACGTGGTTCCCAACTCTCAGCTCTGTGCCATCATCTCACCTACTGCAGCCCTGGACGGTGTCAGATCGCCAACACAGGCGACGATATTCCAAACCTTTAAAATAACAGATAGCTTTCTGGCAGCATACCTCCATCTGAGACGCTTCTGTGGATTTAATCCTAACATAATATTCTTTCTACCGTAACACAAATCAAAAGGTTTGTGCAAAACTGCATTCTTTTTTTATGGTGACTATAAGTAATCTGTTAACGGAACACAAATGAACTCCCAAGGATTACAGATAGTCAGGCTTTGTCATACCTAACTCACAACGAATGTACTGTCCCAGTGGTTATGTGTTACAGAGAAGGCATGTTTCTTAAGATGCCTGCCAGTTTTGTTGCAAAACTCTTTTCAGTGGCTTACATTTTTCTGATTTTTAATGCCAAATGTCTGTTTTCAGGAAACAGTCTAGTAAAAAAATACATTGTTTTGCATCTATTCAAAAATCTTGGACACATCAGAAAAGCTCTCTTTGTTAGGGAAGGAGCTGAAATTTAGCAAAGAGGAGGATTTGCAAAATGTGAGTCTTTTGTTGCACCCATGAATAAACACCAAAACTCGGTGGTCATTTGTGCATCTGGGGTTTCAGCAGCTGGACTTCTCCCCTCCCCAGATTTCAGTCACATTGGGCAAGCTCCTTCACAGCAAGAGAAGGAGCAAAAGAGGACACGGACTGGGACAAAGAGGCAATGCCAGGACCTTCACCAAGACCAAGGTTTCCGCTCATGTGGAATCCTGACATGTCCTCACAGCTACGACATTCTGTGTATTCAGTAGCGCAAAGATGAGGTAGAAGAAAACATGACAAGCGTTCAAGTCAGGAGCACAGGCTGAGGTCGCACGGGCAACTTTAACCTACAGCTATATTTGGGATGTGTGACCGTAATCTTTGTTTTCTCAACATGGCTGCAGTTGGATATTTTTATGTAAAAATATGACCACTTGAAGCAGCAAATACACATTTTAGTATTACACATATCTCAAAGGCCTACTCTTAAGTAATCAAACTTGCACTAATTGTTACTGTGATATTTTTTCACTAATTAGAACAAGCTTTTGTGGTATGAAAAAACCAACATGAAAAGCAAGATTTATCTGTCTTAGATCATTTAAACAACACTTAAGAATTCCACAACATTTTTCAGCTTCAAAGTAGTTAAAAGTTGTTAATTAATGATTCCTTCCAGCAACCCTGCAAGATAAGCAGATATTTTTGCTGTGTTTTTACCGATGGGGAAAAGGAGACATTGCCATCCCTAGGCCATGCAGGGAACCTGGGCGAGAGCCAGCTCCAGAACACGGTAGTTTTTGGGCTGCCAATTCTGTATGGTCAGGCCGCACCCGTCTCAAATACAATAAACACAATAATATTCTATTTTAACACAATAAACACAGAGCCACAGGCAGAACCCGGATAAAAATAGCACGCAATGCAAGGCAGCAAGTCCGTCCTTTACTTTGAGGGGTTACAGCTTTAAATGATTAACTGTCAAGAACAATCTTCATTTGTCATGGTCCAAAAAACACACTCCGGTGAGCCGGCATATTCAACAGGTACGGTATCACTAATTCACGCTGTACTATTTGTGCTACTTTAAGAGATCACACCAAGGAGGCACAAAAGCATAACAATGCCAGTCCAGCCCCAAAGCAAGCCTTGGTGTCTCATCATGCACATTAATGAAATTATTAAAAGAAATAATCATCTAAAAGACTCCTTGAAGATGTCCAGCTTGCATAGCTGACACCCCAACACTGCTAGTCTGTCAGCACGAATAAATCATAAACTGGTCCTGTCATCAGAAACTGCTCCTGGCCTCGTGCACGAACTGTGTACTGAGGGAACAGATCGCGTTGCAATTTTTATCGTTCAGTTCATTACATGGCAGAGAACACAACAGCCGTGGAAACAGTCAAGCAACTTCCAACACAGCTGAAAAGCCTATATTCTTGTATGATATAATTTATGACTGACTTACTATCTAATACTTAAGGTTTCATTACAACGAAGAAAATAATCCATTTCGCTCAAGGATTCACATCCAGGAACTGATTTTTAGACCAGGACATAGGAGACTGTAGTCAAACTGTTCTGAACATATCCAGTCACCTTGAAAGCCAAATATTTAGAATGACTAGAATGGCCAACCAAAAAAAAAAAAAAAAAAAGGCATCAGATGTCTTTTTCAGGTAAAAGCAACTTTAAAGTCTGCAAAATAACTGCAACTGACATTTAAAACCTTTCAACCCGGGATGTATTCAGGGCCTTTGAAAGTACATGAAAGAGAAAACAGAGGGTGTTGGACAGCAAGGGGAGGATGCAGATCTAGCAGTCTAGATTACAGCTTCTGGTAGGTAGGACTGCCCATCTTCCCCCAAAGTTACTGAAAAACTTCAGTAGAGAGGAAAAAAAAAGAAAAAAAAATGCAGAGCACATCTTACCAACAAAGATAAATTGGAATATTGCTAGAACACAGGGATAAATACATCTTCTTCATCACAGAATAATGAATAACGACCACCATTCCATGAAAAGTTTAGTTTATGAGTGCTGTCAAATTGATTCCCATGTGCAATGGAGGAAAAAAAAGTTAGCAGCTTACTATTTAGACGTACATAGCTATAACTCCTTTCCTCCCCTCTTCTCATATTTGAGTGAAAGGATAGGAACAATTAAGTTACTGTAGCAGTATTTTCAATTCATTAAAGAATAAGCAACATTCCTCTATTTTCTGATACCTTGCAATTCAAACAGGCTTTTTGCCTTAATTCAAATACATGGGACTTGCCTTTAACAAGCAACAGACATCTCATGTTGAAATTCAGAAAGCAAAGTATACTGAAAGGGTGGGCTTATTTATTCAATTTAAAAATCACACAATACGGTGGCCTTCCAACTCCCACAAATCCTATGTGCATTTTGAAGTCCACACAGGCATGAACACACTCGGTCTCTTGTGGCCAGGTTCAATTACACTTCAGGGGGGCAACGGACAAACACAACAAGCCACCGGATTTGAAGTGCAGTCTGTACAAGGTGTACCGAAACATTTCAGTGCCAGTTCGAGTCACTTAACTTTGACTGAGACACCAGGAGAACAAACAGCATTTCTATTCACAAGAGAGAAGGGCTAGGGCTATTGGTCTGGTAATGCTGTCAACAGGCACCTTCAGCCAGAATTTAAGAGATATTTAAAAAAGCCCAGAGAAAAAAATTGTTAGGTTTTAAAGTATTAACTTTATTAATAAATATACATCCATATGATGATGTAAATACAGATCATGAACACTACTCCATTCCCATACACATAATTGCACACGAGTAGCTCAAGTTCATGGACATAAAAACATACACAGTATCTAATCAGGCTTTTTACAGCAGAGGATGGGGTGCTGATACTAGTTATTTAACAGATTACTGTTTTCCCCAAAGTAAACCTGTGGAAAAGCAAACGATGAAAGATTAAAGTATCAGAAAGTGGTTCAAATTTCAGAATACAGATTTATCTATTTGGAAAAAAAAAAAATCACAAGGAGAAAGGTCTAGTCTCTACTAAAGTCATAAATATATTTAAGCAGTGTTAAAATATATGCATTAAAATAGAGAAGAATAAACTTCTTTTGTGGTCAGAAATGAAGTCTGCAGTTCAAAGTATTTATGATTGTTATCAACTGTTTTAACTGTCAACTCTAAGGATAGCGCGAAACATTATACATATAACAAAGAATAGCAGAGTCACAGCTAATGAAACCATCGGACAAATGACTTCACGTTGCTCTGCCTTTTAAAGCTCTTCAAAAATGGGAGAGGGAGTTAAATTCTCATCTGAATTACTCTGTGTATTGTAGTTCCAAGTAATTATTTTCACAGACATGTCACTTTTCACTGACAAGGCCTGGTTTTGTCCTGACTGAACTCTATGATCTTTCAGACAAAATGAAAACATATTCATTCAGAACAGAGATCTTTAATGGCTCTCGATACATAGTTATTTTGATTAGTTTAAACTAAATCCGAGATATAAAGAACATTGCTTTAATGGCAAAGCTAACTGCTGATTTTAAAAATACTATCTTTGATATCAGTTAGCCACTTCTGATGGTATCTGATTTTCTTCTGCCAAAATATGGTGCTAGCATCTTGAATATGTCCAGTGCAAGACTTTATAGTAGCAAAATTATTTGGTTTTAAAGTTTAAGTAAATTTAATCAGAAACTGAATAGTAGTTACTATATGTATATTAAACAGTGAAGTTGTATAGCATCATTAAGGAATAATAGCAAGCTAATACGTTTCGTTTATGTATAAATAAGACGTTAGAAACTTGATAATTAAAAGAAATTATTAAAACCCAAACTTGACATGTAGATCTTCCGAACAGTGTTAACACGCAACAGTGATCCTAGCTTATGAATAGCTGAATTATGATATATAATAGAAAATAAGCAATTTACTTTACAAGTAATGTTTTCATACTATTGGGGGAAAAGGCCAGTTTTCCCATCGGTGCTAATAAAGTTTAGGCATTAACATGCTGTTTCAGTGTTTACCATGGAAAGAAAAGTGTTGGAAAAAAGCACAATATATTCTGCAGATTATACATAGGAAAAGCAGAAGTATTTGAAAATTCCATTTCTAGTTCTCTTTGAATCTCTTAACTTCTTTTTCCTTCCCCTCACTGCACAGCACCAGTAACCTCTAGTCAGATATAAAATAAACCAGAATTGGGAAACGCCCAGCAGTGTGCTTCTGGTCTCCTTGCTAAATCTCGAGTGCCAAGCAGCCCATTAGACTCTCTGAACACTTTTCTACTTTATGCTTGTCATTTCACAATTGACAACGTTAATTGTTTTTTACTGGGATTATATTCCATCTGATATAATTAATAAACACTGTAATGAACAGAAATTGCTTAGATGATTTCATTATTTCATCAGCATACTTGAATACAAAATTCATTATACTAGCAGAACAGCAATACATCTGCATTATCTCCTGACACACAGCACAGCACCATTGAGTAGATGCACAAGTGAGAAACGGAACAGGAGCAAACAGGATAAACAGGAGGAGGTAAGAAGTGGAGTTTCTCCAAGGTACAGTGGTGACATGCAACATGTTCCTTGCCAGCGAGGTGTCACACTCCTGCAGTTACTACATTCAGCTGAAGAGGTCTGCTTTCCCAGCTGAGTTCAGGAAAGAACTTAAAGCAGTCTTTTGTTGAAAAATCATCTGATTAAAAACAGCCAATACAACACAGATCCTGAGGGTGAATTAACTCACGTTAGCATTTTGCATGTGTCAGAAGTTACATCGTTCTGAGAAAGATTGCTAAATTTCAGACTTGCGAGTTTGTTGAGGAACAGAACGTATAACTGGATTTCATCACTTCAGCACAAAGAAACTATTTTTTTAGTAGCAGTTTAGCTGCCATTAGTTCATCTATCGACTAAGGAGCCATCCAGTATAGTTGAGGTTCATTGTCTTAGTTGCCAGTGCATACACAGTTCCCCCAAAACAATTCAACACACCTATTGTAAAGTACAGCATAAAGTCCAGCTCAACATGTGTTAGGCATCACTGGAACACCTGAAGGCTTGCTGCTTTTTTCCTGATAAAAAAGGTATGAAACATGACATCTGTTTCTTAAGTTGTCATCACTGAAATCAAGAGTTCTCATCTAAATGACAGCAGGCCAGAATAGCATTTGTGTTAACAAAAGTTATCAGCATCATTACTCATTCAGCACAAGCTCAACCCAAATTTTTCCGCTCCCCAAATCTGCAAACTCTATATATTCTCCCCCCGCCCAGATATTTGAAGCTACAACTTTATCATAATGTCATCTTATACCTGAAAGAACTTAAACGTAAACTTTCTTCCAGATGAAAAAAAAAACCGAAACAAAACAAAACCGCTTTAATTCCAGTAAAATAAATTTAGAACAAACAATACGCAACATTGAGGACTAATTTTTTTGAAGTCTAAAGTATTTTGTAGACACACTCACACACTCTCTCACACTTAAAAAAAAAAATTAAACACACCCAGTTAAAAAACTGAACATTTCTTTTGGAAGGAGGGAAGATTTTAGTTTGAGTCAAGAAAGGTACTTATAGTTAACCAACAACATTTTTTTTCAGCTGGCATGCATAGATGAATTACTTTATATCTGGGGTCTAGCAGTGCAGTGAACTGCCTCCTGTTTGCATCAGCTATACAGTTTGCTTTTATAAATCACGAAAATGTTATCCTTTGGTAGATATATAAGCTTCCATAACTTAAATTAGTATAAGTGTCAAACAACGAAATAACTGTATTTCCAGGAATATTTGGCAAAACTACGTCTGAAAACGTGGCAACAGTGTCTATTTAAAAAGTTTAATTTGTAAACATTATAGATTAATATTTTAAAAGCTATTAAACTGTTGCCACCTAAGCACAGATTTTAAAGGCAAAAAAACAGTGTAAATAGCTATTTACAGTTTTAAGAACATACTGTTTAATATTAACCAAGTGCGTAACTAGAATGAACAGTACTTAATGCCTTATAAAATATTTCAGATTTCAAAGAATTATTTGTGGTTTGGTATATGTACTGTCAGGCATTTCAAAATTACACAGCAGAAAACTGTAACAGCGTAACCAAAAGAACAGCTATCACCTAAAGGCAAATTAGCTCGTATTAATAAGGCGCTGTGAAGCTGTAACGCGCTGTACAAATGCTCAGTTTTCTTTAATATTTTCAAAAATATTTTTGGAGCATTAGTTGAAATTGTCTTACTGCTACAACTCTAGAAACAAAAGCCACCTGAAATCAGCGCTTTAAAAAAAGGTTGAGTTTTTTTTGTTTGTTTTTTAAGTATCTATTTGAGGTCTGTAGAAGCTCCTGCAGAAGTGGAAAATGTCGCTTGCTGCTTTCTTTATCAATTTTTCTTATCAAGTAAGAACTCAGCTGGCAGAGTTCCTTATTGTGGGATAGGCCACATCATGAACCAATAGCCAGCTAATTCTGTCCTCTTTATTTCAATTATTTAATGCATAACCACACAACTAGATTTACCAGAAATTGAACGTAAAACTAGGGACATGGACATTTTGTAAGTATCGACACCAAGGCATATGCATCACTTCAGACTTTCTTATAAATTATGATTTAAGACCAACAAAACCCCCTTTAAACCAATGCCTTCTCAACATTGCTTTAAAAGTTACTGAATTGCACCTGGAGGCTGTGGCATTATTTAAATAAAAATAAAAATCTAGAAATTCGGACTTTGGCAAACACTACAACAAAATGCAAGAAACATGCCAAAATTGAGAGTAAAGCGGATTAGTAAGGAGTTACTAATTCCCTCCTTTCATTCATTAGGCTGTTTCATTTTGCTACTAGTTTCACCAGCAGCATGTACTCCTCTGTTATGCACCATAGGATAGGGAAAAGCTGCACTGCCACAAGTATAATTTAGATTTGCAAGCCGTGATAGAGCTTTAATGCTACCTGGAGGTCTGCCTGGGCTGACTTTGTATCCTGCTGCTTTAGTTGTACCCAAGGGTCTGCCTGGACTTGTCTTAAATCCAGCTGCTTTGGTGGTCCCCAGGGGTCGACCTGTGCTGGTTCGGTACCCTGCTGATTTTGTGGTCCCTGATGGCCTTCCACGTTTACCAGATCGGTTGAGGTTTTTCTTTTTCTTTAGTTCGTCTTTTGTCTCTATATTCCTGCCACTCGTGGTCTGCAAGTGCGATTCATTCAACGCATCTTGTCTCTGGCATGCAATTGGTTTGTGGCTGACCGTGTGGCTGTATTTACTTTGCTGCGTGGCATACAAGTCAAACTGATCGGCAGATCTCACATTGTCTTCGTTAAGGCAAGAACTCTTGCCGGTCCCACAGAAAGCTGTATTGCTGCTGGCAACAGGGTGCATCATTTTCTACCAAAAATAAGAGAGACAAATATGTATCAATATATAATAATACTGCAGCATTCCACAAGTGAGAATCTTTCAAAAGCTACCTCTATTTCTTAAAATTAGTCCGAACTACTTTGTCATTTTTAACTATGTATAAAGGCTACCATGCAAAACTTCAAGTGAAAGATTAATAAAACTTTTCGTTTAAAAAAGTGATTTACTGACATCAATACTGTTTACTAAAAATAGACAATTTAAACTATGTATAGTATAGATATAGGTAGATAGGTATAATTAAGGAAGAACTACATTAATGAACTGAACAAGAGCATTTCAGCAACTGAGATATACAGTATCCGCTCACCCACTGCAATTTCAAAATCTTTCTAACTGAATCTCATCTAAATTCTAGCCATTCTCATTGCAAGATTAACCTATCACCTGTGAGCCAAGTAAAAATATGGTATCATTCTCTTGATTTAGTAGATATAGGCTCCTAAAGATTTTTTTTTTTAACTGCAGCAAATTAATAAAACAGTAATCAGTTTTGTCATTTCTTGTCACAATTAATGTGAAAGAAAGAAACAGGTAAGGTCTTCAGCAAAGACAATGGCGCCATAGTTGCGAACGCAGAGGTACAAAATTAATCTATTACAAAGTAAAAGATGCTAGATTGCAGAAATGCCACTGCTGTCCTAGTTAGAAGAGCAGGTACAAATTGCTGGCAATGCCAACTCCGAGATAACAACTTTGGGAAACACAACATGACTCCTGTTACAGACATGCACGTTGTCACACATCTCCAAATATTCTGGAAAACAAATGTGGCCCATCGAGGTCAACAACTGTTTTATATAGCCTGCTCTTTTTGTTAGACAAAACCAACTTGAGCTGTGCTCTGTTTACAGAGGTTTACTTCTTTAAACAAGAATCAAAGCCCTATATTTAGGATGGCAGAAGGGTGACTCTCACCTGCATGCTATTGCATTGAAACCTAACCCCGGTTCCAATGGACAAACTGACATCCAGCTGCTAGAAACCACATATGGTCACTGTCATAATTACAAGCAACAATTTCTAAATAAATTGGTTATGCTTATATGCATCCCTGCAGCACATGTACTGGGGTGGAATCACAACAATTAACAATATTACTGGTATTCTAAAACTTTTTTAGTATTAATGCTTCTAAAAACCAACTGCACAGATACTGCCTCAGATTTCTTAATAGTGGTGATACCGCCAGCAAGCCACTCAAGGAGCAACAGGACAATATTTTCACCCATTCAACTATATTGGTTCTACAACCTAAATAAGCTGCAAATACTCAGTTTAAGACAATACTAGTTAGCCATGCTGAAGACAAGATTAAGCCAATCAATATCTGGCACATCAGTGTATTTCTGTGCCCTACAGTCATGCTTAGGACACCGAATATTTCTTCCTGCGGTAAATTTCTCTAGTCAATAAGGTCTGGAAGATTTATTGTATTTTCCCTGCAGTAGCTCTGGAGTATCACCTACGACAACCCAATTTAAATCCCACCATTGATTACTGAATTTATTTGGCAGTTATGAATGTCTCCTCCCAGCCGGAGAGAAAGCATACAGCAGAGACAGTTTATTTACCCAGGAGTAAATCCCCGTGCCCTTTTCTTCTGATTACAATGAATACGTTCCCTGCTGTAACACCCAATTTACCTTGGCTTGTCAAATGCACATTACAGTGTATGCATTACTCTTGTGCAAATATATGAATATGGTTTTATGTCAAACAATGAAATTATGGTAGTAATATAGTTTAAATATTAGATGGTTCTAGCAGAGATTATCCGAGCGCTACAATTCTGGTGTGTTGAATGGGGTACAGTGGAACAAACATGAAACCACTGTTATTGCAGGTGTTGACTAGCAAACAAAACAACTAAGACTAATTAGCAAGCCTGTGCTTAGCAAAGAACAAAGGAAGTAAGCTACAGGTCAAGAGACCAGACAGACTTTTCTGTGCAGCAATAAAAAGGAAGCTTAAGGTTTTCTACAATTAGCAGTCAAAAAAATGTTACCTTCCTTTAACCCCACTAGAATAGGGCCCACAATATCACAAAAAATACCTGGGATTTTTCATGATACGTAATTGCAAACGTAAGGGTTCTGATAATGTACTTTTGCTGCCGAGAGAGTAAGTCCAGTGTCTCTGAAAGGCTATTCACCTGTTTGTTGATACACTAGAGGACGCTTGGAGAGGTTAGCAGCATTCTTGTCTCAGTCCTCACTTTAAACGCAGAAATACTGGCATCAGCCCCAAAAAGCCGCTCTGAGCTCAACTGCCACAAAGAAGGATCAGTTCAGCTGCCCAGTATCCGAGGAACACGCCAGACCAGGGAGAAGGCACTGAATAAAGTGAGGGCCCCTGGTATTTCTCAGGAGACCGACCACCGCTCAGACTCGTTCTTGTCTGTGTTACATTCTTATTCTCTGCTTTTTCTCCTCGTTACAGTCAGGGGGATTTTTCCTACAGACACCATCCATCTTTCCTGGGGAGAACCATCGCAGGTACTCCTAGACAGTGCATATATCCTGCTGTAACTGGCAAACGTTGGAGCTTCATCACCACCATATGCATGTATTTTGTGTCTACTATAATATCCCTGAGACCTCTCGACAAACACTAACTTTACGTACAAAACCTGGCTGACACTAGTCCACCTTCCATCTGGCAACAGCCAGTATCACTGTAATCGATGAAAGAAGAAAGACATACAAATCAGTGACTGTTTAAAATTTCTTAGAAGAGCAGGAAGCTTAAAAAAACCCCACAACCTTGGTGGTTGCCAATGGGATTTTTTAAAAATTTTTTTTTTCCCCTCTCTGCACCGTTTTTCATCAAACCATGAAAATTTCAAGTAGTAGCCTTCAAGTTCATATTCTGTGTTTTTTGATTTAAGACAATTTTTTTCAAAAAATTTTAAAAAGGAAATCTGTAATTGAACTTAATTACTTTAACATGGACATGGCCAGCATAATTTTACTTCGTTCACATTACAGAGGGGAATAAAAGAATGTAGTGAGTCTATCTGTAGAGTGGAAGCAGGTTTCTTGGCAGGGAGATACACAGTATAAATGAGAATTGATATAAAATGGAAAGCTATGCTAATTTAAAACTCACACTCTAGCTAAATTGTACAGCCAAACACACACAACTTTGTGTGCAAGCATTCTTAAATAAAACCAGCCAGAAAAGTTTCCAGCGAAATAGAACTTACTTGTTTTAAACCTGTCAATAGATACGTAAAAGGTACTTGCAACAGTTTATGTAACTCGGTTTTTAAACTGATTCAACTGACTGGTTGAATGTCTCTGTGTAAACAAATAGTTAAGATGAGGCATTGTAGTAAGGAAATTTAGTCATATTTCAAAAAGATTTTTACTGCAAAGTGGCTGCAGAGGATTTTCTGTACGGATCTTTTTCTATATGGTAATTTATTTCCATACAAATGCTGGGGAAGGGAGGAGACAACTGGATAAGCTAGCTTTGGGAAAAAAGAGGCAGCATTAGAGCTTCCCATGCAATGAAGCACAGAAGCTCCACCTCTGCTAGAAATAAAGAAAGAAACAGGACCATCCATCCAGGACCCACAAAGCTTTGCTGCAGGGGGCATTTCTGGACATGGTAATGACCCCTCCTTTTAAAGCACAGGTGCACTGCCACTCTCCTGAGTACCTGCAAAGTTAACCTGCTTTAGCACTAGTGAGGTGAGTTTGAAGTTTTGTTTTGCTCAGATGACAGCCAGGCTACTGGTTGGTCAATACATGATGATAAGGCTGTCATTAAGCTTTTTGGTATTTCACAGTCAAGCTTGATATCATTTGCTTTCTTCTGCTGGGAGATGAAACAAACCACATTATGGGCAATACAGACGCAGTACGAAACTTAAGAAATCTCACCTAATGCCAGTGATATTACAGGCTTTGGACAGACAGAGAGAGTGTGCCCTTGTATCCCTAAATACAGGTTAACATACCACACAGTTCTAGCTTACAACTGCTAAGGCTGCTGTTACTGGTATGGCCCATCTCTCTCTAGGCTTGAAACTACGCAGAAAATCCCCACTCATGTCTTGTTCACTACACAAAATTTTAAGATCAAAGCTACTCAAATCTCATTACATAAAAACACCCTCTTGGGTTGTGAGATGATGCTGTCTTTAGCTTTCAAACATCACACCCTTTGTCTTCTTCATGGGCAGAATTTAGCTGCCACCATAGATAAGATTGAAACTTTCATGAGCAGAGAAGGTACGCAAGCCCACTGTAACAGGCACCTGCTCATTAAATATGTTATACTGAGTACTGGACCTGTAATGCCTTATCTGCATTAAGCAGAATAATCAATTCCAACGTAAGAAGCAGGCAGCTGCTCTGGTCTCGCCCACTCCAGCCTGCTTTCTGTAACTACAGCCTGGTTAGCACCAGAACAGACCTGACTCAGCAAGTGCTTTTGACTTCTGGTAAAACACGCCTGAATCAGAACAAAACCAAACAAAACTGGAAGCACATCTATATTACAGCTTTTCAAATGACAAATACCAGGAAAGGTAAACTCCTACCGCCAACAGGGACAATTTTGCTTTTAATGAGGGTTAGTATATAAAACCCACTATTTTTCCTGAAGTTTTTCACCGCTGAGCTTGCAATAGTTTCAACAGCATTGACGGAGCTGTACGAGGCTGTAGCAGTACATTTTCATCATCATCCAACACATGTAAAGTATATGACATACTACTTAAAAACACAAGCAGCTACAAGTATTATTTCTGCACTAGTGCTCTGAACGTCACTTGTCCCAATTAAAACTGTTGGAGCGGAGCACAGGACCAGCTCTGTTCAAGATCTCTGCATAAAGAATGCTCTATGCCATGTACGACAACGCAGGCCCTGGGGAATACCAAAGGGCTCGTTTTCTTTGCAGGGGGGGAGCTTAAGCAGCAGCACATGTATTTTCCCTTTCAAGACTGCAACAGAGATATAGTATTGGTTCTGTTCTTCCCTCTTAGGACAGTGGGTGTGAGAAATACTTTCATCACTCAGTTAAAAGAATGAATTACATCAATTTAAATGTTTTTCAAGTGTCCCTCTTATAGTCAACTCCTTTTCTACACATTAACTCTTGCTAAAGCAGGGCCTTTCCCAATTTTTAAAAACCTGTAACTGCTTGTTTTCACAATATTGCACCGTACCTTAAGTATTCCCATAAATGTAAATATTTTAAAAATACTAAATATGAAATCCTGTCAGTGGCACAACACACACTGTAACACCTGAACCTACATTTGAAATCTAATCTACTTCTGAAGCTAGATAACTAGTTTCTCCAAACTGTGCTTATGAAGCACTTTCTGCAGTTGATTGCGTAATGATTTTTCTCATCATTTGACACTAGGTAAAATATATTAAAAACAGCCAAAATATAAGAAACAATTTCTTTACAGCAGTGACTCGCTAGAGCTACTACATGACAACATGAGACTGCAAATTGAAGAGACAACATAATTTTGAAAACAGTTTCTTTCTCAATTATTTGTAGTGCAAAAAGACTAAGAAATTAAGAGTTTCCCAAGCAATACAAGAACTTAGAAGTACGGTCCTTCCCCCAGTGACCCAGGGTCATTTTCTTACATGACAGAAGTTAGGGGAAGAGTTAGTTGGAGCAGATATACCCACCCCCTTCAAACTCCTCTTCCCCAGACGTGCCAGGTGGAAAGGGGAGCCTTCCCTCGCAAAGGGGCTGCAACTCCTGCTCCTTACCATAGAGCAGCAACCGGGGTGCATCTCTGTGCCTCTAGGAGTTTAAGTCTTTTGACTGAGACACCCTTGGAGAAACAGTGCTCTCCAAAGCCTAAGCACCAGCTTTGTATTAAAGACAGAGATCAGCACTGCTCTCACAAGATTAGATATCGTCAGGCATTAGCTAGGCTAAGTGTCAAGTAAACTGTGAACTTTTAGGGATCATTCATTATTTGATTGCAAAACCAGGTGAACAAGTAATTGTTATGCTCTCTAACCTTAAAAAATAAGTAAGTCATATCTAAGGGCAGAGTTTCACTAAATGCCAACATCAGCAAGAACGTCAGCTGACTTCTTCCCACCCCAAAATTCAGATCATATAACCATGTGATGATGAGAAACAGGACACCTGAAAGGGTTAAGATAGCTTCACAAAAATTAAGGAAGATCATGTCAATGATCTAATTAACTGTGCACCTCCAGTTACACTGGCACAACTGACAGCTAGGTTTCATAATCAATAGAAACCACTCTGAATCTGCATTTTTTCTGAATGGGACAATCTTGCCCTTTCCTCCTCTCCCACATTCCCGTTCCTTTTGCCAACACTAACTATTGTGCAAGAGCAGGACAAATCAACACCAGGGATCTGACCAAGGTGAAAACTAATCCAACAAGAAAGAAAAAGGAACAGTTGGTTGGCACTGAGGCAAGAAAGGAACAGAAGCACACACTTCCATTAGAAGCCCAGAGACAGACTGAGGTCCCAGGTCAGCCTAAGCCACGTTACCCACTGGCTGCCACTGACCCACTCCCCCCTGGTCCCAGTTACTTAAAAACCTAACCAGACCTCAAAAAGATGACTTTTCGGCAACTTAATGGACTTAGAAGACATGAATGAGGTATGACAAGTCCCAAACACAGCACAGGGAATGGAGGCTGGGGAAAAAAAATCCCCGCCGGCTGGGAATGGGGCGGTGCAGAATCAAAGCAGCCATCAGGCGAGGTAGGCTGGCTTAGAGGAGTAAGATTGTGAAACTGCACCCTGACTATTGTGTGGTTCTGTAATTACCAAACTTTAAGGCAATCCAAATATGCATATGAAAGAGAGAGCAGGTAGAGGTAGATCTTTATAAAGGAAGGATTATTAGTGTTTGTGAAATTGTCCATTCACCTCAAGGAGCTATTCCCAGGTAAACAGGAGTGGACCTTGCCACAGCCTAGAACGACGACTTTGAGGAGCTGGAGATGCTTATTCATCTCAGTGGGTGTTCTCGCCCACCCGCCCTTCTCCCCAGGGAAGAGACTTCACTGTAGTCTAGAACAATAGCTCAGAGAGGTAAGAGGTGCTCATTCATCTCAGTGGGTGTTCTCACCTACCCTCTCCTCTTTCCCTAGCCTCCTCCCACAAAAGGATTTTGAAGCTAAAGAGATGGATCAAACATCTCCTTCCTGATGTCCACTTCCACGGTGTTTCTCTGTGACAGGACTAGTGTGAAAGGCTCCAGACACCTGCCAACACACCCAAACACAGCCACTGCAGTGTACTTATGCTAGACTGCAGAAAGACAAAGTCCACTTGTTGAAACTGTTCAACAGTGGTCAACGGACAAACACGCGGGACTTTTTTTGTTCAAGGTTGCATCTAAAACCTGAAGGATACGGATACAGACAAAAAAAAAAAAGTTGTAAGAGAAACTGTGGCATCTGAAGACTGGAATAGAAATAAACCGTAATTTAAGAAATATATTAACCGAGTGTTCCTCCTACTTTTTCATTTTACAAACATAAAACCCACGTGGATCAAACTAACTGTTACTTTCTTTAGAGAGATATCCAGAGAGAAATGCATGCAAATTAAAGGTGCAACTATTCACTAATTAATTACCCCTGAAGGGCTATGCACAAATAAGGATGTACTAAACGATCTGTAACTATCCACAAGAATATACACCATTCACATGCGTTATGCTAGAAGGCAAAGGGGCACAAAAGGAACGTATCAGAGGCCACCCAGATACCCTGACATGCAGGTGGATGAAGGCATGCGCTGCTTAGGTATGTCAGGGAAACACATCCGTGGACTGCACACACGCATTAAGATTCCACGCGCTAATGAAAATATGTTCTAAGTAAAAAGCACCGCATATACATTATCCCCACGCACGAGAGCCGTGGGTGCTGAAGGGAATTCGTAATTCCCGAGCCCAGCGGAGAGGCCGGGCTGGGGAGTAGCAGGAGGCCCAGCTCCACCTGCGGAGGCCACGGGCCAGCTGAGGGGACAAAGGGGCGGCGCAGCTCCCTCCTGCCCCGGCTGCCACCGCAGCCGGCGGGCACCGCTCTTGGGGTCACGGGCGCGGTGGGGGGGGCTCGCCTCGCGTGTCACCTGTCTTGCGTGGGCGGCACGGAACAGGGCCTGGCCCAAAGCCCTCCTCGGCCCAGGGTGCGGCCTCCTC
>WAAD01035831.1:0-57335 GCA_013389945.1 Fregata magnificens | reverse complement strand
CTCTCTGGGCTCGGCCATCCAGCCAGTTTTTTCCCAGCAAAGACATCCTTCCCATATGTTTTGTATTGGCCTTACTTGTTTACCTCAGCAGTATAACTCATATCTTCCTACTTTGGCTAAGAAACATCAGTTAAAGAAATGTATCTGGGACATGGAAGGGATTTTGACCCTCACTTATGGAGCAGCCCCACACTTACAAATAACATTTACATTGTTCCGTATGATTTTAGTTTGCCTGGGAAATACAATTCAGCTTGTCTTTATAGCATGTTTTCACCTAGTCTTAGAAATTGCTGTTTGGAATTAGCAAGGAAGAAGATGTCATGCAACATGTGAGATGATCTTGTTAATCTGTCTGCTCAGCTGATAGCTGTTTTGGTTGAGCAGAGTTAATCCTATTACTAGACCTCACTGTCTGCATGAACATCTTTAAAGAGCAAACATGCTTTGAAAGAAACTATTTTCTAGGATGAAGGAAGAAGTATGTGCAGGATCTCCAACATTCATCGGTTAGCCTACTGCATTAGTTCACGAGGTGCTTAGGTAATAGAGTGGAGGCAAAACATTAGGCAGGAGGCAAAGGAGATCAGTGCTGGAAAGGGGGTTAAAATATCACAATTAGATGAAGTCAGCAGACATTGCACAACTTGTCTCTCTCTGTCATTTCCACAGTGAGTGTTTTCATATGTTTATCTTGACATAAATAATAAAAAAAGCCCACACTATTAAATAACTTAAACTGAAAAAATACCTACTGAGTTTTCTGTTAGTTGAGTTAGTGAAAATTGTGGTTTAGCATTCTTGATTTGTGTCCAGGCAATTTCTAATCCAATTTGCTCTGTTAAAAAACATTGTCTGTTTTTCTGCCTGCCAGTTCTGCAGTCTCACCAGGAAACTGCCTATGTGCTCATTCTGGCTTATACGTTGTTACTAACAATGCAGACTTACTTACAATACAAACTGGTCAGAGGCATTGCTGTTCTTCTAAATGTATGAGGGCTAGACAAGGCAAAGCAAAATAGGTACACTTTTTATTTTGTTCATGTTATTTCAATAGAGGTTCACAAGGCTATGGTGTACGAGCCGTGACTCCATGTCATGTTCATACTGTTTTTTCTGTGTTAGTGAAAGCATTAATTTTTTTTTTCTCTCCTCATTTTCACGCTAGTAGAAAACCTCAGCAATGTGCACAAGAGTAGTATCTCAGAATAGATCTTTCTGGCCAGGACATTACCATTTTAAATACTCACTTTTCAGAATGTAACTGCAGCATAGAGGAAGTTTGTCTTCAGTGTTTTCAGTAAGTATCCAAAATGGGTCAGCCATTTGAACACGTGATAGCTGGTGTAAGAGGGGAGAAAGGTACCAAAAGATGACCAATGCTTACTGCTTCACAAAACAAAATGTCTTGTACTGCAGGGGGAGGGATGCTTGTGGTACGAACAGACAAACTCCATGTTTTGAAGTGTGAGCAAAACCTTGATTTTTTTCTGAGTCAATGTAATCACAAATATGATCATTAATCTGTCTTGTCCTTTTCTGAGTCTTCTGAGATGCACTCTCCAATTTTTCAGTAACAAGTTCTGCTAATGAATTTTGAAATAAAGTACTCAGCAAGAACCATTTTTATTTCCTGTGAACAAGACAAGAGCTGTGAGCACACAAGAACACGAATCGTTTTACTGATAACCCAGTGCTATGTCATAGCACTGACACTATGATAATTTACGTATTTTTATGACTTTACAATCCGTTGTTTCATCTTAGTGACATTGCTGTAACATTGTAAGTGTGTGAGAAGAGAATCTACATTTCAGGCAAATCACCTGCTCTTCTAATTTACAGTAGTGTAAATCTGAAATTACTAGAGTTACCTTGCTCTAGTTAGTGCTATGTAAGAGTAAGGAAATGTTAGCGCCTAGTGGGAAGGGAGGGAACTCCTTCAATTTGCATAAAGAAAAGTAAAGTGGAGATACTTTGGTAAAAGGTAAAAAAAAAAAAAGGACAACTAGAGCCTTAGTAGGAGCTCATGTGTTGGGTTGGGTTGTTGGGCATTGAAACCAGTTGCGCCTTGCCCAGTTCCTTACAAGGCTCATCCTCAGTTAGTTTGAGTGGCTCCTGCTGTAGTACTTTCACATACAGCTATGGCATACAACTCAAATCATGGATTATTTTCCCCCAAGGTTAAATCCCCTTGCGGTAGACACCGGGTTTCCCCATCCTCCTGCATTACTCATCAAGTGTACCCTGGCCCATGGGCGAAAGGAACCCCAGGAACAGGTTTGCCTTTTCCTGAGGGAGGAGCAACCCACACTGTCTTTCCCAGCCGCTGTTCTCCACAGCAGAGAGGCTTTACCTACTTGACTTGTTTGATCATGGCACATTTCACATTCATGGATAACCTGTTCAATGGCTTCAATGGTCAGGTCCGCCCCTCGATCACGAGCCCATCTATACGTTGCATCTCTTCCTAGGTGTCCTGATGTGTCATGGGCCCACTGAGCTATGAATAGCTCGCCCTTATGTTCCCAGTCCAGGTCCACCTTAGCCATTTCAGTTCTGGCAGCCTGGTCTACCTGCTCCTTGTTTCCACGGTTTTCAGTGGCATGGCTCTTGGGCATGTGCGTATCTATGTAACGTACTTTTACAACCAGGCTCTCTACCTGGGCAGCAATGTCTTGCCACAATGCAGCAGTCCAGATGGGCTTACCTCTGTGCTGCCAGTTAGTCAGCTTCTGTTGCTGTAGCCACCCCCACAGGGCCTGCCATCTGTGAGTCAGTGTAGAGATAGAGTACTGGCCACTTTTTCTCTTTTGGCAATGTCTAGGGCCAGCTGGATGGCTTTCACTTCTGCAAATTGACTCGATTCACCTTTGCCTGTGACAGTTTCTGTGACTTGTCTTGTGGGACTCCACACAGCAGCTTTCCACTTCCAGTGTTTTCCCACAGTATGACAGGACCCATCGGTAAATAGAGCCTATTGTTTTTCATTTTCTGGTAATTTGTTATACAGTGGGGCCTCTTTGGCATGGGTCACCTCCTTGGGCGATGCTTCGAAATGTCTGCCTTCTGGCCAGCCATTGATCTCTTCCTCCTGGTCCTCCTCAGGAGGAGCTTCTTTCTCCTTTACTAACTGGGTCAACCTATGCTTCCGTTCTTTCTTTTTGACTGCAGGAACAACTGCTGTAGTTGAGAGTTGGGTTTCTGATTTAGCCACAGTGTCTGTTTGTATGTCCTCAGGTCCAAATACCCCCACAGTATCCATTTGTA
Source organism: Fregata magnificens (assembly GCA_013389945.1). Taxonomy (NCBI): domain Eukaryota; kingdom Metazoa; phylum Chordata; class Aves; order Suliformes; family Fregatidae; genus Fregata; species Fregata magnificens. The sequence continues at coordinate 54,065 of WAAD01035831.1, read as the reverse complement.
TGTCCTCAGATCCAGAGACTCTCGCTCCTTTGAGCATAGGCATAGGCCTACCCCAGGCCCCAACACAGTGCTGAAAGTTGTGTCTTTATGGTATATGCAAGGCATCCTTCCTTCAAGTGGTCTGCCAATTCAACAGGATTCCACGTCTGTTCAGGAGTGAAGTCCCAGACCATCAGAGTTAAAAACTGCTCTAGGCACCTGCCCAAATTCTGCCACACACCTTGCCACTGGGAGTTGGTTGCCTCAGGGCACATTCCTGTGTGGCATTCCCAACTGGTTGGTTAACCTTACGAAAAGCCAAAATCAGCTTCACTGCACTCACCAATACACCCTTCTGGTTACATAGGAGTGTGTAAGAAACTGACGGGCCATTGCAACAAGGATGGAAACCTCTGTCCTGGAGAAGAGGAAGATGCCATTCTTCATTTCCTCCACAAAGTGGCTCCTGGAGGAGAAGAGGAGAAGGGTGTAATTGCTAATTGTCTCCATGAGATGGTTCCTGGAGTACTGGGATGGCAGCAGTGCAGGGGCCAAATACTAGATTAGGGTCAAGGCCAATGCTTTTATCATGGCTCTCCCAGGCAAAGCAAAAGAAAGTGATAAACGACACGGCAAACAGCAAAAGCTGAAAACAGCAAATAACAAGCTCTGGAGTTTGAGGTACAGGAAGAAAGGGAGCAAGCAATAGAGCAACTTAGAGAAAAAACAAATCAGTATCAAGAACAAGCAAGTCAACATTGTGGCCAGAAACATGAAGTAACAGCCTGCCAAGTAACAGCTAAGCAGGTATAACAGTCTAGCACACTCTGATCAAATCTGTCATTGTCTCAAACCTTTCTGAGGCCCTGTTTGGAAGCCAAAAAGGTCTGTTGTGGGTTGACCCCAGCCAGCAACCACACAGCCGCTTGCTCCCCACCCTGTAGCAGGATGGTGGAGAAAACAGAAAGAGCAAAAGCGAGAGAATTCATGAGTTGAGATAAAGACAGTTTAATAAGTGAAGGAAAGGGAAAAAAACCCAAGTGATGCAAATGCAATCACTCACTATCTCCCAAAAGCAGACGGATGCCCAGCCAGTCCCCGAGCAATGGCTACCATGGAAGGCAAACACTCCCCAGTTTTTTATGGGCATGACGTTATGTAATGACATATGGAATATCCCTTGGCCAATTGGCCAAGGCAAAGGTGAGCTGTCCCAGCTGTGTCTCCTCCCAGCCTCTCACCCACGCCCAGCCTACTCTCTGGGGGCGGCAGGGGGAAGCAGAGTGCGAAACAGAGAAGCCCTTGATGCTGTGCAAGCACTGCTTGGCAATAGCCAAAACATTGGTGTGTTATCAAGGCTGTTTTAGTCACAGATCCAAAACACAGCACCATAAGGGTTGCTGTGAAGAAAGTTAACTCTATCCCAGCCGGACCCAGTGAAAATGGGAAGATGAAGACTGTAGTTAATTTTCTAAGTTTCTACTAACTAAATCCTTTGCTTTCAAGGTTACATAAAAATTTCTAAATGCTCTACCTCCTATTTTTATTTTACTTTATTATTTATTTTACACAGCCAGATCAGTGATTTTGCATGTGAGTTATTCAGATTTTTCTAAAGTACTGCTGGTAGGATCCAACATAGTACTTCAGTACTTCAACCTATTCAGTATCCTGCAGGTTAAAAACACTATTTAAAAGAATGAACAAGTAATTACTTATCCTTACTTACTTATTACTTACTGTTACCTTTTTTACACTGACCATGGAAAGTCCAGATGGTTGGAGACATCTCTGCAGGTTGGTGCATTAGGGCCAGATTCACAAAGGGACTATGGCATGATGCCAAGCACTGAAATGCCTAAATTTTGGGCATGTGGCTTCTGGACTGGAATTTGCAGTCCCCAGCTAGGGCTCTAGCTTCTTCACATGGTAGGTGAGGAGCCATAGGTACATGCATCCAAACAGGATCTGCAGTAGCCAGAACACAGGACATGGAGAGCTCTTAAAGCAGCAAGTAAGAAATGCTGGAGAAGTGATGTCTGAAATTAGACCTGTGCCTCACACCTCCCTCTTCTGCTTTCTCTGAAATCTCCACAGTTGAATACTCAACCCTTCTTAGACTAGAAGTGCCTCCTGGATCTTCCAGAAGACTGGAAATCTCCACTTCCAGTGAAACTGCACTCTAATTTTAACCTTACAAAGCTGCAAGTTAGCACTCTGAAACAGTGACAGTTTTATATGCAGAAATCTGCAACGGATGTGAGACCGCCTGAAATTTAGGCCAACCAAAATTAAAAGGAAATCTGTTTCCAGGTGGGAGTTTGAGCTGAAGGGAAAATATTTACATANCCCCCCCCAAAGCTGCTCATATGGTTTAGAGTGTTAGGGTGAGTCCTGATAGACTGCCTAGTGCGCACAGCAGTAGAGACAGAGATATGTGATATTTATTGTCCTTCCCTGAAATGTAATATATGAGTATCAACTCCATCAAAACAGTGAAGGCCTATAGACAAGAAAGAAATAAAACAGGCTGCTGAAAGAGGTGCAGTGTTCTTGAGAAACTATTCAGTGCACAGGCAATTACTATGGCACTGATTTCTTTGCACTGTTAAGTATCAGTCTCTTCTGTTTTTTTTAAAGATCCTGGAAAGATTCATACACATTTCTTTTTCTTCCTTTTTTATATGCGTCAAATGACAAATCAGTAACCACTCACTGATAGTGAGTAGAGGAAAGAGAGGATTTAAGAAAACTGGCTAGAGACCACCTCAGAGTTTCTGCCCTGGCCTGTTTTTGGGGAGTTTGTCATTATTCTTGTGCCAACAGATACAGAGAGCTTGAACTCTGTCTCTCTAGATCCTCAAGGAACGTGGCAGAATTCACCTTAGCACGCCTGCTGTAGTGTGTTTACTTCAGGAGCTAGGGCAGTTGTGAGGCTAATTTGGTATTCAGCAAGTCTACATTCGGTTCCCTGCACCCTTGGAGATGTCTTACCCAAGTCACTTAGCATCTTGGTGGTCCGGGTCTGTCTTTAGAAGAGGGATAATCTTGCTTGATAAAAGATAGTGTGAATTGCTCAGAGATCATAAAACAGCTGTTAATGATTGATGATGCTGAAACTTTCTTGATTAATTATTTTCTCCATCAGAGGTGGAGTTTCCTGTATGGCCAGTTTAAGCTGTTAGTTTGAAATCGTTCTTAATTACGTTTTGCAGTTTCATTGAAGTAGTTTGTGGCTCACAGGTGTCCACAGACCCTACACTGAATGTGAGTGACTTGGGGCCAGTGACACAGCACTGTTTATCTTCCTGATTAAGCCCTTTTCTCAAGCAAGGAATGTAGAAGGCAAAGCTGGCATAGGAAAGCAACCCCTGCCCATGTGTCTTCTCCATGTTGACAAGATACTGTTCAGACCATCCACAAGGTCTGTATGGTTGTAACTTCCAGGCTATGTCTATGCTTTTGCTGTCCACTTCTCCACTGCTTTTCTGTGTCCTGAGGCAAAAAGAGCTTTAGTTCTGTGTGATATGTACTTAATAAAAGGAAGGGTGGTACCAGAGCCAAAGTGTAGAGTAGCCAGCCTGCCCAGTGTTAGAGCTTAAAAAACAGAAACTCCACAACTTAGTAAAAATAAAATAATCCAATAATTTTATCTTCCCCAGAGCAGTTAGAACTGATATCAGTAATGTCTTAGTGCTGCTGTTTACCCTGTAGTGGAGAGAGTACATTCCTGTTGAGCACTGCAGTTTTTATTTGGACCCTTTCCTCTCTGCTTTCTAAACCTCATGAATAGCTGTTTCAAGGTGAAGTAGCAGGTATTTTCTTGTAAACCATCCCACCATATAAAGATGATAGCTGTTAAAGATTTGATACATCTCTGGAGATAACTTAGTCTGTTTTCAGACACTCTGTTTCCTAAAGATAATGATATAGGGTGTTTATGTATTTTAAAACATTTAAAGGTGACCAGTGTAACATCAGAATTGTCACCTTTACAGGAGATAGTAGAAGATATCAGAAATGTTTTTCTTTTGGATTTTTATATTTATTACATTGATGTTCTGCAGAACTTAGAGATAATCAGTAAGTGTGACAGAAGCTACTAATAATTTTGTTTGGGATCCTAATTCTCCTTTGCATGGAATGGAAACTTCCTATTGTGCCATCCTTTCTTGGGGAGAAGGGGTTTATTGAAAGCATCATGACTACTTTGGTTAAAGTCTTTTATAAAGGGTCTGGTGTATTAAAATATACTGAGGAAAGGATAAGAAAGCTTACTAGGTGACAGTAATACTTTGAGGGCACAGAGTATTGCACAGGACATGGATGCAGGATGAAATAAGAAATTTAGTGCACCACTGTTTCACTTGTAATCATGCTAATGTGATTATGTTCTAAGACACACTTTGAAGATACAGCAACATTATAATCCATTTTTAAGTAAAAATGCTGTTACTATGTTCCAGTGCCATTACAATTAGTGTGGCTTTCTTCTTTCTTTAGTAGATTCACATTTCTGTTCTTCTCTGAAGGAACCACAGAAAACAAAGGAAAAGTTGAAAGATAATTCTGCCAGTGTCCAATTCCTAAAATAAACAAATGGAAGGGGGAAATCCGTATTTCATTTACTGCTCTGAGATGTCACCTAATATTGATATGAGTAAAATGTTCTTAAAGGAAAAACAACCAACATGTGGTTGTCATGTCCCTTGTAAAGTTACAGCTGCCTTAAAACATGTCCAAGTTAAAACATGCGCATGCAGAGCTTCTGTGCAGCATAGTCAATTTATGTCTCTTAGCCATGATTTCATGTAAAAGGATGACTACCACACTTAACTCCCTGACGTTTCAGTCCCTCCCTCTCTCAGACTCCCGTCATGGTCTGATTTGATAAAATTCTTATCCAAACAACTTGTAAAATAATATGATGATCTGGAAGGTGCACAAAAGGGGGAGGTGGCACCTGTTATCATCCATAGTACTTACTGATTCTGCCACTAACTCCCCCGGAATATTCCCCTGCCCCAGGTGGGCACTATGCCATTCTGAGGTCTTCAGTGCTTGGATGGGGGAAGCCCTTCTGCACTTTGACTCCCTGTCCTAGAGGTGAGGGATATCGGTTGTTAGAGAGTTGATGTCTGTGTACCCTGTCACGGCTGCTGAATGAATGGCAAACATCACATCAGCCTGAGTTTGTCATGTACTGTTCAAACAATAGAGCTGTAGCTGACATCTGCCTCCCTTTTATTAAAGCCTTTGTTTTTGGAAGCCTAAAACAAGAGATTATTGAAATAAACATCTGGCCCTTAGGAGAGGAGTAACAGCTTGCGTTGTAGAGTCAATTGTATAAGCTCTTTAAAAATTCTGTGTAGAGATCTTATCAGAAGGTTAGCTAATTGAAAACTGTCATGTTTAGGCTGTCCTGTGTTGTGCAGACAAGATCTTATTTTTGTGTATTTATATAATATTAAAAGACTCACGCACGCACACACACTCGTTCTCCAAGGAGAGCTGTGCTGAGTAAGAGGTTTCCATTGTAATCGTAATCAGATCAGTAGATGAATGTCATCTGTCCTAACGAACTGGACTGCCCTTTTCGGAAGGATGCTAACAGCTCATTCTCAATGGCATACAGTATTAACTCAGTCAGTATCAGAGTGCTTATTCAATACATTTAAGTTATGAGCTCCCCATTATTACTTGTAAGAGCAATTACCTTGCCCCTTTTATAAGAATGAAGAGATCATAGTCATATATTAAAAAATTGTTGCCAAAGAGAAAGAAATTCAAACAGCATGCCAATAGACTTAAGTGCTGTCCAATAGTTATTGCATTTAAAAAAATCTGTATAAAAAGCAGTGCAAGCTACATTTGGGCGGGTTCCTTGTTTTTCTGCTTCTTGGTGTGGTAAGCAATAAGGATTTGTCTGAGATGTGTAACAAGCTCACTCTTTCTCTTGTTGCAAACTAAAAGCAAACAGCGACAAAGCCAAGTTGCTCTTTCAAAGAAACTTACTGGGAGGAATTTTATCCACAGTTACTGTCTTTGAAACTTCATTAGATACAATGTTCTCCTAATTTCAGTTGTAGTAATGGATAGACAGTGTCTGTATAATTGCTAATTGTAAATGCAGTCTGCTTTGTGTTAATGTTTTACTTTGACCCGATGCCATCACACTTGTGTTATGTTCCTTGAAGCACAAATAATTATTTATGTTGAACTGCAGTACTGCCAATTTTAACTTTGGTGTGCAGTAAATAGTTTCTCCCAGCAGTGACAGTGTTTATTTAAACAAGCCTCAGTGTACCTGCTTAACAAAATGCTGAGGCAAATTAATTATGGCTGTGTCTGTAGTCACATCACGACAGTGATCTCGTTTCCCAACACCAGGTATACAACACACACAATACATGCAGGGAAAGCCTCCACATCACAGTTGGGATACAGCTACTGCTATAGCCAAGTTGAGCTTTGTGAACTTGGCAGTTGCTGTCGAGAGAAGGAGAAGCTACCCTGGAAGTGGGATTTCTAAGGAGGAAAGAATTTCCAAGGACCAACAGTTTTCCTACTGGAGTAAATTGGCATAAAACCCACATGAATGCCAGAAGGACATAAGGCGTTTGTATTATAATGAGGAGTTAAATCCAAAGTTCCTGAATGCTTGTCCACTATCTCAAAGACTAAGTTGTTCTTACTTCACTGTAGCATTTGGGCAGTGGGTGGCTGTTGGGATTTCTGCATAATCTGGACATTAAGAGAGTTCTCCTGCCTTTGATTAATCTGGTTTTAAAGAGGTGCAAAGCAACCACAGCACCTTTTGGTTTCAGGATAAACTGTGAGGACTTAGATTTTGAAAGCAAAGCTATGTAAGTATGAGGCTTGGTTTTTTTTTTTTTTTTTTTTTTTTTTTTTACCAGCATACTAAGTGGACAATATCACTTGACTTTGTTGATTATTTTAAAAGTTTGTGTAAGATACAACTTAAGATAACACAAATGGCCTTAATTGTGTGAGGCTGAAGGTCCATCTAGCCCAGTTTTGTCCCAACAGTGGCCATAAGCATATGCCTAGAAAAGACTACAAGTGAGTCAAGCATATAAGATGCTTCTGTTGAGTATTCTCCCTGTCTCTAGCTATTTTTCTGAAACAAATATAACTTTAATGTATTTATTAATTCTTGTTACATTTCTTTTTCATGAACTTCAGCCTTCTGGTGAAGCCGTGTAACCATTCTGCATCCTTAGTGTGCTTTGGCAATGTGCATCATGGGTCCACTGAGCTCTGCATGTAGTACCAGATCATCCTGCCACCACAGAGAGCTTCACAGCCTTCCTCCCATTACCACCTGGGGTAACTTTGCACCTGAAGACCTTTGCAGCCACAACCTGCCTCTCTATCCTGGTTTGGAGTCACTCAGCAGGAGCAGGGAAAGCAAAGATGCCCTTTATGCCATGCCAGCAATATTTTGCTTGTCTCTGTAGGTGAGCTGTTGAAACTTCAGTACAGTTAGCTTTGCTGATTTTCAACAAAGCAGTCTGGTGGTAAAAGAGAGGGGCTGTGTCTTGCTCAGGCTGCTTGGTGATCAAGCTGCCATTGTCTTTAAAGGTGAGGAGCCAGGCCTAAAGCAGTCAGATGGCTGTTATCCTGTTTTAAGAAACCTTTTCTGACTTGAAATAGCTTTTAACTTGCCTTATTTGTACTCCTGTCACTTCCCTATCCCCTCAAACCATCCTGAGATACATTTTTCCTCCTAACTGACATTTGTCATTCTCTGTAACATTTCATACCCTCATCTTTGTGATTTGTCACCTGTATTTTTCAGGCTTTTCAACTTTTTCAGAGGGACTGAGCATCTGTGCATCACTGATGATTCATGTCCACTGTCTCTATGTCCCCTTAGTTTTAGTAGCCTTAATCAGCTACTAATGTTGCCAGAATTTTATACGTTAATAATGTGTAATTAGCAGCTCTGGAAAGCACCAAGGATCATAATTTAAAGCAATATGGTAAAAATTATATTTGTGCACAGAATTGCCTTTTGAAGTGGGGCAGTGGGTGGCAGTTTGCCATGCTCATATATTTTTTGGTTAACAACTGCTTTCTGAATGCCTCCAGGGCATCATTGGGAGCCACTTCCTTGCACAGGGGAAAGATAGCGCTGCTCAGCTGATCCCAGCAAAGCTCCAGCACCCGCTGGCTTGGTAGTGCTGCTTGGCACAGTAGCAAGGGGATTGTAGTAACTTGCTACTGGCGGTGAGGCCTGGTGCAGAAACAGGCAACCACTGCCTTGCCAAAAACAGCGGATGGTGGTGTCCTTCCTCTGTGGGAGGCAGAGTGTCCCACAGAGTTTTTCCAAGTGGAACCCATTGGCTTGCAAGCAAGTTGGGCTCTTGCCTGTGTATGAAGTTCTCAGCTTCCACTGAGCTTGGCACCATTTTCATTCTTCAGCCTCTGCATCTACTGCTGGTAACAGTGGGATGTTCTTTATTGTGAGACAAGAATTTTCATGTCCTCGCCCATGAATTTAGTGTCTTGACATGTGGCCCAAATCTGCACAGACTTTCTCTCCTTAAAAAGGTAAGGTCAAAGGCAGGATGTTTTTGGAACATCTGTTATCTCACCTGTATTACTGGGAAAGCCAGGAATGCCCACTTTGAGCTCCTACCACTTGCCAACGCAAAACCAATGAGTCCTTGAGATCATGTTCCTTGAGATCATGCTTCTCAAAAATCTCTTAAGAAACTACCGTACTAAAGTGGTTTCTTTCAACTTTTAGAGGACTATTATGCATTTTTATAACATTTTTTGCACATTTGAATATTTTGGAATCATATGTTTTCACTGCAGAGATTAGTAGGAAAATTCTCCTGCTTAAAATTTTACTGCTACTTTATCTAAAAGCATGATGCTTCTACCCCTATCCCCCCTGAAAGTAAGAAAGTGTCAATAGCATTTTAATATGTTTTGCAGTGCAGATATTTCAAAACATCGAGGAGATTGCTTCTGGTGGGTAATCTCTTGTGGTTATTAAATAGTCTGCTCCTTTTAAAATGAATCAGTCCACTGAGGTTTGTGCTCTTTCAAACATACGCTTACTCAGTTTAGCTCATTGTTTAACCTTCATGATTTTTTCAGTAAGTGAATCCAGGTTTGATAATCTGTAAAAATGTGGAAAAAACATACTAAATCAGGCCTGGATACTTCTGCAAGTAAAAATTGATAACTAGCACTTGCAGAAAGCTTTTTATGATTAAGTCTTAAATTACTTTGCAGAGGTTAAGGTAAACAGATGTTCACAGATATTGGTGGATTAGCTGAGTCACAAAGTCATTGTCAGAGCCAGGAATGCAGCTTTATTTCTTATGACATTATTTTCAGGCTGTGAATCCTTCCCTACCCTGTTTTTCTTTCCAATTTATTAACAAAGAGTGAAAAAAACCATGGTCATAGAGTAGTGATGGTTTTAGAGCTAACTGAAGTACTGGGATTAAGACACTTCAGGAGAACCCCAGAACTTGAAAATGGTGATTAGAGATGATGACTCACCAGAACAAATAGAGAGCCTTCGCTTGGACAAACTGTTGAGACAAACAGGTGTCTGGGGGTTCATGAAAACTGCCTGTGTGCTTAGGAGGAAAGGCTGCTCTTTGCGGGGAGTGCAAATGATGTCGTGCTACTGCAGAATGCTTGCAGTAGCTGCCTGCCCACAGGTTGCCTCCTTATAGTTCACAGGGCTGTATTGAGCAGCTTAAGGCAATTTAAACCTGCCCTGATATTAAAGGGGTGCCTTTGTTCTTCTCACTGTGGGTTGTAGTCATCCACTGCTCCCCTACCTTCAGCTCCAGACATAGTGTGACTCACTTGTAATGAACCCAGTGGAGAAAATTAAGGTTATTCCTCAGTGAGATCAGGCGCTGTCTTCACCTGTGGTTGCTTGTAGAGCTCATGTCCCTCATGGCTTTTCATCTGCTTCAGCAGAGTCAGGCTGGACCTTTTTCATGTTTAGCAGCGTCGAGGCAGTTTTTCAAGTCAAAGGCTTAATCAAACATCCTTCTGCAGAGCTTCAGTATTACTTATTACTCCTCTAGGTATTCAATGATTACACTGTCCTCTTTTTATCCATGGCATTGTTGGGGCTACTTTCAGTACTGTTTCAGGTTATGCCATGGCCTAGTTGTGAGATCTGTCTATTTTATTTGGATTTACTTTCTAGCTATTAGTTGTGAATTTACATTAAATCAGAAATTAGCATCAGTTCATCACCTTTAATGATTTTTTAATTGATGTAACTGTGTCTATTTCCTCTGTTTAATTATATGTTTAATTTCAAGGTTAGGTAGAACAGACCATACCTAAAATTAACAGTAAGGGAACTTAAAACTGTGTCTAATATCTTCATATGTTAGCATTTTAAAAAGTGATAATAATAGTTCTGTCCTCATAATGATAAGCAGCATCTGTCTGCAAAGTCTGTTTTCCAGTCTGTGATGTTGATCGTTGGGGGAGATTCTACCTTGCTCCAGAACTGCTTTATTCCTTGAGGTGTTTCATTCCCCTGGCAGTGAAAGCAAATAAACTTGACTCTTCCCATAGAGTGAAGTGAGTAGATGGTATTCATTGGAAATTATGTATCACGCATAGAGAAAACCGTGGAACTGAAAACTAGATAGAAGAAATGCATGTGCTCTCTGTCTCTTGTACTCGACACTGGTGAGGCCGCACCTCAAATACTGTGTTCATTTTTGGGCCCCTCGCTACCAAGAAAGACATTGAGGTGCTGGAGCGTGTCCAAAGAAGGGCAGTGAAGCTGGTGAAGGGTCTGGAGCACAAGTCCTGTGAGGAGTGGCTGAGGGAATTGGGACTGTTTAGTCTGGAGAAAAGGAAGCTCAGGGGAGACCTTATCGCTCTCTACAAGTACCTGAAAGGAGGTTCTAGCGAGGTGGGTGTCAATCTCTCCTCCCAAGTAACAAGCAATAGGACAAGAGGAAACAGCCTCAAGTTGCATCAGGGGAGGTTTAGATTGGGTATTAGGAAAAATCTCTTCACCAAAAGGGTTGTCAAGCATAGGAACAGGCTGCCCAGGGAAGTGGTTGAGTCACCACCCCTGGAGGTATTTAAAAGACGTGTAGACATGGCACTTAGGGTTTCATGGTTTAGTGGTGGACTTGGCAGTGCTAGGTTAACGGTGGACTCGATGATCTCAAGGGTCTTTTGCAATCTAAATGATTCTATGATTCTATATATACGTGTCTATGAAAGCTGAAAGGCTCAGTAGACATAAAGCTTAGTCCTGGAATACTGATTTATTGCCCGAGTCTATAGCACAGCAATATGCCATCTTTTAAGAAGATGATGACAAAAAGCCATCTTAAGAAGAAGGTTTACTCCTTCCACTTATGTCAGCTAATATGTCTGAGGCCTGAAGACCATCATACACTCCTGCTGGCCTCTCTGTGTCTTTCACAGCAGATGCTTTTAGTATAGAGGATTAGGCTGGGAAACTGCCTCTGTGCAGCTGTGTTTTTTTCTGGGCTGAGGTTATTTGAATTATTATGCTACTGCAAAGTATCACTTTGCTAGGACAGTTGTGTTCACATTGGTATAGCAGTATATCATTATGGAAATGCTAGTAAAGCATCTTTGTCTAGTGCACCATAAGGGTTTTAAGAGAAATTCTGCACATCTGCACAATGGTTATGGGTCTCGTGGGAGGTATATTATCCCTGCAGTGGTGACTATGTATTTTCTGTCTGAACAATCTTTTATTTTAGGTTGGTGGAGAGGAAAAAAGAGAACGAGGACAAGTAGAGTCTTCATCTACAAGCACGCACTTTCCTTACAAAGTTATTTCACAAAATACCAACCATCCTTCTGCAAGGATATAATTTCGTGTATCTTATAATTGGGTCTGGCAGGTGGGATGAAGGGCTATTCAGGGATTCACTCTGCATTCTGAAGACCCAGAGAAATACTGGGAAGCAGAATGCTTGCCCAGACCATTTTTGCTTCCTGCTTAGGATCTGAGAAGCCAAAATGCAAGCACAAGTGGATATTGGCTAGGCATGAGTAAACTCTGGTTGACAGATAAAAGAAGGTTCCTAATCTTTGCATATCCTATGACGGCCTTCTAAGAACAGCCAGGTCAGAGAAAGATTTCTGCTTTTCAATTACAGCTGCTTCTGTTTATCTTACATGGTCCCCTACTACCATGGGGTGGTTTGTGAGGTTACAGTTTCAAAAGAGGGCAGGAGTGGAAGTAGAGAAGTGGGCAAAGCAGCTGCTGTTGGGGAAAAATTGAGGTCAAATTACAGGGAAAGCACCTGAAACTGTAACAATGAGACATGAGCTCTCAAAAAGTAATGAGATTAGAGGTTAGGAGTCAAAGAAGTACTAACTTTGAGGGTCAGGTGCATTGGGAATGACAGTTACACAGATGGGAAGCATGTGGAGGCATGCAGACTGCCTGTTATTACTCTGTATTGAAAGCATGTATGTGCACAGTCAATATTTAAAGGGGTTTCTCTTGTTGAATGCTTCCAAGTTAAGCATAACTACTAATCTTAGATATTTAGAGATAATTGCTATGTAGTGATGAGCACAGACCTGAAATTTCCAGACATTTACAGAGTATTTTACATGTCAGAAGTGGTTAAGTAGGGATTAATGTTTCCATTTTGCAGTTATGTGGAGGAGGAAAAGAGTCTGAACTGGGTGATATATTGTTTGCTAGTGGTCATAGAGGAAATCTTTGCCAGACCACTAGGAGAACCTGAAACTTCCTGGCTTCTTGCCATATGCCAAATCCATTCACTAAACTGTACTCTGTTTTTCTCTTTTTCGCTTGAAAACTGAATATTGTGAGCTCATCTGATGATACAGGAGTAGCAGGTGTCCAATGCAATAAACAAATCAGTAAAAGTAGTAGTAACACTTTGAAATCAGAACCTGATCTTAAGCAGCTGAAACCTAAAAGGAACTTAATCATGATAATGAAGCTTATTTTTTATCTTTCTATACAACAAGTTTCTTTATGGCAATATTTTATATTTAACTATGTGGTTGTCCAGGGCTGGGATATGATTGCTGATTTCAAAGGATAAAATGATGATGAAGTTTCTGTTCCACCACAGAAGAAATAAGGAGTTCAGCTGCCTTAGGACTTCTTCTTGGAGGTTTCCATTTGAGGAAGTATTTTTTTTGCTAAAATACAAATTGGAAATGCGGTCAGAAGCTTATTTGCATTGTTAGGCACTTAAATACCTTTAAAATATACCCACAATAGATTTCCTTTTAATGCAAGTCCATGTTTATATTTTCCTGTCAAATAAAGTAGTGAAAGGTGTTATAGTTAGAGAATTTATGTGTTTTTCTTTGCCATTGTAGTTGGTGATATCATCGCAGTTTAAAATAGCTTTTAGGTTTGCGTAGGAAAATATGGGTAAGTATCAGTATTTTCCTGAGCATTATTACATGTCACCCTTTGGTCTAATACATGGTGTGGTAAGATCAATCAGGAAAACATGAATACAAATGTTGAGTCATCTTTTTTTTTTTCTCTCGAGGATTACGATGGCTTTTTTGAATCAAAGGAGAGCAACACTGTCTTCTCCTTTCTTGGACTGAAACCTACTTTGGCATCAAAGGTCAGTGTAGTATTGCAGACTTTTCATGGAATACTTGAAATACTGAGATTGAATTTTCTTTGAACCAAAAGAACTCTGTGTGTTTGGATGCACCACTGCCTTGTTTCATACCTTGTCCATATCAACTTCATGCTAATGAGGTAATTGAAACTGTTGCCATGAGAAGCAAAGCATTTCAAATGAAACCAAGCATATACATGGGAGTTAATCTGAGACAGCAGATAAATGAAGTTTAAAGAATACATTCTTCTTCACGTTATCAATGTAAATTGAAAGCAACTTAATTTTAACAGGAGATAGAACTAGGACCTTAATCACTGGAATATCTGCAGTTTATGTCACCAAAACGTCATCTTACTGGGACAGTCTGGCATAATGGCTCAACCAGGACAGCATTTATTTATTAGGTGTTAATTTATTTTTTTTTAAATGCTGGAGCAGTCAGGAGTTATAGCAACTTTTTGGATATGAATTAAGTTTTAACAAATACATATATACAGGTCAGAACACAAAGCCAGTTAACATCTTTCTGTTGAGGGCAGTATAATAGAGGAGATTTTATTGCCATATGAAAGCCTGGACACTTGTTCAAAGAGACTGTATGGTGCACTTTTGGGCAGTAGATCAGACACATAGGAGAGGATTTTTCTTCCCTTAGCCACTGTAGATACAGCTGTGGTAGTAGTACTGTTTCAGGTGTGGACGGTAGCTCTTGGGTATCTATAGAGTTCCTCTTCTGCCAGGGATTCATTTATTTCTGGACCCCATGAGGGAGAGGAGTAGGAGGGAACCTCAGCAGGGAACCACAAAAGCAGGTTATTTTGGCAGCCTGCCTCGCTTCGTAGCTTGAAGAACCAGTCCTAGGAAAAAGATGATGTCCTACGGCAATCAGAAATAGCACCTTCTATGCAGCTCTGTTCCTGAGAAATTACTTGGAGGCCTGGAGAGGTGTCTCTATAAACTTGGCCAGATCACTGCTTCGGTCTGGTAGTACCTCAGAGTGATGCATCCTCAGCTCCTGTGTGGACCAGGGTTAGGGGCACCTTATATGCGAAGGTCACAGACACAGGAGGTGAGAATGTATTCACAGCATTAATAATCTTTTTTTCTCTTTTAAATAGGAGTCGGAACCCTAGAAAGCGTATCTGAAGTATCGACAAGCACATCTCCTGGATGAATGACCCTGTTCTTCAGCACACAACAGCTTCCCTAATGGATCACTGTGATAGAGCAAACATGCATCATTAGTAGTAGTCTGCTTGCCATGAGATGGTGCTCTCCAGTAATGTGGCGTTAATAACACGTATATGAAACAGGATTAAGGCCAGGCTACTCATCTTCCTTTTTAAAAATACTCATTATTGATGTTTCACTTTTGTCTTTGGATTGCTTTTGCAACCAGCACTGATATTCTAACAGACACCTATGTTTGAGAATAAGGAGTGAAAGTGTAGGGCTTCTGTTGTTCATGGATATACTTATGTAGTCAGATTCCTTACCTTTTTTAATTCTTCCAACTGCTGTAGTTGAAATTAGCTCATCATGATAGTTGAAGTGCTGGTGGCTATTAGAACGTTTGTGCTGGCTATGATCCAGAAGGTAAAAATCATCAATCTTAAGATCTCAGTCTAAGCCAATAACTGCCCTATTTTTGCTCTACATTTACTTATTGTGATGTTTATGGTAGATCATATTTATTGTAAGAGACATGGGCTGCTAACATTGTTCGTGAAAACTTGATTTGTCTCATGATGCACATTGCAACTGACTGTTTAAAAACAGTCGTTACCATGGAGGAGGTGCCAAAGTGAAATACTTTGACATTGTTCCTGTTCCAAATGCGGGTGAAATGTGCAGGAAAATACTTGGTGGAAAATACAGGGTAGTTCAGAAGAAGAGGTCTCGTAGCTAATGAAAATATTAAGTTGTCTCTTAACTGAGAAAGATGTAACACCCAAAGTTGGAGCTCTATAGTTGGACTGTCTTAAAATGAAATTTTGCCAAAACCTTGAGTTTACCTTCAGTAACACACAGCTCCACCATTAGCCACATGAGTGTCAGGGGGATACTTTGAGAGCCAGGGCTCAGCCCCATAGATGGTTAAACACTCTGCCATGGTCCGAGAGCACACCTAACTCGCCCAGCTGTTGTCCTGGTTATATCCCCACTGAAGACAGTGAGAAATTTGAGCATGTGCTTTGGTGGATGAGGCCACAATGGTCAGCTCAGCTGAGGAACAGGAGCCAAGTAAAGGGAGTGGAGATTGTTCCAGTGGGACTGCATTGATGCACAGAGCAGACCTTCAGCCTGTGACTTGCCAGTAACCATTACAAAATGCATTCTAGACAGAAGTCAAATTGCATTATGCATTTTGAATCAAGTCTGGCTATGAAAATAACAGCCATGCTGTAATGTAGCTTTTACTCAAGTGATTTCATAATGACAGGGTAGTAGTGCCATTCCAATAAATGTCCTTATGTCTTTGAGTAAATGAAAGACAGCCATTATGTGGGAAAGCTTCTTTGCAATCATAGCATCACTCAGACTGTGTGGCTTGAAGGAAGCCAAACTTGTAAAAAGTGTCAGAAAGCAACACTGTCTGTGCAACAAATCACGTGTTCTGTTAAAATGAGTAACCATGACATCTAAGACATGTTAGTTGGAAGGGACAACTGGAGGTCATCTGGTCCAGCACTGTCAAAATCAGGGCTAACACCAACGCTAGCTCAGATCAGATATGGGTTGTCTAGCAGAGTGTTAAAAATATCCAAAGATGAAGATCTTATAACCCTGTAGGTAACCTGTGCCAGTGCTGCAGTACTCTCCTAGTGAAAACTTTCTTTTAATGTCCAGCCTCAACTCCTAGGCTGTAATTTGTGGCTGTTGCCTTTGCTATGTTTTCTGGCACTCTCAGGAAGAGACTGGCCCCATCCTTTTTGTAACTGCTCTCAAGGTAGTTGTAGGCTACCATTAGACCACCTCTTAGCCGCCTTCTTACCAAACTAAACAAACCTGGCTTCCTCAACCTCTCTTCACAGGCTGTGTGCTTTAGGCCCCTGGCTGCTTTGCTTTGGTGGAGGACTACTCTTTCCAGTTTGTTCACATCCCTCTTGAACTGGGAGAAGGCCCCAGAACGATATTTAGGATGTGGCCTCACTGGTGCTGAGTAGAGGGGAATAATAACTTTCCTCAGCCTGCAGGCCACACTTCTTGTGAAGTGGCACACCACATGCTTTCCCCTATTTGCAGTGAGTACGTTGCTGGCTTATGATCAACCTGGCATTCACTAAAATCCCCAGATCCCTCCAGCAGGGGTATTACTCTGTCAGTCGTTTTCCCGCCCATACTGGTGCTTCGCCACCCCCAAGGGCAGAACTTTCTACTTGTCCTTATCAAACTTCATGAGGTGTCTGTTAGCCCAGTCCTCAAGGTTATTGAGATGCCACTGGACTGAAGCTCTGCCAGCTGTCACCAACCACTGAACCAGGTTCAGGTGTCATTCTCAGATTTGCTGAGGGTGCACGCTAGGTCATCATCCAAGTCCCTGCTGAAGATGCTGAACAATAGGAGAACTGTAGCCTCTCGGATTTTGGACAATGGCTTACTCACAACTACAGAGGTATGACATGAACAATGTTCATGACTACCAGTTGCTGGAGTAAAGAACAGGTTACCTTCCTGTTTGTGTCGTCTCAGCTACAAACTGCTTACAGCTGTGTGGCTTTTCCCTCTAGTACAAAGGCAAGAAAGCTTTAAAAAAGGAGATGTTAAAGGAGTCCATCCATAAATCAGTTTCTCTTTGGGTCCTCTGATGCCTCCTCAGCTCAGTTAAAGGGTTAGATGGAGCAAGAGCACACACAGGTTTCAGGTCCATGGTTGTATTTACTGGGCAAAATCTTAGCTACAGCACCTTCTCTAGAGGAGTGCTGAATGAGAGTTAATAACATGCATATACATATATGTATATACATATATGTATCTGCATTTTTAAGAATTATGTTGTCTGTGGAAAGTTATTATGACATTCTTGTCACCGATCCCATATTTTCATGAGACTTGAACCTCACTATAGGAAGGGGATGTGACATGAGGTGGAGCTGTATGTTATTAACTTCACCAAGTTCAATATAACTATTCCTGAAAAAAAAGTTAAAGAAAAATATTTAACCCTGCAAATGAATATAGGTATAAATTTACATAATTATGTGGTTGATTACAGAGAAGCCATCCTGGATTTATCATGTACTTGATATGTTGTAAACTTTGAGAACTGCCTGAAATCCCAGTTTTGAAAAACTTACCTAAGTGTGTAAGTATGTACACATCAGTAATCCTGGGTGAAATCCCAGGCTTACTGATGTGACAGGCAAAACCACACTGATTTCTCCAGGGAAGAAATTAGTTTCACAAAACTCCTCTTGAGTTTTGATAATTGTAGAATAGAAGCCTCCCATTCAGTGGAGAGCTAGTCCTGTTACAGCTGTTAGGTAAACCTAGCTTATTTCAGAGCACGCATGTGGGCATAATCAGTTCTATGGAGGACAACACTAGCTCCAAAGATATCCTGCTTGCTTGCATGGATTGGCAGTGTAAGTCCCTTAGAGTATGTGCTTTTGAATTATAAGTGGCTAGTTTAAAAAAAAATATATATATGTTGCTTGAATGTGAATTTGGTCTGTTGTGCGACAGCCTTATTTTTGTAATTAAAGCAAGTAGAGTTCTAGTTTGTTACAGAAGATGATTCGCAATTTTTTAAACCAGTTTTGTAATAATGAAATGTAACTATCAGGTGTAACTGAAAAGGTCTGTGGAAACTGGAGACATTTATTGAAAGAAATAGCAAATTCTTAACTCTGTTTAAAATACTTGCATATAAAAGTATGCTTGAGAACCAAATGATCCCAATTTTTAGCTAATACTTGTAACTACCCCACTTTTTAAAAGGGAGAACAGTGTGAATTAAACTGTAAATCTTTGTACCTAGCTAAAGTTGCTGTGTGCACTGACGTGCACGCGCACATTCACTGTATCAGTGGCTTTGATAGAGGTGGTTTTGTTTGTGCCACACACTACTGGATAGTGCCTTGCCAGAAAGAGGACTGTTTCTGTAGGTTCTTCTTAGATGTGCTTAAACTTTGAACTAAGAAAGGGGTAGTTTCTATATTGCTATTTTTTTAATAATGCAGTAAATTGATTTTGAGGCCTGAGTCAAAAGGCACATGCTTTGTAAGGTTGAAACAGTTTTTGATGAGTCTTCTGAACTCTTGATTTTTCTTAGTGTGGCTTTCTCTTTTTTTTTCTTTTCCTTTTTGTTGACTGTCTAGAATCAATCCTTCCAAGGGAAGTGGACCTGGAGTAAAGCCCCTAAATCCGTGTTTACGCTTTAAAATAGCTATCATCTGATTCAAGTATTGAGCAGCCCAAGTGCTACCACTGAAATGAAGAGGAGCTACCAAGCTCTCAGTAGATTTCCTGGTTGTCCCTCCCTGCCCTGTCCCCCCATCAGGCCATTTATTTAGGGAGTCCAATTCTGGGAATACCATGGTTCAGAAGCAGGACCCTGAGATTTTAGGCAGAGCCTTGTGGCACTTCACAAGAGCGCAAGAGGGGGGTCATCACCAGGAAAGTGCCAAATCCCGTTAATCTTCAGTGACTTGTCCACTGATTTCACTAGATCTTGGCATAAGCAGTGGGAGGAGAAGGGAGCCCCACGTATTTGCCCTGCACAAAGAGTGGGAGTGGAAGACACAGTGCAGAATGGCCCACGGCTTGTTGACAGCACCCTGAGCAGTGGTCCTCACAGGGGCCCTTGGCTGGCAATGCCGTGTCTGAAATCACACAGCGCCGCTCTCCATGGGCCTCCACCTGCATCATGGCCTATCCTTCACCCTCTCACTCCCTAAGGGATTTGGGAGGGGAAATGGAGAACAGCTTCTTGAGAGCAGTCCTTCAGCCAGGGCAGATCCGGCTTACTCCCTTCTTCCTATTCTTTACCTCTTCCTAATGTGCTTCGTCCTGTCCTGTGTAGACATACCTGTGTGCAAAGCTTCCACTCCCGACCATTTGTAACATCCCTGTGAGGTCGCAAACGCAGAGCTGGTGTTCACCTTCACGGCATCAGTTTCGTAACTCAGTGGGGGAGGGACCACGTTGCATCCTAGGCCGTGTACACATGGAGTTTTAAATTATATATTAAAACCGTGTTCATCTAATAAAAAATGTGATTCAAAAACAACATTTGAACTGTGTTGTATGTGCCAAAGAAAACAATGAAAAAGTATGTCTTTATTCTTGCTGCAGCTCCCCCTGGTGACAGCCTGTTGCTGTGGCTTGGGCAGCCTCTGCACATGAAAGAGCACTGCAGAGCTCTTCGCCTGGGATGTGTGAGCCTGATTCTGTAAGATGATAAGTGTCTCTGATCCCTGTTGACTCAGTGGGAATTACAATGTACAGAATACGTGCTGGGTTAGGGTCTAGGTCCTCCCCAGCTAAATAGCAGTAAAGGAAAAAAAGAAAGGGGTGATTTCTTGTTGTCCATTTTTGCGCTTGGGTTAGTTGATAAATATCATGGAAATAAAGGACCATGGGGTGGCTTGGGCAGTGCGGCCAGGAAGTTTTCACGTGCTGAAGTTTTGCTCCTAGGGCTAAAATATTAAGGAGTGCTGTTTTTTCTTGTCTGAAAGGAATGTGGGTTCCTGTTTTGCTTATCCACTTTGCCAATCCATATTTAAATATGTTTTACACAGTTAAGTGACTGACTGAAGGTACAGGTTTGCATCATTGCAGTCTTCCCTTGATTCTCAGTCTAGTATGTAATTTTTTAATACCTTATCGTTCCTGTCTGAAACTTGCCCATTATCTCCAGTGTGAACACCACTATGAAAACCCTACCCATTTGTGGCTTCTTCTGCACCCTGGAGGGAGGTTCTGTGCCACCTGCTCTAAGACTGGACAAGTAAAAGAGATAAGGATGGGGAAGGCAAGCCTGAAATGCCTGAAGTGAGATCCTCAGCTGATGCAGGATCAGTAGCACTTCTCTGAAGTGAGCGGAGCTGTAGCAGCTCAGCTGTTGTGTCACAGTGGGTAGAAGCAGCCAGATTTTGCTGCAGGGGTGGGTGGAAACTTCCTGATTTCCAGAGAGGAAGATGAAGAGATGTTCTGTGTCACTTTGCTCGTGTAGCATCACTGCCTGCGCTCCGTGTGTAAACCTGTGGCGCTGCCATTCCTCCTATGTGGCTGCCAGACAATACACTGAGGGCAGTCAGCGGGCAGAGGTCACACGATGCAGGATGCTTTGCCACTAGCTGTCATCCTCCCATGTATCCCCAGCTCTGTGTGTGCTCTCTGTGCCAGGGGAGCATCAGTGGGCGAAAGCACTTAAAAGTAATCTCTGTGTTTGGACAGGTGCATGCATGCGTCTGTCAGTCGGTCTACATCTCCTTGTACCTACCCCAAAGGAGTCTGTCTGAGCTGTGAGAAGGTTCTCCTGAACTGGCACATTCACTTGATTTGCTTTTTAGGTGCCAGAAGGACTTACCGAGCTGTTGGTGAAGGTGCCTTCATGCTCTCATCTGAAGTAACCTCCCTTCAGGCTGCATGGTGCAGCATAGGTGAATGTGGTTCTGGGTGCAAGTCCTCCATACACTGATTACTTTGAAGGTGACCACTGCGTGTAATTCAATCCCCTGATGAATCTGGGAAACATTAGAAAATTATAGGATTAAGGAACTAGCACCTTAAAGAAAAGATCAGCTGCAGCCTTGAAAAATTGTGTTTAGAAGGCAAGAAAGAAATTGTTAGATTCTGACATGGAAAAAGAGAGTTCAGAAGCAGAGTCCTTAAGAAACTTGTGCCAATCCCTAGCTGCTTGGTTGCCCCGTCCAGTTTAGCTGCCCACAGTACGTACATCTATGTTTGGGAGAGGCACCTTGCACTCTCCAGGGAAAGCACACACTTCTGGCCATGACTTATTTCATCCCAGGGCAATATTCAAAAGTCAAATGAATTGTGTCTTTAAAATAACGCCACCTCTCCCCTCTAGAGGAGCTCAGATGCAAAGCCAAGGTAGTTAGGCACAGTAGGGGGAATTCCTTCCTTTGTGTCTGGGGAAGCAGGCAGACCCCTGAACACTCCATCCCTCTCCCTGCACTCCAGGATGTCTGCAATGGGGTCACCCTGTAAGGGAGAGAGCCCTTACGTGGTGCTACTGCCATCCTCAGAAGACACCCCACATCATGCAGCAGCCCTGCATCCACCTGGGGATGCTTCCTGCTCCCTGCTGCTTGAGAGAGAAGGTATTGTTCACATAACGGGAATAAACAGCACAATGTTTCAGCACCTCCTGAGTCCCAGAGATTGTACGCCTCTTCCAGGTGCAGGTGGTATCTCCCGTAACTGTACTGCACAGCAAACTGCGCTTACCTTTTCTTCGCACCTCTTTGGACATCAAGAGCAATTCCACCAAAATCAATAAACATTAAGATGTGTAAAACAAGAATTGAGCCTACATGTCTCTGCATTACAGCACCTTCCATAAATAAATTTGGCAGAGTAAGTTATTCTGCTGGGAACCAACAGAAAAAAAATCGGTAGTAGCTTGGTTTTTTGCCTCGTTTCTTTGGGTGAGGCACTTTGAGGATTAGCGAGGTTTTGCAAACACCTCTCTGTGAAGTGCCAGAGCTGAGAGCATAGCAGGACTTCCAGCCCCGGCTGCCAAATAAAAGCTGTGGCTGCTTTTCCCTCTGCCTCCCAAAGGGACCAACCCACTGCCGACTGCACCTACACATGAGGGATTCATTTCCCCAATGTGCGACTGAAGGAGTAAGAAGCAGATGAGTGCTGGCGGGGAGAGTAACCCACAGAGGGTGATCAGGTGCCCGTGGGCAAGGTCAGGTGAAGAACATGGGCCTGTAGCGGGTGAGGTTTGCTGAAGATAACAGCTCAGGTCTGTCCCAGCCTGCTCCTCCAGCTGCTGCTACCCGTCCCTCATCTTCTCTTCCTAAAATGCTTCCAGCTCACACCTTCCCGGTAGGAAAAGGGTAATTATCAGATTTGATGGCTTTTGCATGCATTTCCAAGATAACTTCAGCCAATTTTCTTTCTTCCCTGCAAATTCGTGTGCCATCTTTTTTTCCGCAGGGCAAAGCTGCAAGGATAGCACATACAGCACTGGAGATGGTGTGGGTGCAGCCGCCACAGGGCTCCCGGTCTTGCAGCTTGTAAACACCAGCCTGGCCTCCCTTCATTTGCAAAATCCATCCCATGGAGTCTACAGCCAGGGGGGAAGCGGTGCTAACAGCCCTTCCCTTCTTTTTTCTTTAGCTTCTCTTAATTTCATGGGTTTATATCCTTAGTGGGGGGAGGAGGGAAGAATGGAGGTGTGAAGAGGCAGAAATGGATGATGTACTGACCAGACTTTCAGATGTGAGAACTAGGAAAGCTGAATCACTCTGAAGCATCATATGAGCAGCATACTAACATGTTCAAATACCTAACTTTTGTCATTTAATTATAAATTGTCTAATTAAAGCTGTATCTGGAGAGGAGTCCAGTTCTTTCTGCCTCAGCTTTCTTTGCCAACATACCCATATTGTCCTCTTTTAGCTATTGCCTAATGACTGTCTCTGCTGGGGACGGCCCTTGCAGAGCCCTTTGATGTCGTGACCTGTCTGCAGCAGTGACACAGCCATATGTCATCTCCAGAAGATGGGAAAGCTGCTTGCTGAGCTGGCTGTAGCCCCCTAAGCGCTGCCCCTGGCCGGCGTTGCGACCCATGAAGGCCAGGTCTCCCACCGCCGTCCCGCCGTGCTGCGCCCCGTAATGGCTGATAATTACTTTCACCGCTGACCCTGGAGCTAATGGTCTTCCTACTACAAGACTTTTATAATCATTGGCACCGCTGGTATAATTTTCCTTCAACACATTTTCTTCTCTGGGTTTTCATAGCTTTAAATTCTTCTGATTTTCTTCGTGGTTTTGTTGGATATGCTTTTTCCTTTAGATGTCTTCTGTGAGTGGCATAAATTTGAGTTTAAGTCATGAGAGGGCTTTTAGGTCAGGACAGCTATACAGCATTGCTGTGAAATACGCTCTTGAGTCATTACGGTAAATTGCTGTAGCATCAGTACTGCTCCAGCCGGCCTAAGTGGCCATTTCATGTCCTTTGGAGCATTCTCTGAGCAAAGTATGGGTATCCACCAAACCCACTTCATAGAATCATGGAATCATAGAATCTCCTGAGTTGGAAGGGACCCACAAGCAGTCCAACTCCTGTCCCTGCATAGGACAACCTCAAAATTCACACCATGTGTTTGAGAGCATTGTCCAAACGCTCCTTGAATATTGTCAGGCTCGGTGCCATGACTACCTCCCTGAGGAGCCTGTGCCAGTGCTCCACCACCCTCTGGGTGAAGAACCTTTTCCTAATATCCAACCTAAACCTCCCCTGGCATATCTTCCTGCCATTCCCTCAGGTCCTGTCACTGGTCGCCAGGGAGAAGAGATCGGCACCTGCCCCTCCTCTTCCCCTTGTGAGGAAGCTCTAGACCGCGATGAGGTCTCCCCTCAGTCTCCTCTTCTCCAGGCTGAACAGACCAAGTGACTTCAGCTGCTCCTCATACAGCTTCCCCTCTAAACCCTTCACCATCTTTGTGGCTCTCCTCTGGACACTCTCTAGTAGCTTCACACCCTTTTCATACTGTGGCACCCAAAACTGCACACAGTACTCAAGGTGAGGCCGCACCAGTGCAGAGTAGAGCAGGACAATCACTCCCCTCGACCAGCTAGCAATGCAGTGCTTGATGCACCCCAGGACACGGTTCACCCTCTTGGCTGCCCGGGCACACTGTTGGCTCATGTTTAGCTTGCCGTCAACCAGAACCCCCAGATCCTTCTCTGTGGGGCTGCTCTCCAGCCTCTCGTTCCCCAGTCTGTACGTACATCCAGGGTTGCCATTTC
The DNA here is from genome assembly GCA_013389945.1 of Fregata magnificens. Lineage (NCBI taxonomy): Eukaryota > Metazoa > Chordata > Aves > Suliformes > Fregatidae > Fregata > Fregata magnificens. Next base: position 29,487 of record WAAD01035831.1, on the reverse strand, counting down.
CCGGGTGCAAAATCCGGCACTTGCCCTCGTTAAACTAAATTTGTAAAATCTTCCATTTCAGTGCAACAAAATTTCATGGACTGCATTAAATAGTCAACCTAGAGGAGATTTCTTGGATTACAGAGCCAAATCTTCTGCCGTTTCTGTCATCGCAGAGTCTTTTTCATGAAACTACCCAACTCCAGCTAAAAGCACCAAACTGGGTCTGGGTTGATATTTTTTCCCTGTGGTTTTTTTGGCTCTGCTATGCCAGTTGAAAGGTTGTCTCAAAATCCCACTTCTCTTGCACCAGAAAATAAACCTTCTTCCAAATTCCAGCTGAAGTTTATTTACGGCCAGTTTACCTCTATTGCCCTCGTAGTCCTTTCATTTAAATAAGTCTCCCTTGCAGGGATTACCTGTCGTATGTACTTACACAGTGGTTTCCTCTACTGCCTTAGCTACGCTTTTGGCAGGCAGAAGAAGCGGCTGAGCCGGTGCAGAGTTTGGTTCTGCTGCCGGTGCCACTGATGTCCAGGGACAACTGAGATCCCTGGGATGAGGAGATGTCCCCTATACAATAGCATGGAGTAATTCCATGAAGCAAGTCCAGAAGGAGCTCTCTAATTACTTCAGCTAGCAGAATTCGTAATTTAGAGGTGCAATGAAGACAGAGGTGATCCTTATACTTGCTTTCAGCATCTTGGTGGAAGTCTTGCCATTTAAGTTTCCCATTTTAGCCCTAACTGAGCTATTGCTCCAGTTTAGCATATTTCCTGGGCATATTGTGTGGGCAGATGAAAGAACTGCGCTTGCTAAATACATGAATTAAACATTCTCTTGACAGACTTTAACCTTCGATTAATTCAAAGGTGTTAGAAAAATCAATAGCCAGGGGTATGCTCCTTGAACTTACACCAGCTGCAGGAGTGAAATGCAGATCTTGGAAAGACCATGAGTAGCCAGCCATCTTTTTAAAATTTATTTCAGTTTAATATATAGACATACATATTAAAAAAAGTTGGTAAAGGTAGATCCTAATTCCCCACTAATTCGAACAAGGAACATGACCCTCCGTGGCAGAGAGCAGTTACCTTGGCATAAAAACCCGTACGTGAGGGGCCTGAGGTCTGTTGTGGTCGTGGCTTTATTTGTGTGTGCTGTGTTGAGTGGGATAAGGGCAATGGCCACTTTTCCCCGAGCACGTACAAAATCTGTCTCCTGCCTTTCGGCAGCCAAATGCTGCCTGCTGTTGCTGCACAGGGCCCAGGCTCTCCCTTCCCACTCCTCTGCCGGCTCTTGCTGCTGCCTCTCCTTCACCTCCCAGCACAGTCCTGCCGCCTGGCTTTCCTGCACGTCAAGCCAAAATCACTGTGTTTGCCCCAAAAATCACTCGTGGTGTTTGCTCCGACCTGCTTCCTGCACGCATCCCTCAGCAGGCTCCCACAACTGAATCCCTTCCCATGTCGTACCATCCTAGCTGGACTTCCAGCACATTTATCAGTGTATTTTCCAGTCTTCTCTCCTCATTTTACACCTTGTTGTATCTTCAGATACAACCTCTGTGCTGGTGGCGTCTTCCCTTTGCCTCCCTCCCCAACCTCACATCAGTCTCCCTGCCTTGTGTCACCAGCCAAGAGGTTATGAAATATGTGAGATATTTTGGGATATGTGATAAGGGGAAATGTAACAAACATCTTGATTGTCTTCTTCCCAGGATAATCAATGGCCATTATAAAGCACCACCTATCAGAAAACACCTTTCACTAAGCGTTAGCTGAGATCCCATGGAGCAGATGCATCACTGCCCCAAGGGGTGCTACAGGGCTTGTACTCTCCAAACCCCAATGGGACAGATGCTTTTACGGCTAATAATAATAAGAAAAACGGTGTTGCATATGTCCAAAAACCACTGAGAATAAAACAAGAAATGGTGACTACTTCAGCAGTTTTTCCCAGCTAAAGACTGGTGAGAGTTTTGATCACTGTAACTTTACAGGATCTTCTTTACCATTAACACTTACTCAACATCCTCTCAGGGTTACACACGACCTAAAGTTTAAACTAGTCTGTCTTCAGGGATGGTGATGGTTGAAACTAGAAATACATTTCAGGTTTTCTTAGCTTCCTCTATCCCACCCAGCTGTGCACCACGCTATCTGTTTCTTAGTAATGTCTTCAACCTATCAGAAACAAAAGTCCTTATAAAAGATCCTCTTATAGAGATTTAACACTGCAGGGGATCAATAAAGACAGAATAAATGATGATTGCACCTTCTTGAAGACCTTTTTGACATCCTGAGTGCACAAAAAGAGCAGGGAATGAAAAGAGGGCGAAGTTAGAGAATGAGGTCTCTAGTGAATATGGTCTTCACATTGTGCTGACTGAAGATCGTCACATTAGAGATGTTTAGAAAGACATTGTCTACTTCCCTTGTAGAATAAAATGATGGAAAACAAGCCCACACAATAAATAAATGAATTATTTTTCACATCCTCCTTAAAAGATAGAAGCCCCAAAGGGAGTAGGTATGTTGAGTAATTTTTGTGCACTTTCACCCACCTCATTTTTCCCCGAGAAAGGCTTTGATGGAAAATTCTTGTACCCAGCCATTAATAAGTTCACCCTCACATAAGTTAGCATAGCAAGTTGTTGAATAGCCTTTTGGTTCTCCTACACCTCCTTATCTATCCATTGTTGAAGATCCTCCTGTAACACCATCAGCACATGCTGGCATGGCATTCCCCATCCTGATCAGGGGGCTGCAGCAATTCTCCTCCGCTCACCTCGGAGGAGAGCGTACCACCTTTGGGAAAGCATCCTCATGTTATCTTGGCGACCTGGATGGCCTGGTCCTACCAGCGCATAGCAAGAAACTGTATTACCGACCATTGGTAACCCATGGGAAAATTGGAGACTAGTCTTTTCGAAAAATTAGGTCACAGATTTACATCTCAGCTTGGTTTGGAGGAACATCTTCCTTTGGTGCTGCCACGAAGAGTCAGTTCCATCACCGATACAATGAAGTCAGGGAAGGGGAAGGAGGAAAGAGTCTGGCCTAGCTGTGACAGGGTGTGGGTGGGAGAGAGGAGCTGGGATGCGCCGTCTGTCACTGACATCTAGAGGACAATGCAGACAGTGTGTGTATTGTAAAGCATTATAAAGTAACCACATCTGGGGCATGACGAGCCTTCCTTTGCCCTGGCGCCACTCACGGGCACAGCGGTGCTCACAGCTGAAACTTGCTGGCTTTCCAAATTGGTGCTCAGGCTGTCTTTAAGCATTTTACCCAGTTTGGACACTGACACCGCATTTTTCGTTGTCGGTGAGACACCAGCACTGCTGTTTGCTGCGGGGGCCTTCTCGTTTTCCTCTCCCCAGCAAACATACAAAATTTGAGACTGACCAAACCAACCGACACTGATGGACATTTCCTAACGGGGAACACACCGGCAGCTCCGCACACTGCCGTCACCCAACACGACTGTGAAACCCACAGGCTTTACCGGACGGGGTGAAGGAGGCCAGGCACCAATAGAGCCCCTGTGGCTCTGACGCTGGGGTCTATGGGTGCCTGCTTGGCACCCTGTGCCGAGCAAAGTATTGGCAGGAGGCTGTGGGGTGCTGCCGGGCACCGCACAGTATAAGCCCTGCTACAAGGTGCATCTGCCGCCCTGCTGCGCCAGGGCCGGGGGCTGGATGGGGTCCCTCTGGTTGGAGGAGCAACCAAGAGTGTTACGAGATCCTGTCATCATCCATTTGTATTACGAAAATTTTACACTGGCCTATAAAGAATATGTTGTTCAAGCCCCTGTTAATGCAAGGTAAGCCAGCTTTTTAAATGAAAGAAAATAAGTAGGGAGGCTCCTGGGAAATTAGTTTTAATTTTCGAGACATATTTTCACAGTAGGCTCCTCTTCCTGGCACAGCTAAAGAGGATGAAGATGAATGTTATTAAAGACAGGCCACCTTCTCTGTGTCTTTCTGCCGGCACCAAGCTTTTGCAGATGCAGAAAACAACTGAAGAGGCTGAAACAGCAATTCATACCATTTCCAGAAAGCTTTAGTGGGATTATCTTCAACTGTTTGCAGCTCTTTGGGCTGGGCTGGTTTCTTTTGCCCCAAGAGGCGATCAGTGATCACTTCAAGCCAAGGAGCTGCTTCTTCCACTCAGGGTGGCTGAGCATGTGCACAGCAGCTCATTGCCCTGCTTAGACCATGCCAAAATAGCACTTAATTGGGCAATTTCCCAGGATCAGTGGATTACCCCACACCTTGGTTTTCCAGCACTCCTGAAGAGGCTGCCCTCACAAAGAGACTGTGAGCAGAATAGTAAAAGGATGAGTAAACTTTTTTTTGCACGAAGCTAATAAACATTTTTAGAGGGATTTTAATTGAGCGCTGCATTTAATTAGCTTTTCCCATGCTTTCAGCTTTGCCCTCTGGATTTACAGGGCTGAGGTCAGCGAGGGCAGGTAACGCGGTAGGTGTAAGCCATGCCACCGCTTCCCTGCAGCTCTGCACGTCGGCTGAGCAGCGCTCCCGTCAGCCACCCCCATTGCTGCCTACTTTGTAGCTGGGAAGGCTCCTGCCCGTTTGCTTTTGCAAACAGTGGACCTGAGTGGCTGACATTTCCAGAGGCTTATTTTATTTTATTTTATTTATGGATTGATGAAGGATCTCCAGTAGAGAGAGGTCATCAGTGAGCATGGTCTTCATGCCTGTGGTGTTAGAGATGGCCCTTCTGCTGTCCCTGCACACCATGCCAGGAACAGTAGACAAACACAACCAGAAAAAAGGGTGAAAAGCTGTTCATCTGCAATGAAAGCATGTTATGTGTGGAAAATAAATCGGGCAGTGGACACCTGACAGTGTTTCAAGTAGAGCTGGATGACACAGGGATTGACTTCTTCACAAAGCTTTAAGACTGCAAAGTTCTTCCAGTGGTGCCCTGGGATAAAACCCCCAAATCTTTATTGTTGCACTTTACAAACCTGCCAGTAGCTGCTATCCTTAGACCAAGGGAAATTTCATCAGTGGATGGAAAGAGAAAGGTTATTTTATTCCTCCTCCCTATTCCCCCAAACGAGGGGCTGTCAGGTATGGTTTCAGCATGGACCCTTGTGAAGGAGATATATGGAAGAGGCAGAAATGCCCCCACCTCATGGGACAACACTCCCCTGGCACTGGGGCCACCTCTCCAGAGTGCTCCTGCATGAGGACAATGGCTTTGGGGGCCATTTTGCACCACCTGAGATAGTCAGTGAGGAGGACGGTGCCTGCATGCCCAGGGGAAGACTGATGGAGGTGGGTCCAGGGGGGCTCAGCTCAGTGCCACACAGGGACACCCCAGCGCTTAAGCCGGTTGCTAAAGGAAATAAACTTTAAAAGCAGATGGTTTAATTAGAGCGCCAGGCTCCCACGCTGTAATGCTGTGTCTCTAGATATTTTTACTGTTTTATTAACAAGTCTCTCGTACTTATTTCTTTCCCATTGCTTGACAGACGCTTTCATCAGGGTTATATAAAGTCCTATTTTCATCCCTGCTTTGCCTAGAAATAGATTAAAGAAAAGCTGAAATAGAGGTTAATAATGATATGCAGAGCAAAATATTTACCGCGTACATTTTTAAAATAAGAAATGCAATTTTAAACCAGTTTTACAAGAGTTGATGCTTTGCAGCAGTATCTGTGTACCTAGGAGTGGTTTCTCCAGGAAAGCAGCTGTTTTGCTGAGGCTGACAGGAGCTCTCCACTGCCGGGGGAGAGCCAGAGCGAAATGCCTCTCCTTGCACAGGCACACAGAAATAGGAAAAACCCCTCAGAGAATTTCAGTGCTGCTGTTATCAGACAGCAAATTAGGCTGAGATTAGACAGGCTCCCTTTAAAACATATTGCTTCTGCTAGACGCGTTTCTGAGCACTCAGACTGAAATTATATAGGGTGACACAAGTTCACCAAAATTTGGGGGGTAAAGTTAGCCCTCCTTATTGCTGGGTTCAAAGAAGCACTCACAGAAGGCAGAAGCTTGCTGGCAATGCTGTCTTTGCACGTTTGCTTGGTTGGACAGTCAAAATGATCAACAGATGTTCCGGGTACATTTTGAAAGCAGCTATGGGCTTTCTTACAACCCAAGCAACAAGTTCTTTTAAAGCAAACCATGGTCATAGCAGGCACAAGACATAAGTGGCACAATTTTCAACTGTTTGAATATTGGCTACAACCCTTCAACATTATCAGTCAAGATCATAGCAACTCTATAAATACCTTCTCACCCCCCCTACCTCATCAGTTGGCTTTATCACTAAATAAATGTCATCATTCTGTTGATATTAATTACAGTCCAACAACTGAATGTGTTGTTTGGCTTTATGGTTTTTTATTCAGTTTAGAGAACATACAAACAGAAGGATGAGATTTAGCCCCATATTAAGATATCTAAATGCATGTTCTTATGTGAGCAAGGTATCAAAGTTCCCATTGCTGCCAATGGACATCTAGGGAAGGCTCAGTTCAGCTGCCTGAATGCAGGCATTTGGATATCTAAGCCTGCACCCAAATTCGGTCTTCTTTGGGAAAGATAACTAATCTCCATATTTTATCCCATGCCCATCTCTGATGCCCCAGCTGTCACAGCTCCCAGATCTCCAGGGACCTATTATCTTCCTGCTTGTTCTGCTACAATTGCCCAAAACTTTAGTACAGTCACTGCGAGGCAAGGCTTTGGGGATGGAGGGAAATGAGAAAAAGTCTGCTTGAGGTCATTTAGCAGTGCTTATCTTTTACAGAAAAAACTTATTTCAGCATAAAATGAAAGGTCAATCAAAGCCAAATTTGGTCTTACGAGAACTTTCAAAGTCTCAGCTGTGCTCAAGAAGATTTTCTCCAAACCTGTATGTTTACATTACATTTATCAAAATGAATGTAAGTTCAGAAAATATTCACCTTTGCATTTATTTTAACTGGCACAACTATATCTCGAATGTGGTTCATAAATAGGCCCTGTGTATCATTATCTTCCTCAAATAAACATCTGTAAAAACCAAAGGTGGCCTAAGGAAGGGTATTTGTAGCAAAATTGACTCTTGCCAGATGCAGAAGTGTCTCCCCACAGCACCTGGAATCACAGATCCTCACCATGCCATGAACAACTCTGGCTTTCACCTCCTGCCATATTAACACCAGAATGAGCAATGCATCACCACGTGCAAAACACAGGTCATGGCATCGCCTGCGGGCAACAAAGGTCCCACCTTCTGAGGGCTAATATGGAACCCAAAAAATACATCACGAGTGTGCTTCCCTCTGCAAAGGGCTGGATTTCTTTTTGACTGAAAATATACTTATTGCTAATAAAATACTAACATGGTTGTGCCTGGTTTCACATATCAAAAAAGAGCAGAACGTCCTCGAACTGTTCTTGAGGGAAGGACCAGAGAGTCAGGGAACAGGACAATGTCAACATTCCCTAACAAGTTGCTCTCAACGAACACCATTTAATGAACAGCAAGCAGTATATGTTACAGGCTCTGTGTAGTTTAACTAAAAGAGGCCATAACCCTCTGGAGTTTACAAGTGCTTTGGAGGAACTAAAACAATTTGGCTGACATCTGCCTTTACAGCAGATTTCCCATAGCACCCAGCTATTCCAGTTTATTCATAATTAAATGACATCAGAGACATCTGCTTTAAAGGTGGAAGCAAACCTTCCAAAGTGGTTACAGCCGCATGGTCTTTATTTTATTTTTCAAAGCAATGGGACCATCTTCTTTTCAAAATGACTTTTAATTAATCTCCTTCTTCTAACTACCTCTATACTACCATTGTCCACGGCTTGTTAACACAGTAAATTACTGAACTAGAAACAATACAGCATGACCTTCTTTTGGAGGAGATTATTGGGGATGCAGCAGGAAGGAGCACAGTGCTTAGCAGAAATAACACTGACACAAGCAATGATAAACTTTAAAAATGTTTTTGATGAAATGAAGATCAGGTAAGAACATGACCAGGTCTTTATTGCTACCAGATCATAGGAAAAAAACTTACACGGACAACACTCACAAACCTTTCTATTCAACTGGCATTTCATCTGGTTTAGGTGTTGGGAAGGAAGATCAAACAATGGAGCAAGTGACTCCTTTCCCACTGGCCAACTCCCTTCATAAGGTGTTTTATAAATGATGATGCATAGAAATAAAGTCTGGTTCACTTGGGAAGTGAAATATCACTGCCTGTTTTTTCTCGGTGCACTTTTGTTTCAAAGGCTGCTTCTGTATTTTCTGCTACCCTTTCATCAGCTGTCCTGATCATAACACCCTATTTTCAGCTTCATGTAATCACTTGTCTTGAATTTGCCCTCTGAGAAGGTAACTGGCTGGCTGCAGGGACAAGAGAGGTCACCCAAAGCTTGTGTTCCTACTGAAATTACTACAATAAATGATTTATCACCTCTGAGGAAAATATCTGCCAATAGAAAGTATCTTTCTCAGGTACTTATAAAGCAAAATTGCATCAGCCCTGCCAGTTGTCAAGTAACACGGTAAAACTTTTTGGTTTTTTACTCCTCTCTTTATCCAAACCCAGGCTTGGCCACTTCTCATCAAAGGTGTATCCTCCACAAAACATGTTTGCGCCCTGAAACAAAGCAGCAGTGCACACATCTGCTCAAGTGCAAACTGTGAAAGAGATCAACACCCATCAGCAGTGACAGATCCAGGTAGACCTGAGACCCAGAGATATTTTGGGTAGCCTCCAGTCAATAGGAGGTGGTATCTGCCCCGTTGCCCTACCCCTGCTACAGCACCAGGACCGATGCTACGCTCAGTCTGGGCATCCCTCCTTACACCAGGAAAGCATCACCGTAGGGCACCGGGTTGCAGAGGATGAGGATGGTGTTGAGATCATGCCTCTGCGGGAAGTGGGATGGTGTCCCAAGAACATGTCCAGGCTAAGGATTTGTGACTGAGCAGCAAAGGGAGAGCAGGATGCGCTGTGAGCACAAAAAAAGAGTGAAAAAACCATGTTGTAGCATGAGCTTTGACATGGTTTGCATATGGGAAAAGAGCTTACCTGGAGCTGAGTAGAAGAATCAAGACACAAGCAGGATGGCATGTCTCAGAAAGCATATAAGGTTAGCAAACTGAAACCAGTAAGAACCAGATCGTTCAAGGGTAGTTTGGAGGCTCTTTTGGGGAACGGAGCCTTGCAAGGGCAGCTGTACGAGGGAAACAATATCATTAATGCCATTTAATGCTGAGATCGCATATGTAAAGATATCAAAAATACCAAATTTGGAAATGGCTGTAGCAAAATAGGGATAACATGGTGGGGTTTTTTTGGGAAGAGACTGGGTGGAGAAAGGGAGGTAAAGGTGGTGAAAAGGAGAGCAGAAAAGAAAAAAAAAAAAAGGACGACAAGGCATGAAATCAGTCAGTGAACAACAGGAGGCAGGATGTTCGATGGCAGGAGTGTGGACACCTATAGGCAGTCCTGAAGCTGATGAGGACATCCCAAGCCCACCGGGATGCTGGATAAAACCCCTTAGATAACTCGCCAGACTCTCCATCAGGTCAATGTCCAAAAGACTTGTGTGGGAGGGTAGAGCAAAGAGGGGTGGAACTGCACCGCAGTAACACGTGGCGTGGGAGGGCGCAGGGAGGGGTGGCAGAGCTGGGAACCCTTCGGAAATGACCAAGGTGTGATCTGCCAGACTGTTATAGTTTCCCATTACAGCTTTCAGCCTCATAAACAGATAGATAAAACTGCAGTCAATCACTGGAAAAATCATAGTGCTGTCACCCAGTCTAAGAAATAAATATAATAAAAAAATTAATATCACCTATTCTAAAAAAAAAAAAGTTTTGCATGAGGTTTTTGAACATCCTTCTTGTTGTTGAAAAAACATCTTTGCATTCAACAGGCATTTCTTAATACACGTGCAGTTAAGGTGAAATATTTGTTGACAGATACATAGTTAACTCAGATTTTCCTCTTTATGATGCATGATGATGAAACATGTATGCATTTAGAAAGTGACAGAGTAGCGTTCATCATTTATGAGCTGGCTGGTAAACTAATAATGTGGGACTGTTCCCTATTAACCATCTGTTCCGGCAGATAATGGTTCAGCGCTGAGCACTGTCTTATCAACAATGCAACGGTCTCTGCAGTCTTGCACATCAACACAGGCCTGGGAGTGCAAAATACGGAAAGGCTCTCATTGGGTTAAGCAATCAGAAACTCTCCAAGCGCACCCGTAATCTGCTTACTCGTTAAGCTGGTTGGGAAGCAAGCGGCTGAGATCCTGCTGACCTTGCCTGGGGTCATCTCAGTCCACACAAATTTTGGGGGAGTCTCAGACTGTGCAAAGGTGGTTTGCTGGCCCCGCTCAAAATCACTGCTACTGCATCAGTCAGAAACGTGTTGTTCTCTTGCCTGCATGAGTGTTTAGAAGAAATCTGGGTGTGATGATGATGATGATGATCGGCTGCTAATTTGGAGAGGTTGACAAAATAGACAAAAGGCAAATAGCTGTGGCAGGAAGAAAAAGCGCATTTTCCAGCAGTACTAGTAACACTGAATTCAAGCAAAGAGTGGGGACAACTTTTCCAAGGCTCTCACTGAACACCTTGAAGCACAAAGGCTCCTATGTATTATCTTATATTTAGATTTTTAAGATATATATATAAATATCAGTGTGATCCAATTTGAGGGGGTTGGCTGGCTTGAGGGGGTGGGGATAGAGTTATGCCTTTATCTTTGCATTGGGTTTGTGTGGCAAGGTTTTTGTAGCAGGGGGGCTACAGGGGTGGCTTCTGTGACACTGTGGGGAGAGCAGCCCACGCTGGAGCAGGTTTGCTGGCAGGACTTGTGACCCCGTGGGGGACCCAGGCTGGAGCAGTCTGTTCCTGAAGGACTGCACCCGGTGGAAAGGACACACGCTGGAGAAGTTTGTGAAGAACTGTAGCCCATGGGAAGGACCCACGTTGGAGAAGTTCGTGGAGGACTCTCTCCTGTGGGAGGGACCCCATGCTGGAGCAGGGGAAGAGAGAGAGGAGGAAGGAGCAGCAGAGACAATGTGTGATGAACTGACCGCAACCCCCATTCCACATCCTCCTGCACCACTGGCGGGGAGCAGTTAGAGAAAATCGGGAGTGAAATTGAGCCCAGGAAGAAAGGAGGGGTGGGGGGAAGCAGTTTTAAGATGTAGTTTTTATTTCTCCTTATCCTACTCTGATTTGATTGGTAATAAATCAAATTAATTTCCCCAAGCTGAGTCTGGTTTGCCTGTGACAGTAATTGGTGAATGATCTCTCCCTGTCCTTATCTTGACCCACAAACCTGTTGTCATATTTTTTCTCCCCCTGTCCAGCAGAGGAGGGGGAGTGATAGAGTGGCTTTGGTGGGCACCTGGCATCCAGCCAAGGTCAGCCCACCACAATCTTGAAAATGCAGTGTGATATGATACCATTGCATACTTGCTCAAGTTATCACTGAAAATCTGCCATTATACAACTTTTCATTTCCATACTTTAAATATTTATTTATACCTCAGATGTGGATGCTGTAGTGACCATTTTTCTGATGTAATATTACGTCTTTTATACTTCCTTTTCCCTTCCAGGAGGAAGCCACATCCAACCCCAGGGATTCCCAAAGGTTGGTTTTACTGGGAAAGATCAAGGTGAAGAAGGCATTGAGTACCTTGGCTTTTTCTATCACCTTCCCAGGGATTGAGGTGAGACTGACATGTCTGTAGGTCCCTGGATGCTCCTTCTTGCCCTTATTGAAGACAGTACCGGCATTTGTTTTCTTCCAGTCCTCAGGAACGTCTCCCAGTTGTCATGACCTTCCAAAGATGATCAAGACTGGCCTTGCAATGACATTGGCCAGTGCCCTCAGCACTTGTAGGTGCATCACATCAGGTCCCATGGACTTGTGTATGTGCAATTTCTTTAAATGTTCCTAACCTGATCCTCCTCCACAGAGGGTAAGTCTTCCTTGCTCCAGACTTTCCCATTGGCCTCAGGGACCTGTGATTCCTGAAGGCTGGTTTTATCAGTAAAGACCAAGGAAAGAAGGCATTGACCGTGGCTTTTTCCATGTCCTCTGTCAGCAGTTCTTCTTCCCCATTCATCAGCAGGCTCACGTTTACCCTGATCTTCCTTTTGCTGCTGATACACTGGAAGAAGCCGTTTGCTTTATGTCCCTCACCAGATTCAGCTCTGGAGGGGTTTAACCGGCCACCTCTCTCTCCATCTGTGCTGTATTCCCACAGGAACCATCTGCCTTTAACCTTAACAGAATCTACTTGTTTTCAGTAATTCTGCATGATTTTCTACAATCATTTTATATTATTAATACACTCCACATTGCATTTATTTTAAATTGGCACCATACTATGGGCAGATATTTGTATGTGAGTATTTGAGATGACTCCTCACTCCTTTAGAAGATCTTGCAGAAGCAGCAAGCTGTTGCCATGTTAAAGATTCCATGTTCATGTTATCATCATTTAAGCTTAATATGTATTTTCTTTTTCTAGGGTGAAAGGAATGGAATTTCTTCCTGCACATGTACTTTCATTTTTTCTGAAGTTGATCAAAATGGATTAGAATTTCTGTGCAGAAATATTTCCCAATTTGGACTCTCTTTTTTCAGGCTTTGAAGTGTTTTTGTCCCTGTAGATAAAGGAAAAATTAAACATTCTTACATTCATATTTTTTATAATTTCCTGCAGGGACATGTTATTACAGAGGTATGAACTTCACACTTGTGGGAGATTAGTGGAACGAAACCCTCAGATACGTCTGTTGCCCTGTCTTGCCCTGACCATGTGTGGATGACCTCCACACCGCTGCGGCTCTTGAAGGGCATTCCGGAGTTTATTGCCACCTCATAGTGTTTACTACAAGATACTTTTCTTTTCAGTACGATGCTAGCTTGAGATGATATTCCCACCCCAAATGCCTTTGTCTGAGGCCACTTGTTTCCCTTCTTGGTTTCTCCATCCCCAGGCACTGCAGTTTGTTGCCACTTCAGCAGTGTTGCTGCTCCTCATCTCCCCGATCCTGTTTGCAGTGTGGACCTCAGTGAACAGTGGCAGAATGTGGGACAGAAAATGAACTGGAGAAAGGGAATAGTGGCACAGACTTCTGGCTTGAGGAGGACTGACTTAATCCAGCTTTGCATGAAGTCAGTCTATTATGCAATTATGATTTTGGAGGTCAGTTACTTCTTCAGGGGGAGATGAAGTAGCCACAAAGTCTATATTATTTTGAAGGATTGTTGTTAACTCTTTACCCTACCAAGTCTCTGGGTTTATCCTAAGGAAAAAAATCATGTGCTTGTGAAACGAAGCCATACTCTATTTCTCATCTTACACAGAAATGAGAAACCAGCATGCGTGTGAAGTGGAGAATGAGGACAGATTTCCATATGTTGGGCCCTAGAAATGCTTGAATTTGTTTTTAAGCTGGATTTGGTAAAGATTTGGGCAAGATTTATTCACTGTTTTACTGGAATTACAACTCCCTTCCTAATTTAAAAACATTGCTGTGTCTTACCCCATTCACCTTCAGAAAGAGACTGAATTGTTTGTGCTGGCATCAAACTTCAACCCTTCCCTCTCTGCCAACTCACCCAGTCGTCACTACAGAGCACAGCTTCTTATAAGTCCCCTATAGGTTTTCCTGGGGAAAACCTATACATGCATCCATTCGGGAGGTTTAGCGTTGCTCAGCAGGCAGGAACAGCCATTTGCTATGAATTCTGGTGCTTAAACGGACCTCTGGCCATTCTGAAGCTGTGTCCCCACCACCATCCCTCTTCCCTCACAGCCTGCTCCCCTCCAACCTCTTCTTCTCAAGGGTCATTAGTCCTTCCTTTCCAGCACTTTACTATTTTATGTGGTGGACCAGACTGTGTTAGTGTGTAGTACTTGCAATCCCCTGAAGGTCCCCATCAAGAACTGACAGAGGTTTCCCCTAAAAAACATGGTGTGATGCGAATCACTGATTTTTACCAGCTGTATACTGACCCTGAGTTAGTTTAAAACTGCAAGGCTCACACTTGGACAGAAGCACATGGATTAGTTCTATTTATTCATTTATTTTTAACTGTCTCTAGAGGTTTTCACTGATACTCTGGTTTCTAAGTCCTGATGTGGTAAACACTACTTTGCTTGCAGACAGCTCACAGTTTTGATTTGTTTAGTGATGCTCTTCCTAAATATCCACTAGGAAGAAAGCATTATACGTCCACGAGTCTAGTTCATTTGAATTCTGATAATAGCTTCATTTCAATAATTTATTATTTCTAATGTATAATTTAATGACCAAAGCTACACATTGCTGTCTATTTTTTATATACTTTCTCAAATAGTGTTTGTGTTTTCTCTCCTAGCCTTCGTCAGACTATTTATCAGATTTGTATTTCCAGCTGGATTTTACTAATCTTTGTATTCCTATGCTTCACTTTCCTGGCATGAAGAGGAAATTCAACAGTAAAAAAAGTCAGATAGTTGCTCTGTTTCTTATTTAGTAAAGCTCATTTCAAAATCTGATAGCTAAAATTTGGTGAGACTGCTTTTCTCCAGTGGTAGAAGCAGCAGCCCTTGGGTCTCCGTTAGCATTCAAATCAGTTATTAAAACAAAGCAAAACTGCAGTGGCACAAGGCAATGTACTGGCAATGCCCAAAGCAGTTTCTGCAAGACAGGAAAGCTGGGAAAGTCTTCCCAGCTTGGATGAATTTCTGAAGAAAATGTTCATTAATGTACAGATGTACAGTTTCCAATCTAACAGAAGGGGCTTTCTGCTTGCCTGTGTGGTGACCTTGCTTTCACCAGTGTGGCCACAAGAATATTTGTTAGAGAGGTGTGCACGGAGTCGTTATACACCGTAGGACACTTGTGTCTCTCCTCCTTATAACATTGTCTTGTTTCTAAACAGATTCTTAATTTCTAGCTTATAAGATAACAAGGGACTTAAAGCCAAAGTAGGCATTTCAACCATTTCCTCTACAATTACTGTAGCACGTTGCATTTGATAATGCTGGTCACTATTACAGTGACCCCCACTAAACCTCTGATATAGAGAATAAAGAGTGAGACGGGGTCTCTCTCCCTTCAGTGGGGGCATTGCTGCTCTCTTGCCTTTAACCAGCTGGTTTTCACAAATTTTAAAAATCCCAACAACACTTCTGTTTCCCCCCTCAAATTAGTTTGAATCATTGATCAATGACTTCGAAGTTATAGGGGAGAAGAAGGTTACCTGGGAGAAGCAGTTCAGGCAGCCAGGCCACCTCCTTCTCTCCTGGGTGGTGACTGAAACAGTCTTATGGGAAAAAGGGTTAAAAACAGGGGTTCTGGTAAGTCCCAAAAGTGAACACTGGCTTCTGATTGCATTTCAAAATGGACAATGCCGCATGAAAGTAAGCCTCGCTAACACCTTTTTTTTAAAAACATAAATGAGTTTCTGTACAAAACAGGTACACTCAGATATTTTTTTTTTCTAAAGAAGAGGTCTTCAAGTTATAAATTAAACAAATGTTACTTTAGAGTAGGATTGATCTTCCATATCAAGATAAGAATTCACTGCTAATAGCACAGTGTAGATGACTAATTACTTCAAACCAGATACAGAACGACCAATTTGGACATCTTTAGAAAATGCTGTAATTTATTTAGCTTTGGCTGATTTATTCAATTCACTAAGAAAATCCAGCAATTTATTACAAGGTGCAAAATAGCGAAAATTACATGAATGATTTAAATCCTAAACTCTCATTTTCAAAAGAAAACGGCTGGATGGGAGCAAGACCTGTGAGCTCAGTCCCCCAGCATCAGCTCAGGAAAGACGCTTCATACTCCACACAGCATGCATGGGGGCAGCTGCGTTTAAGAAATAAGTGTCAATGTTATTCACAGCTAATATTTGACCACCTTAGATCCGAAAAGCACAGAGGTTAAATGACAGATTTAATCTCCCGGTGGAGGCAGGATGTGGCTGTGTCCCCAGCAGTACTGGGCAGGCTGATTTCCAGGACCATGCAGGCTGCTCCTGGCAATTGTTACTGTGAGTCTTCTGCAATGAAAATCTGACAAATTTTGGCTCAGTCCCATCTCTCACACCTGACTACGAAGGAATCCTCAATGACCAGGTACCAGCTCCTAGATGGCTAAAATTAAATTTTGTTCCTTTTTATTTCTGGTGACATACTAAGATTTTATTGTAGCTGGGGAAGATTATGAATATACAGCTACAGGAGTATGCTCTCGGGAGCCCTTTTCGATCAACCCTCCAGCTCCAGAGAGGTCTGGAGCCATCCCCAACAGAGGTCTAAGTAACCTAAAAGCCTTCCAGTGCCAGAGACCCATCATGCTTCCCAGGCAATCCACACCAGGGCTTCACTGTCCTCACGGCTGGAAAGCTCCTCCTAGCATTTCAGCTATGTCTTCCCAGATCCCTCCAGCTGAGGCTCGTGCTCTTCGTCCTTTTCGCAGTAGACATGAGAATGGGTAATTCCCTTTCTCTTTGTGAGAGTCTTTTAGAAATTCTTATTTGTATCCTCTTGCACTTGTCTTCATCTTTGGGTAACCCTCTCAGACCTGAGGTCTTGCCGGGTCACTCCTCTCTCCCTCCTCTGGGAGATGATTCCCTCAAAGTCTTCTCCATTTTCCAAGTGCATTCATCATTTATAATTACAACTTTGAAATCTTAAATCCAGTTGTCATTTACAGTTCTGCCTATCTTCCATTTCTTGGCAACTAACTTGAAAAGTTACTTCCCAGTCTGGGCCTACGCCGCTCTATTCTTCTAATCCATTTTGCATGATTTTTAGTTGACTGCCACAGATAAAGCAGCATGAAAGTAAGCCGTGTGATTGAAAGGTATCTTTCATAAAAGCAGGGGATACAACCTGCTCTCAGCATTTCACTGAAAGCTCAGCTCTATTAGCATGTGTTATCTCTGCTGGAAAACAGTCAGATCACTTCTCTGGGTGATTTGCTCCTCTGAGGGTTTCTTACTGCTAAGTCACAAAGAAATGGCCATGCTGGAGCCTGGTTTTTCTTGAAAGACAACGCCCATCTTGTACAGTATCATATTTCTGAGGTAGCTGGAAAAAGGGGAAAGTTTACTCTGTAGTGCCTATTTCGATACCAATTTTTATTCCAAATACTGTTATTTCAGCCATTTTCCAGTGATCAGGCCTACAGTGTGAGGCAATTCTGTATCTCATTTCACTGTGAATTTAGATGCACTTTTGGAATTCCCATGTTTTCTTTTGCTTTTCTTTTCTAGTGAGAGAAGCAAAAGAAAAATCAGAGAGTTTTAGAGCAGCATTGACCTTCTTTTGCCTGGAAGACTTGTAGCCAAACCTTGCTGCCCTTCCCAATCCAATGAAACCAAGTTTTTTTTCCACTTTAGTTATAATAATACTATAGCCTCCGTATACAACCCAGAGTTTTTTCTCTTTCTTTTGGATAAATTCAAAATTTGGATAAATTTTCAAATTACAGAGAAGCAGAGTTAATCATGGTACATATAGAAGCACCTTTGGAAAGCATGGCAGTAGCACACACAATTATGTTTGCATGATAAACATGAGCTGCTTTCCTTCTTAAGTGAAGACAAGCAAATCAAGCGGATACTACTCATCTAGCAAAGGAGGAGACAGAGGGTATGATACCTTAGTCAAGCAGCTGAGGCATAGAGGATGTGAGTGTTTCACACCCCCCTTAAATAACCACTGGAGACAACACATGTCCCTCCACACAGTATTCACCCAGGGAGATAGTTTGGGGCAGCCCAGCGCTGGAATCGCCTCCTGGTTTGAGCATTTATGAAAGAGCTAGTGCACCCTAGGTCCTTTTTGGTCAGTGGAGGAACCAAGGGAAGGGTGGTCTCCTCCAGGACACTGGCTACTTCTGCAGGGGGGTTTTGCAGAGGCTTGAAGCAGCCTGTGTGTTCTGAAATGCCTCTGGGCCAGGCCTGGCTGGTGAAATAGCAAGTAAATTCCCCATCTGCTGAGGTCATGGGTGTCCAGGAGCTGCTCCAGCCTCAGCCAGGAACGTACCTGAGGTGCTGGGAAGAGTTATTAGCAAAGCTGATGCTACAGCTGTCAGAGTATCCCAAAAACAGGCAGCAGAGACGTGTGCACAAGTATCTGAGGAGCAAAATATTTACAATCAGTCTGTATCTACTGGAAGTTAGGCAGTACTAATGTGAGTGCTTGTGTGGAACAAATTTAGCCAAACTGAAAGATATTTTTTCTACCACACTCATTCGTGCTCTGTTGAAAATTATACCCCTTACGTCTGTGGTTGCAGGGACGTGGGGAATAGGGGTCTCGGGCTGCCTTTCCTCCCCCGCCCCGGCCCTTTCTCTTTGTCATTTGTAAAATTTATTCTGCCAGACTATACTGATAAGAAGACCCTATCTAGGAACAAGTTTATCCGAACCTCCTGATACTCAAAACCTTCTTTTTCCTGCCCGCCATCCCTACAGTAGGTGTGTTAAAGGCACAGGTGCCTAAAAAGTGCTGAGCAACCCCTGGGCGTGGTGGGGTGGTCCTTCCAGTGTCTCCGCAAGTCACATCAACAACATATAGTTAATATTTTCCAGGCTATCCAATAGGTTAGAGGGAACAATCTGTTTCTGGATCTCAGAGAGATTATTGAAGAGTAAGGCTTTGACTATGCATCCTTATATGCCTGGAAAGTGCCGGCAGTCACAGTTCTGTCCTTTTAAAACACTATAATATCCTTGTATGGCTTTCTGTCAGCAACTTTTTCAGACATGGTTAAGTGGAGCCCTTTGTATATGGACATTTTATATAAAGCTCTTCATTAAGTACATTTTTGATACAATAAATCTAATGTAAACTTAGTAACCAAAATAAACCCAGCCATCCTTCTGCTTGGAGAAAATTTGAAGCGTTGGGTGACATGGTTGCTTGAAAAAAGCAACTAGTCTGGAACTATTTTTTTGTTTTCATAATGGTGGGCCACATGATAAAGTAGATTTTGAAAACCTTTGGGTTGGGAATTGCAGGTCAGACCCCTGACAAACTCCACTTCAGTCCCTGTGAGGGTCCCCTTGTCCTCCTACACCAGCACAGGGGGCTGATGCAGCAGGGGGAAGCTCAGGAGCCTCCAGGGTCCTGTCCTCTCGTCAGGGGCTTGGCAGCAGCATCAAGCACATCTGTGTGCTGCCTGGAGGGCAGCGATGGGTTTGGGGGCTCGGCACAACCCTGTTGGTGCAAGGGGAATGTGAGGTGCTGCATTTTTAAAATGCAGGTATGGTGCCTGGTAGTGGGTGTTTTTCCTCACAGCCTCTTCTGAGAACCAAGCAAGGAGTGCTTGAAATGGAGTGTAGGCATTGCTTGCTGCTATTTTTACTTACATCATTACCAGCCTGCCTTGCTTGTCCTGCTGAGTTGTGCTGAGTCCTTTGAATTGACGGGAGACTTGGTGGTGCATAAGGCAGAATTACAAGTCACGGCAGTTCTTACAAGCAAGCGCCTGTAAGCGTCACGGTCAGGTAGGTTAAGCATGGTACCACTGCTCACATCCAGCTGCCAGAGCACTACAACAGTGTTAAGGGCTGTTTTATTCTGACATGAGTTTTGGAACAATAGTTCACTGTTCCTGAGCATTATTTGGATTTTTAATAATTCCTAGTGATTCGTATGAGCGATCTGGTTTTGAGTGATACTTATGGTCTCTGCCAAACTTTGTTCCCCACTTAGGAGAATACTTAGGTAAATTGGGAGAAAAAGAGTCTCTGACCTAGTTGATTTTTTTTCCCCATCTACTACGTCAAAATCCCTTCCAGGTTTTGTCATCTGCTGCCTAATTTGGGGCAATATTTCTAGCCAGAAACGTGCATCTGAAAATGTAAATGACGCCTTCAGCCGAATCTTCAAACTGTCCAGTGGGCCACCTCTGCCAGGTACCTTCTCCGTGTCTGAAACCGGTGGCAGCTCCTAGGGCTAAGGGCTAAACCTACAGAGAGATGCTGGAGTTGTGGCATGCACCCTTTGGCATCCTGCCCCTCGGGGACCTGCTGAGCCCATCACATGCCCAGACTCCTTGGGGGAGGTGGCCCCTGAGAGCATCTGAGAGCCACACAGACAAACTGAAAATTGCCCAAAGCAACAAGTAGGAAACAGCAGCAAGCAAGTAAATAGACTTTGGCCTGCTGTGAATAGTCCTGGTCTTCCATGTTCATGAAAGACAAAGTTAAACTGGAGCAGGGGCAGAAAAAGGCTATGAGGCTCTCTTTCCCCTCAAGAGCTTCTTATGGCATGCCGTTGGAGCAACTTGGTGTGTTTTATGTCACAAAAGCAAGGCAGAGAGGGGATGTGTTTACTGCATTCAGACGCTGCAAGGGTGGGAGGGGGTAAGCAGAAAGGATGGAGCTATTCGAGCTATAGACACCATGGGCACAAGAACAAGCGATGTAAATTGGACATGAATAAACTTACACTGGGAAATAAAAGGTTTCTAACCACATGTGGTACAAATTCTGGAATAACTTCCAGCTAAATGCAGAAAGCACGTCTACTTTCAAAGCGGAATTTAAACAATATATAGGAGGGATGAGATAAGGTAAGCACATAAGCTGCCTTACTTACGTGTTAGAATTTATTTTTCATGGGATAGTCTGAATCATGACGCAAGGAGCATATCGCACGGGGCACTTTGCTAGCTTCCTGTCGGACACTTTCTGCGTCAGCGTTCCCTAATGCATGGCAGTACGTGCTTAGCTGGGGAGGTCCACCCTAACCAGTGACCAGGGGAACTGGGTATTTTTCAAGGATGAGTGTTTCAGATTGAACTGGGGAAGCCAGGGTTTTAGAACCATACTTCTGTGTGTCGGGTGAGCACCTGCGTCTTCTGTTTGGATCAGCAGATAGGCTCTGAGGAAAGCTCTTGGGTTGGTAGGGCCTTGCAGACAAGGCAGGTGGGGAAATGCCTGGCTTGAAAATCCTCCTGTGGCTGAGATGGGAGATAAAGCTCTGAGCAGCTTAGTGGTGTCAGGCTCTTTCTGGCTGCTCACACGCTCCCCAGAGGAAACGTAGCCGCCGTGGGGAGCGGGGAGGGGTGGAACAGCGGCTGGGAGGGCCCCTGTGCCACACACGTGCTGGGGACAGGCACAGGAGGTCGGGCAACTCTGCTTTGGGGGCTACATCTTCTGCTCTGTCCTACATTCAAACACCTATGAAGCCTTCAGGAGGGAGATATTTTTGTTATTTCACAATGTTCCAGATATTTCCAAAATGTTGCGCCCTAAAAAGGTCTTTCCTTCACCTTCTGTCTGCTCCTCCACTGAATGCATTGGAACAGCATCATCTGTGTAGTAAAATCAGCTGAGCATTCCCAACCAAAATGGTGCCAGTGTTTAAGGACTGGAGCTGGTGGTCAGGTCTCCTGCCTCAGAGCAGTGCAGTTCAAGCCCCTGGACCTAACAGCATGAAAACAAAAGTGCATGTACAGCTCTTGCATTGTGTTTCATTCTTCAGCCAAATAAGATGTAATCACATTTCCTTTACATGCTTTTGAAGGCCTTAATCTCTGGAGGAATAAAAAGAAATTATCTGGTAGATTAATGTAAACACTTCATTATACAATCAGAGTTTTCATGTTTGGGCCAAAATATTTATGTTTTCCATCGGTAGGAAAATACATAACACATATCTGCCCATTATTAATCATCTTTATGTTAAGAAAACCTTTCATTTATGGTTACCAAGTACATATTGTGCGATTAGGCTATTTTAAAACACGATGAATGGAAATTTTACCTCTGTTCTGCCAATGAGGCAATTTCTATACTCAGATGATATTTACATTATAAATAGCACAAGGCAACCGCATTAATACTAATAGAATCATTTGTTATTGCTCTCTCAGCACTCCTCGTGAAAGCTAGCTTTAAACTGATTTAAATCCAGCTGGAGCATTTGCCCAAGAAGGTATTTAACACCCTGCTCTGTGCCGGTGTTAGGGTGCCAGTGGCAAGGCATGTTTCCTTGCATGTTAGCTTCACATGAAAACAAATCAGCGGTCTTTCACAACTTTAATTAGACTATTTCTCCCCTCCTCCCCTTGCTGATTTGAAATGTGGTTTTCACATTAATCTTGTGAATAAAGCTCGGAGGCACCTGTATTACATTTCCTTGACCATTTATATATCCAAATTTCCATGAAAGGTAAATCAGCACATCTGGCTCGCTTCAGTCGCAACACTTCTCCTTTCCTCACTTCTTCATACAAACAGTATTTCCTAGGGAGAGATCCAATTCTAATGAGATGCTACGGTAGTTAGACAAATGCTGTTGGGCGATAGTGCAAAGTATGCTGCTAGCATGATTAATTCACTGCAAGCTCTCTTCAACACAGAAATACATTTCTATGCTGAAATACATGTCTACACTCAACCCCTTCAGCAAACAAAAGACTAGTTACAGGATGAGGGCTGAAATTACCCTCTCTCATATTAGTTTCCAATAGTGCTTAAGGCTGTGTGACAGCCCTGATGTGAGTGGGGATACAGAGAATCCCAGTGCTGGACCGGCTCGTGGGCAGTAGGAGGTTGCGAGCTTCGGGTAATAACATCATGCGCACACACACACACACACGTACGCGTGCATATGGAGCTGCATTAAAAGCACTCCAAGGAGAGGCAGTGGGTCCGCCGGGGCAGCGCTGCAGTGCGTGCCAGGCCCTTGGTGCATGGTCGTCATCAGCCCCCGCTTGGCTTTTCCTGTGGAGCTGCTGCCTGCTCCGGAGCTGGGGAGGCACTAGCCCCGCTTTGGGAGCAAGCTGTTCAATATTTTGTTTTTCATTGCTGTTGAACATGTGGCCCCAGGCCTTTTATACTGCATGCTAGCCAAACCCTGCTCTCAAATACTAATTTCCTAATACTTTTTTCTTGTGGCATTCATTACCCCATAATGTGACTGCTTCACAAACATTAATTCTTCACATATCTTCACAACATGCCTGCAGCAGCTGAGAGGCGCTGCTGGCCTCGCTTCCAGCCCTTCTAAGGCACAGTGTGATGAACGCAGCTACCTACCGAGGGCTGGCCCGAGGCGAGTTTGCAGCGGGGGCAAGAGGAGTGAGAAGGAAACTTCGGTGGGTTTTGCTCAAGTGTGTATGTACGTAAGATCCCCCCTGGACCCCTTAAGCACCTGAAGTCAGAAAGAGATGCTCTAGCTGGGCATTATTCACTGTCCTTCCTGACATGCGGATGCACTGGGCTAGGACCATGGCTTCTGGTACCCTGGGAATTGGCACCATAGTGAAACCAATGGGGACATCTCCATCCTCCTTGTAACTCCTGCAGCTTGCTCATCACAAGCATCAGGGCAGTGAAGTAGATTATTGTGGCAGGAGATGGCATCTCCGTTGTCTGGAACAAGACCCCAAACAACTGAGCAAAAGCAAAACCATGGAGAGCTGAGATCATAACTTTCTGTTTTCAAGTATCTTGCTTTATTAACTAGTAGAGAAATAAATACAGAACAGCCGGCAGTCACAAAGGGACTTGTTCAGACCACCTGCAACAGAGCCAGCGTTGAAGATAGCAATGACTGATGTAGACTCTCTATTGCTGTAGTCCACCCCCACAGTTGATGGAGGGACATGGTGCTGCGTTACTGCTCTGTAATGCTCTGCTTACCAGAAATGCATCCGCATCCTCGCTTTATGGGTCCTCTCACATTTGGATTCCAGACACTTCATTACTTTTAATATTTAGTTTTATGTGCATAGATGCTCAGTGACAGTCAAATTCTAATTAGTCAGCATTATTTAGAAATGCAAGATTTCCCAAAAGATGGCATTTGAAGTGTCTTGCTATGGTAATTGGTGGTTTTGCGCATTCCTAGATTACAGACATCATAATTATTTCACATCATCTTCCGGCAAGTTGGAAAAAATCTGTTGACTTTTTTTGGTGGGATTAAGGAGACCAGCTGCTTATTTATATATATTGGTCTGTTATGCTGAGAAAACAAGACGTACAATAGCACAAAGTGTCCCATTTCACTTTTTCTGTCTTCTCTTAGGGTATGCATTAGCTGTCACTAGAGATAATCACAACTTTGTCCCTTCCAGGTGTTTCAAAATTTCTCCCTTAATATAGTTTATATACAACCAACATGCATTTCATAATCAATACCTTGACAAAATGTATTTTAGTTTGGTTTTTTTTTTAATAAATATTGCCTTTATTTTAACACTGAATCAAACTTGCTGACTTTTGCAATTACATCATTAACCTGAGTTGTACAGCTGCTAAAGTAAACTTGGAGAATTATATTAGCAAGCAGCATCTCTAACCTTTTTCATGTTATTTTTTTAGCTCCATTAGAGCAACAGTAACAAAATATCCTTTAAGAAGTTGTCTTTGTTCTTTAAATCGTAATATGCAATGGAGCTGAGGTGAATGTACGTGGGCCATTATTCCATGGGATATTAAACTGCTTCGGGGGTAAGTTCTGAGCACTGAAAAGTTCAAATAAATAAATCGCAGTCCACAAAATCCTCTCATACTTCTACCATGTTATTCTCTTCCAAAACCTCAGCTTGATCTCACAGTCACAACTGCAGTGTCAAGATGTCTCCAAAGCAACAGTTTAATTTTTTTTGCAACTGCAGAACATGGCTTCTGCTTTCGTGTCACTTTACACTGTCTCACAATTACCTTCAGCTCCCCAGTGGCCACAGTTCATCCAAAATCTTTGGGGCAGGGATCTTTTCCTCTAATATGTACAATATCTCTCAAGGGTCTGGTGTCCCTAAACACTAAGGTACAATGCATCATCATTAATAAAATATCCATGCATGCAGTCAGGCTATGACAGAGATTTTTGAAGAGGCTATTGGAGGTTGCAAGTACTTCTTTATAACAAATCCTTGGGGTGTAAGTAGAAATCTAGTACTTTGCTGAAATCCATGATTTTTAACCTTATTGCCAACCTCCATCATCTGTCATTAAAACTGTACTTCATAGAAGCTCATCTGTCCAAATATTTCAGCTGTTGTTTCATTGTCCATTTTATCGCTGCCCAGCAAGCACAGCAAGCTTTAGAAGCTTAAAAAATGAGAATCCCAAAGACTTTTGGGACTAGAGGTAGGTAATGTTATCTCTTGTCATAAGACCTAATCAACTGTTTTGAAATAGTGCCATTCCTTGACACTATTTCAAGAGAGCTCCTAGAGGAGCTCATTTCTGCAACGGCAAGTTTTGATGGCTGCAGTCTGCACCGGAGGTGCATAGGTATTTAAGAGAAACAAACAGGTAAAGTACTGCACCGCAGCATTAAAAAAAGGTCTCCCGGCCTCCCTCCCTTAACTTTGAAGCTGATGTGAGCTTGCTGTTGCTGTTGTGGAAATGCAGGTGGAAGAGAGCAGATGTGTACATTTCCAGACCACCCTTGTGGAAAGAGGGAGCATTTTCCAGGGACTCCCAGATCCGGCGGCTCCTCTCCATCAGCCCATCCTACCATCGGTTCTGTGGGATGAAGGCTACGGGAAGACATTTGGGACCTGTGGTGCTCTCCATTTAACTAACGGAGGGTGTCCTGATTTCGGTCAGAAGAAGCTGGCCCTAAGCTTGCTCCTTTCTACAGACACATCCTAAAGAGTTTCCTTCAAGTGGCTCTAAATCAGGCTTGAAGTTATAGCTGTGAAAACCTCCAGCATGGACTCTCGTGGGTTGTAACCGATGTCCAGGATCACTCAGGCAACATGGGAGAGGTTGAAGTGGTGAGGCCCAGCCCAAACGTGCAGGTGGAAAAGGAAGGGTGTCAGAGGACCACCTCACAGGACCCTAGGCAACAGCCCAGACGCCCTTAGAAAGGGTCTGGACTCTTTCTAGAGACTGGGGTTTTTTTTCACCAACAAACTGTTTTGCATTTTTGCGTGTATCAAGGTGATTACAATATTCCTGCCTTGTGTCTTGGACCTTAATTATACTTTCAATCTTCCTTTCAATCACTTTAATTAACTCATTATTTATTTCTCTCAGATATTCAAAGGACATGTCTGTTGGAGTAGATAAAATGGAGCCGGGGTACTGGATCAAATCCCGGCACATGATTACCCACCACGTTTAAACGTGGGTGGGGGGAGAGGGAATTTAGGGAATATCCTCCGCAAACTCTGCCAGGCCACTTCAGCATAAGGCCAGAAAGTGAGCTCTGGTCCCTTTCATTTACTAACAAAAATATGGCCACTGAGTCCAAAATAGTCGTTCTCAGTGCCTCCCTATGGCTGGGGCTGGGGAGCTGGCCTGTTTGGAGTCACTTCCACCATAAATGTCCCCTGTGAATTTTGGACAATGTGCTTGGATGCATACTTACATTTCAGCGGTAGTTCAGCATGCCAGGCGTTTCTGCAAATTTAAGAAGTGTTCATCTTTGGGTGCCAAAGTGCATTTTTATAGGTCAGCCCCTTCACTCTAAAAATTTTGGTGCTTCTTTCTGTGAAGATACTTCCTTACCCCGTGGTCATCTTGTCTGGATGAAACATGTAAGTGAGCAGAGGTACTGCAGCAATAGGGGGCTCTGTTGCATAACTATTGTCAGCTTAAATGATTTATGAATGCTAAGAGAATGGGCAACTCTTTTCAGATGCTATCTACGTGTCCTGTGTTTGTATGCAGTGAGGTAGAAGGGATCTGGGATCTCAAACGTTGTAAATCAGGCAAACGGAAGTAGATTTACACAAGTTGGCCATTTGGGTGAAGGCCATGTTTCACTTACGTGTTCGTTTACATATTTCTGGACCTCATAAATGCTATAGGTCACTCTATAATCATAGTTATAATAGATAGTAAGCGGTACTTACAGCTGGTGGGAAAATCACACCAATACTTCAGCGTCTGGGGCCATACAGTGAACCAGGCTGAGGAACCAATCTGGTTAAGAGTAATCCATTAAAGAAGGTTCATTTAAGACCCAGATCAGGGTCATTTTATGGTCCCACAAAAGCTGTGAAGGCAAAACTGAGGAGGTGACATGGGGCTGGGAGCGCTGAGATGGGAGCTGTCAAAGGGAACCTTTGTCAAATGGCAGTCTAGCAGGCAGTATAGCTGATGTCTTCAGTAAGTCAGTCAGCTGCTAAGTTATAGGCAATCATTGACCTAAAATGTGCTTTCAGTAAACCTATACATCTATCTAGTATAGGCTCAAGCAATTTAACCGTGCCCCACATCAGTATCTGACTGATGCAACCAAACCTGCCCAGGCACACTGCACTGGGAAAGGATTTGGGATGACATGTTACTGAGTTAAGAGGCAACGTGTGAAAGGGAAATTAACATTTATTCAGAGCCAACTTTAATTTGTTCAAAATAGCAGAGGTTTTAAGTTCTTAAGGCTCCCCAGGTGTTTAATACATTTTAAATGCTTGATGATGAATTAAACATGCCAAGATTTTCCCTTTCTCACATTGATGTGGGTCTGAGGGGAGATAAAAAGCTGGATCTGATGTCATTGTTATGTAATTAGACTTGTTTGGCCTGTCATTAGCCAGTGCAATTGCTCCCTTGGACCTGACCATGTAGCGTGGTCTGCAAATTAGCACAGAATAGGTTTCCTTGGCTTCACCTAATTGCTCAAACTTTTATTTGTCAACTGTTGTAGATCACAAGCATTTTCAGTTTTGCATAGACAGGCAAAAGCTGCTTAAAATAACCCACATCCTGCAATTCTTCCCTCAGGAGCTTATCCATGAACATTTTCAGTGTACCGATTAATGAGACCAAGCTTCCCCCTCCCACTCATCTGATTAAAATATTTAAAGGAATACTAGACAAATGCAGATTGTCTGTTGAGTACTAGACATGCTTGTCTCTGTATTAGCTGACTCTTGCTCATCTTGATAAAAGAGGGAGAGGAAATCTCAATAAATCGGAAGTCTGCTACTAAGTCAGGAATCCTCTCCTCCAGTGAAGGGGACAAGCTGCAAGTAACACGTAGGTGTCAGATAGGACCAAATACTATGAAACAAGTGATAAAATAGGCAGCAAAGCTATTATACCATGTCAGTTAAAGAAGTACCTGTTGCAAGTGGATTTTTTAAAAAATTAATAATTGGGTCTGCCAAAATGGTTCAAAAGTCTGTGATTCAAACAGAAAATGAGAAGTCCCAGTGTGAGAATGTAGGGGTCTTGGCAGGAAAGCTGTTAACCTCACCATTTGTATACAATAAGCACTTCTGACATTCAGTAATGGGATGTTATGGCAGGCATCAGGCGCTGCCCATTGCAGCTGCTCGTTTGTGAATCACACAGATTCTTCTTGTCAAAGGCAATGGCCTCTCTTCATCTGCTCCTCGTTTTTGATACCCGCTGCACTCTTAAACACAGGACTAATCTATATATTCCTAGGAGGGGTATAAAATTTATGAGAGTGCCAAGTGAACTGCATCCAAATGGACCACTCTGAGGCTAATGGTTAATAATGAAAAACATTTCCTCTACAATGATCTTTTAGCCTAATTTTCATATATATGGACATGAAATCAATGGGCAGACGTGTATGCTATGCTCAGCACGTGTAAGCAGGTATGTTTGGGAAGGCACAAATACAGAGCAAGAAACAGTGACTTCGGTTACAAGTATAGCTCTGCCAATATATGTCCATATACTGACTTTAAACTACCTTTAAATGTATGTGCTTCTGCATCTTCTACAACCTTTAGCCTCTTGAAGTTCTTTGTGAACCACTGTCCCTTCATGAAGCTCTGAAATATTGTTAGTGACATTTTGGAAATGGGGAAGAGGGAGGCTGAGGACTGAGTTCACAAAGGCA
Source organism: Fregata magnificens (assembly GCA_013389945.1). NCBI lineage: Eukaryota > Metazoa > Chordata > Aves > Suliformes > Fregatidae > Fregata > Fregata magnificens. Next base: position 674 of record WAAD01035831.1, on the reverse strand, counting down.
AGCTGGAGCTGAAACACAACCACTGTCCATGCCAGCAGCACCTGTGTCATGCCCCAGGTTATGCGCCAAGTCTCCGACAAAGCTCAGAAGCAACGAGGAGCCTTCTGAAGCCAAAAGCACCTCCTTGGCAGAATGGAAGCTCCTCGGCAAGCTTTCCTCTGCTACACTTGCAAGCAGATAGTACGACTTTGCCCCAGCCCAGGAAACCGGCACGTAAGGATGGGCTGGGGCTGAGGATGGGCTCCAGACCCTTTGCACAGGCCAAGTCAAAAGGAGTGAGGCTGAAGAAGCAAGAGCTACAGAAAGCAAGAAGTACACTTTCTTATTGGAAATATATATTTTCAGTACCTCTAGTAAGAAGATGAATGGGAACTTTAAAAAGGGCTTTCAATCCTACAGTTTTCCTCTGATTTTCCTGCTAAGAAAGAAAAGTGGCGTGTGGGAAAAAATGCTGAGAGGAGGTGTTTGTGACGGAGTCAGTGGTGATCAGGAGCAGGATGCAGCTGCTGGACAACATAATTACTTAATATCTCTATCAAGAGAAAACCCTGATAAGACACTATTGACTAAAGAGGGAAAGTTTAAAGCTCTGCTGATAAATTCTGAGTGGGAATGAGACAAGTTGCTTGGACAGGAGATCCCCATAGAATCATAGAATCATAGAATCATAGAAT
>WAAD01035829.1:8618-25942 GCA_013389945.1 Fregata magnificens | reverse complement strand
AGAAGCTTCAGAAGCACAACAAAGTTATCACAAATTACAAAGCTGGTCCTCACAGTAGTTAACAGGTTTATGTGTGATATTATTCTTTGGCAAATGCAATGTTAAATGCACTAGCATAACCCTTGTGGAAGATAAGGTAATGCTGTAAGGTAATATTCTCTGATTTTTATACAAGTATTACAAATGTAAGAAAATGTGATGATGAAGTTTCATGCATGTTCATTACAACACAGAAATTAAATACTAGCACAGAATCCTCTCCAAATTCACTCATTTGAATAATGCATCTAGATTAGATAAAAAGCATGGCGTTTGTATTTGTTATTATTCTGTATGTCTTCAAAAATGCCTTAGGTCCCCCATTTGAACTTCCCTCTCAAACAATCACGGTAACCATCAAGAATAGTTATCACAAAACAGCCTTCAATGCAATAGGAAAACTATACAGACTAGATATAAGGAAGAAATTTTTTACGATGAGGGTGGTGAAACAGTGGACAGGTTGCCCAGAGAAGTGGTAGATGCCCCATCCCTGGAAACATTCAAGGTCAGATTGGACAGGGCTCTGAGCAACCTGATCTAGTTGAAGATGTCCCTGCTCATTGCAGGGCAGCTGGACTAGATGACCTTTAAAGGTCCCTTCCAACCCAAACTATTCTGTGATTCTATGAATAGACAGAAATGCCAACAGCTCAAAACACTAACATACTCTAACCAAAATCATCTTCACATGACATCAAAAAAAATTACAAGTTTGGAATAAAAGTTTGTTTCAATCAAAGGATTACAGGTACATATAGTAAAACAGATTAACACATTCTGTCAAACTAGAAGACAGCGATAAACTTCAATTTAACAGAGCAAAAAGATTTCATGGGCCTAAATCTTACATTTCATAATACAAAATATATCAACTTTATACAAATATACTAAGAGGTAATGGTCCCAGTAAACTATATTTCCTATATTTTCTGCCTAGACTGTTAATTGACGTTGTGAAAAAGTTGTATGTGCAAGTTAGAAATTTCTTCCCCTCAGTCACAGAAAGATATCAAGCATGACTTTGAGAATGGCTAGATATTTAATGAAAGCGTCATAGACTATTCCCTAAAATTATTCCAACTTCTAGAAATTAAAATTTAATTTTTTTTCAATAGAACAGTAACACTACACTACCAACAAAGGCATAGATTACCACACAAAGATACATGCACAGCTAATAGTGGGGTTTCACTCGATAATATTTGTAAAAGTGTGCCTTTCTGCATAAGAGAAGTCCAGTAAGGCAGACGAAGTTGCAAAGAAGAAAAGAGAGCAACTTGACCAAACACAGTTATCACCCAAGAAAAACGCACATTTTTTCCCCAAGTGAGAACTTGGTATAACCAACATCACGTTTGGTTCCTGCTGTGCTCCAAGGAACCTGCTCTTGTACAGTCTTTGTAAATAAACTGAACTGTATTAGAAATACTCAACTTTTCTTTCTTCCTCTAACAGAAACAACAATAACAACCCATCAGACAACCCAGTTGAAAGAAGGGGTCACAATGTTTTTACTGGCAATAGCTAAATTTCAGTTATGATAGGGATAAACAAGGTAAATTATAAAATGGAGCAGAAAAGAAGATCAGTAAGGGAAGAATGCAATTAAAAACATAGGCTGAGAGGGCAGAACAGAGAAAATGTGGCTCAATGTAGCAGCAAAGCACAGATTTGCAAATGAAATACGCCATAATAGAAGACAGATTGAAACTAAGGAATCTTGAGAATAAAACCTTGCTCAGCCATTCAAATTATCAACTCCCTCGACCTGCTACCAACACTCTTCCAAATGCAGCCCAGGATGCTGTTGGCGTTTTTTTTGCTGCAAGGGGGTGTTGCTGGCTCATGTTCAACTTTTTGTCCACCAGGACTTCCAGGTGTTTTTTGGCAGAGCTGCCTTCCAGTTAGTCAGCTCCCAGGCTATACCAACAAATGACATTATTCCTCCCCATAAGAGGGACTGCAAGACTGTGCACTTCCCTTTGTTAAACTTCATAAGGTTCCTGTTAGTCCTTTCCTGCAACCTTTTCAGGTCAGTTGTAACACTGTAGCAACACTGTGAATATATTTACCTCAAGTGACCACACCAAAGACTATGGTAAAGCCCAGCATAAATCCACTGCAAAGTACACTGGATAAAATTCTTTTACCAGCAAGACCTCAGCAGAGGGCCACAGCAAGAGAATGAGCTTTTTCTTGGCAACTAAGAATAGCAGGAAAATATCTCTGCACTCCTGAAGTGACTTACTTTGTTCTTGGAATTAATCGGTTATTGACCTCTTACTTCTTCTGCCTCTTGATTGTATCTGAGACTTGATCTCAGGACTTTATCCAGAGGCGGATGTACCTGGGCAACAGCTGAAAGTCATAGTTTATGTACTTGAAGTTTTTCTCCTTTCTTTTGTGATATAGCTTGCAAGATTATGCACTGGAGAGCCTCACAACATGCCTTTGGTTTAGAAGCAAACCATTTTGTTAGCCTTTGTTGGGAGTGATTGGAAGTATTCTTTACCTTGAACAACAAAGGTTGCATCAAATAATCCTTTTGTTTCATTTCAGCATTGCTAACTGCTTTAGTTCTTAGGCCACTGACTACAAAGCCTGTCATGTTTGTCTATCCTTTATCACTGTGGTAAGTCATTTCATAGACTGTGCTTCATTTAAAACTAAATAAACACCTTCTGTCTTTATCCTGGCTCTACTTCAGCTTGTTAAGTACTACAACATATGTCAGCCGTTTCCCTAAACAACCTACGTGAGTACAGCACTATGTGATTAGTAAATTAAGAAAATTAAAAACAAGCAGCAACTGGCACACATATGCAGTCATGTTTGATTTGCTTTAAGTGGACATTTCAGTACAATCTTTTCCACCCAATAAACATGTCTATAAATAACATTAAAAAATAACCTTGTTCCTGTAGGCACCATCTTTCCAAATACTGCAGTACACGAGGCATAAAAAAACCCCAAATGAACAAAAGCCTCAAAGCTGTCCTACACAGTTGGTAGAAGTAGCCTCCTCTTCGGAGCATCTGCTGGAATTGTTGCTTAATAAAGATAAACCCATTTTGTTAAAGTGCTTACCAGACACAGAAATGAGTTTGTTAACTTAAAGGAACAGTAATTATTCCAAGTGTTGTTCTGACCTTCCTTCTTTAACCTGGAGCAGACAAGTCACCAACATTACCACTTAGAAAACTGGCTTCAAATATGTTTATTTATCAAGAGGAGAATCAGACATTTTCCCCAAATAGTCTTGATTCTTTCTGCCTCAGAATAAAAATACAGAAAAGTAGAGGAGGTAGCCTACTTAATGCAGGAGCAAAAATATTTCCATTTTTGCAGTGAAGAAAATGAGCTACAGCAAATGTGGGAGCTTAAACTTTCACTTGTGTGCCTGCACATGGAAATACAGAATCCCAGAATGCTTAATATCATTCAGTTGCAGATGAATTTTATGTGTATGTTCAGGATATAATATTCTTCATCCAATTCAATTTCACTGAAGTCAATGGCATAACCGTTGAATTATACCAAAGTACAACTGGAATTGCATTCAAACTGGACATAGCTGTTTGCTTGTTTTTCCAGTAAAACCCATATTCAACACCCATTCTCTACATCACAGAAATTATTTGTGAAACTTGAATACACCAAATATTTTTGGTTCAGGCAAAGATGAAATAAACCCAGAAACTTGGTAGAGATTCCCTCTCCTCTACTGCCCAGTTTGACATACACAGATGTCAGTGGAGGAGTTCCTGAAGATCACACCGCAGCTGTTCATCTGCATGAGAGGCCCCCCTGCTGCCCCATTAAGTTGTGCTAACAATTATCTATGGGGCTCTGCTGTGACCTAGATCAGGGAACGGGCACAGCTTAAATAAAATCCTGCTCAAAAATTTGGTTTCAGCAGGGGTTTTTCCTTGTTGTGGTTCACAGTACAGCTTAAATGGTAAGGCAGCCACAGAGCTTCTTCAATGATGTTGACAGACCCACATAATACTGCCCCATATCTTCACTGGACAGAATGGAAAACTCATTGGCACAGACCATAAAAGGGAAAGAAAATGATTACAATATGTTACTTAGAGCACTCACTGTGGGTCGTGGCAGGGTAACAGGGAAGTAGAGTTCTAGTCCCATTCCTTTTAACTGAAATATGCCAAAAAAGAACAGTAGCACATAAATTAGAAAGAGGAAATTTAAAGAAATCAACCCAGCATACATGAGAAGTAAACAGCTTAAGGAGAATCATAGAATCATAGAATCATTAAGGTTGGAAAAGACCTCTAAGGTCATCAAGTCCAACCATCAACTAACACCACCATGACTCCTAAACTAGGCCCTGGAGTGCCACGTCTACACCTTTTCTGAACGCCTCCAGGGTTGACGACTCCACCACCTCTCTGGGCAGCCTGTTCCAATGCCTAACCACTCTTTCAGTAAAGAAATACTTCCTGATGTCCAATCTAAACCTCCCCTGACGCAACTTGAAGCCATTCGCTCTCGTCCTATCGCTAGTTTCTTGGGAGAAGAGTCCAGCACCCGCTTCCCTACAACCTCCCTTCAGGTAGTTGTAGAGAGCGATAAGGTCTCCCCTCAGCCTCCTCTTCTCCAGACTAAACAACCCCAGTTCTCTCAGCCGCTCCTCATAAGACTTGTTTTCTAGTCCCTTCACCAGCCTCGTTGCCCTTCTCTGGACACGCTCCAGCACCTCAGTGTCCTTCTTGTACTGAGGGGCCCAAAACTGAACACAGTACTCGAGGTGCGGCCTCACCAGTGCCGAGTACAGGGGCACGATCACTTCCTTACTCCTGCTGGTCACACTATTCCTGATACAACCCAGGATGCTGTTGGCTTTCTTGGCCACCTGGGCACACTGCCGGCTCATGTTCAGCCGGCTGTCGACCAGCACCCCCAGGTCCTTTTCTGCCGGGCAGCTCTCCAGCCACTCTTCCCCAAGCCTGTAGCATTGCATGGGGTTGTTGTGACCAAAGTGCAGGACCCGGCACTTGGCCTTGTTGAACCTCATACAATTGGCCTCGTCCCATCGATCCAGCCTATCCAGATCCCTCCGCAGGGCCTTCCTTCCCTCGAGCAGATCGACACTCCCACCCAGCTTGGTGTCATCTGCAAACTTGCTGAGGGTGCACTCAATCCCCTCATCTAGATCATTGATGAAAACATTGAACAAAATCGGCCCCAGAACCGAGCCCTGGGGAACACTGCTCGTGACCGGCCGAGAGAACCTGCAGGAGACAGGACACTCCACATCACCTCTTCTTTGATTTAGAGCAGAAATGGGATCTGAACCAGTATTATCATAACTAATTAGAGCACCACAAGCAGTGGGGTAGAAAGCTGCAGTATTATCTGCTACCGTATTTTCTAAGCAACCTAGAAACCTCTGAAAGTCTAAGCAAAAATTTCCAATGCTCTCCTTAAAAAAAAAAAAAAAATTAAAACTAAGAAATCCAAAATATTTTTGAGGGAAAAGTGCATTTCATGCAAGTTGAAGTTATTAAAATCCTGACCATCACCACCTGCAAAAGAAAATGCAAAATGAACAGAAATTAATTTATCTTGAGTTTACATTGAACCAATTTTTTTGCGTGGTTTATTTTTTTGCCTCAGTTACCAAACTGAAAACTAGAGCTGTGCTTGTTTGCAAAACTCTTTTTAGAACCCATTAGGAAAAATGGCCCTACATAAACACAAGTCAATAATAATTTATATGGATACTTACTGATTAAACATTTCTAGATTATTTTTTAACATTCAAAACAATGTTTTGAATAATCTATATTAATTATGTTGATCCTGTAAATTCCTGTAATCTTCCTAATTGGAAAGGAAGACCATTAAGAGATTTTAATTTTTTTAACCAAATTAAATGGATTGTTGAGAAAGCGCCAGTGATGTAGGGCCACTGCTTTCCTAGGAAAAGTCAGCCAGCAGAAGATATAGGTCAAAGTTTTTCCAAAAGCGTTTTGGAGATGAAGAGCTAAATACTTCAGGGCATATTAAAAAGTAACACTGGAATTATTTATAATCAAAGATACACTGCTTTTTTTTATGAATACACATATGGGACTCCCTATTTAAGTGCCTGCATGTTTATATGAGTCACATTCAGTTGGTCTGATCATCAGCTAAGCTCTGGTTGCCTAAGGTAACTGTTATCTGGCACACCCACTTACCAGGGCTACATTTCTAACTATGGTACTCAGTAAGAAAACATTGCACTAGCCACTGAAAAAGATTTTAAAAAATCACATGTCGAGTCATTCACTTTTTTCTCTGGTATGAAATATTTTCACAGACACAGCCAGTTACAAAAATATCTATTTGCAAAAGGGATGTGTTTGACACATTTGCTTTTTCACTCTCTCGTGTGCTCCATTTCGTATAATCATTAAGACACAACACTCCACATTCAACACGTTTGATCACAGTTTTGTAGGCCTGGACAGATGTTATACAAGAGGAAAATACTAACTCTTTGAATAGCTTTAAATTAAAATATAAATTTAGATTTATGGACACACTATGTATTTCTGAAAGGTAAATTATATATTTTTTCTTATTAACTTACCCCTTGCAGATTAACCAGTTTTATACTATGACATCTTATTTCTCATGACAGCTCCATTAATTATTTTTTGACAGTATATATCCTAATAATAAAGTAACAGATATTCTCTTTTTATCTTTTTGGATCCAATGAATAAGCAAATGGCACTATACAACATCTTTATCAACTTTTCAATTTTGATTTACACTAGAACTTTTCAAGACATATTAGAGTACCTCTGCTTCTCCTCTTTACCTCAGTACCAGGTAAATACAACATTAAAGAGATGAAAAGTAACATGACAATAGCAAATCCATTCAGTAAGTCAACTTTTGTAAGATTTTATATCTTGTATACATTTATAATGGAAGACCACTAGCTCTGAAAACATTTCTAGTGAAAATACTTTGAATGTATGTATTTTAGGCCAGTTACTTTGCTCAGAAATGGGCCCTAAGTAATCATGAAAATAGAGCACCTGTTCCAACGTTTATATATTATGTAGACTTTATTGACGTCATTTCTTAAATTGCAGTACATCATCTACTTTATCTGAAGCAGTTTAAACCACTGATTAGCCAGGCTTCTAAAAATGGGTTAAAATAGGCACTGACTTGGGCAAACCACTGCATTGAACCTCTCTCCTCACCCTAGTTGCAGTAGTGTGAAAAATAAGAAATCCTGAACTACCTTACCAAAAGTTACAAATCTACACATACACAAAAGGATTTTTTTTTTATCATGGGAATTTTTATCACTTACCAAACTTGACTCAGAACTGATTTGTGAAGAAAAATGTAAACACTGAAAAACTCGCCCAAAAATAGAAGTATCTTCTTAAAAATCTCTTAATCTAAGAACTAAAATATGAGTTATCAGCATTAAAAAGCTTTTTTTTCTTTGCCTAACAAGTAAACAAAACAAGAAAAGGTAGGACTAAGGATAGTTTAAAACCAAAGTGATTTAATACAAGTGAAAAGGAAAACAGGAACAGTTCTTTATAATGTATCTCTGAAGCCAGTGAAGCACAGGACCTGATGACAACAGACTGGGATACGCTTTTCCGCAAAATAAACAAGCAACTCTTTCCCTTCCCTGATATATTAAATAAAATGAAAAACAATCTGCACTGGAGCACTTGGATAACTGAAAATCCAGAGCACAATTCTCCCAGGACAATTTAAAAAAAAAAAAAAAAAAAAAGCCACCAAAACAAACAACACACATATGCCACTGCCTCCTATTTTCCCTTTGGTTCTTCTCAAAAATCTAATTTCATTGAATGACAGGGAGGTATCTAGAATATTTAATTTTCATGAGGTAACAACTTAGATTTTTAAGTCTTTGCTGATAGAAAGTACATGAAGTGTACTATCTCCTGGCAACTTACATTTAGACAAAAACAGGCTTTTCTCAAGTGTCTTTACTCCTTTCCTGAGTAAATAAGCACATCACAAGTTTTTCTACAGCTACTCATTAATCTAAAGACTCAAATCACAGTATTTTCAGAATTTTTTCTACATATCTAAATAACAGCTCACAGATCTTTGCTATTGTCTTTTCTAAATATTGTATTGTAAGGGTATGCATAGGCCTAGGGACAACCCCAATAGTTTCTTCTTCATTTTGATTAGTTATGAGTTACAAGAAACATTTATAAAGGAGACTGCAGGCCTGCTCATAAGGTGTTAGTTTCTGAAGTGAAAACTACACATGCAAAGAAGTACAACCAGTCACAAAAGATCACAATAGCTAATTAGCCACCTGCATTTCGTGATATGTTGCCTCAAACCCCACTTAGATTTTACAATATTTTAAACACCGGCTTGAACTTCTGACTTTCAGTATAAGCTTGCTTAAAACAAAACAAAAAAATGAGCAGAGTACACTTCCCTGAAGGAAGTAACTTGTAATCTTCATTAACCCCATTATGTGCAGTATCATTTCATCACCCTAACACTCCCTGCAGCTGCAGCAGTCTGGCAAGCACAAGTCACAAGAAAAGCTCATTTACATACAGCTTCTGGCCTTGTTCACTAGAAAAATTTGCTAAGACAAATTACAGTGTCAACAGAAAGCTCATTAAATTTTTATATCAGATTGCTATGTTACCCTTAGCTCCCTGGGTATTCATCCCTCTTTCTGTCGTTAGTTTTCAGTCCTTAAGGCTCAAATATTTTCAAGGGCAGAAGCAGACCAATTATAAAAAAGGAAGCTATTTGCTTACTAGTATAAAATGAAGCATACAACCATCACTAATTCACATTTACCAAAAATATAGCTCAATTACCATGTCACACTAGACTGCTGAATAGCATGATATTTCTGCATGCATTTAATTTAGTACCAGTATTTGCGCTGAGGCAACAACAGCAATTAAATGTACTGAAATGGGGATTAAGCACATTTTCCACCATTTGTCTGTCCATTATAGTGATGTTCTTTTTCCTTAACAAAAAAGGCACCTAAACCATTTATCCAGTGGTGATGTTAATGTTTCAGAAGATTTAAAAATCCTTTGACATCTGGAAAGGTTAAAAGAGTTACAAGCTTCGTCTTAAGCTACAGTTATGTTGGATATTTTCAAGGAACAGTCATTAAAGAATTGAAGGACATGAAAGTTATATTCCCATACACCAATCAACTAAGTATTTAAAAGGTAGATAAACAATTAAGAAAGCTTTGTCTGTTTAAAAATAAGAATAGTAAACTGAATAGTGTTTATTTGCCACCAAAAATCCAGTTTCATGCTTTTTTTTTTAAATCTGTTCTCTATTTTTTATTGGCTTTGAAATATTTATTTCAATTTTTTTAAATATTTGTAAGTACTTCTAATTTGTGCACATAGCCAATATTTCATTATGCATTTCAAACAGTACTTTAGATCTTACTTGTTCACAAGGCCAAATATATTAAGATTGTGACTTTATTCACCACCACTTCAACACTTTTTAATTTGCTTTCAGGCCTGACACATCTAAGTATAATTTGATGGAATGCAGTCATTGCTTCCCAGCCCAAGCCTGCACTGCTACAGTCAGGCAGGATCCAAATCAAAGCAATTGCTTCTGAAACTTCACAGCAAGTAGAATTTCTCTCTTACAAGTGTGACAGGCAGCATATGCTAAACCTTGCAATGCCTTTTTTTTTTTTCTTATAAGCTTTCCAGGTTTTTTAGAGTTCTGCTGAATCAGGATTATACTTCAGATCTGATACCTACTGTTGACCTGCACTTTATCAACTACCAATAGTTAAATAGTTAACAGGTAATTAACCCAAAGGAATATCACAAAAGACCACTGTTTTTCAGATGGCTGGCCCATGTTTAAGCTACTCATCATCATCATCCAGTGAGTAGAGCCAACTTAGTGAGCCCTGGTACAAAAATAATTCATTAACATTAACAAAGGGGGGCCGGGGTGTGTGTCTAAGAACCAGGATATCAAGTCAGCCCCTCTCCCTCTCATCCAATGAATATTTACTTGTTTATTCAAGTCAAAACAGCTCCCACACACCATTTTGAGAGATAAGGAGAAGCCATCTGTATTCTAATCATTGAGATATCTGCAGGACATGAAAGAATGAAAGACCAAGGTTAGCATCTCTGTATTAAAAAGCAAAACATAAACTGGTTTGGTCCTCTTATGCTAGGTCAGCACTTTTAACCCCAAAAGAAGTCTATATTTCATTATTTGTTAAAAACATTTTGGAAGATTTAATTTTGAAATTAAAGCATTTCCTAGCATTCCAGTGAGGCAACTTCTTTCACAAATCTTTCCAACCTCAAAGTAAAATGTTTATTTCATGAATTTTTCATCATAACAAATACCTCTGCTAAAGATTGCAATTTTGATTAAATTGGCACTTTTTATACTACTATATTTTGTCAGAATTGACCGATCTTTTCCTGTGAACACAATAATGCTATATCTAGATTGCAGCAAAACTGGAAGATTATTTGAAAATATATTTTCATTTTGCACATTTTTCCTTTTGACGTACTTATAAAATTTCAAATAAGGAAGTGGAATTGTATTTTAACATTCAGCTTTCCAGCAAGCATTGTTTTCCAAACACAAAGGTTCTTCCCTTCAGAGGGAGCACAGAACTGATCAGAACAACTAGCATTATCTTTTCCTGAGCAGAACGCAATTTCTGCAAGAACAGTTTGAAACTTCAAGTTGTAACACACACTCAGGGAATCATTTTTCTTACAGAATTTACGGGTTTGTCATTTAAGAGGTTTAATACTGCTATGAGGTTCTTGCTTCTCACTTTTTTCACTGCAGCTGCCATCTTTAGACACCACCAGGAGAACTGTCACTATTTGCTTTAAGTAACAACACTGGAAATGCATAATTTTCATTTTGCAAAATGCCAGCTTGGGACTTATCACAATTTAGAGGACTGGTGGTAAGAGGGAAGGAGAATGGATGCAAACCACTGGATACAGTACTCCTCCTACAGGTGGAGGTAGAAATAGAAGGAACCGAATTTTTTTTTTATGATACAGAAAACACAAACCCCTGGAACTTCAGGTCAACTGGCTGCATAAGAAAAGAAGCAATTGCCTAAAGGGAACTACTATGCCTAACTTCCAAAATACTTAAAAATGGAAGATGATGCTGACTATACTAAGCATCAGACTTCCAAGTACACTTAAAAAAAATCAATGTGAGGTTTGCCATTTTGTAGAAACAGCATCTAGTTATTAAAGTTTTTCTAAATCTTATACATGACTTTTGGCTGAAGCATAATAGATTTCAATAACTCCTGAGGGAACTTGCAGTCTACTGATGTCAACAAACCAATATTACTCATGCAAATTTCCAGAAACACTCAAAAAGTCCTGACTACCCTTATGGCCAGATGCTGAGTGACTAGGCATCCCACAGCTGCCCCAGATCACATGGACAGACCCACTCCACAGTCCTATTTTCTGCATATGTATGCACTAATTTATAAACAGCAAAGTACATTTGGGCTATTCTTTCACTTGACTTACAGCAAAGTATTTCATTAATAGTGGCCTTCCTGCTTGGAACTAAGTAAAGGGTAAAGTAACCCATTTCACACCTTCCTAGCTATAATTGCACAGCCTTTAATGCCAGAAATATTTTGAAATTGAAAATGATTTGAAATTTGTGCAGACCAAAGACAATGCAGATGAACAAAAATAACAACAGGTATCACTTAAACGCCTAAAGCTGTCTTCTAAATTTCCAAACATCAGCTACAGAATTGCATTTTACTTTCTGCTGCTAGCTGAGTGAGGCAGCTCTTTTATCCAGAATATGTCAAGTCTCATAAATTAGAGTCAGTTCAATGATCCATTACCAGGGTACTTTCTACAATCATTGACAATTGATTTCCATCTAATTCACAATGGGCCAGGCTCTGGCCTTACGTACAACCCAATATTCTTTCATCACCCATGTGTTACATGAGGGCCGAATTCATGTAAGGATTTCTAATCAGAAATCTGTGTCATTGATGTCTCAGCTTTCATCAAGCTAATTATGGTATCTGTGAACAAATAATACTTAGAGGGGATTTTCTGATGCGTTGTTTTGGGGAGATGATTTTGGTTTTTTGTGAAGGCTCCCTTCCAAATTTATAACATTAATGAGGCAAAATTATCTGACACACGGTATGTCACTTAAGTAATGAATATTTACTCCATATGCACAAGTCCCATTTGCTTTAGTGAAAGTTCTACATATTGGATATGCCACAGAAAAATAAAGATCAGAAGGAATAAAACTTTAGTAGAATGATGGCATCTATGACCGGGTGACCCGCCTAGTAGATGAGGGCAAGGCTGTGGATGTTGTCTACCTGGACTTTAGTAAGGCCTTTGACACGGTCTCCCACGGCATTCTCCTGGAGAAGTTAGCAGCTCACGGCTTGGATGGGCGTACACTTTGCTGGGTAAGAAACTGGCTGGATGGCCGAGCCCAGAGAGTGGTGGTGAATGGAGTGAAATCCAGTTGGTGGCCGGTCACGAGCGGTGTTCCCCAGGGCTCGGTTCTGGGGCCGATTTTGTTCAATGTTTTCATCAATGATCTAGATGAGGGGATTGAGTGCACCCTCAGCAAGTTTGCAGATGACACCAAGCTGGGTGGGAGTGTCGATCTGCTCGAGGGAAGGAAGGCCCTGCAGAGGGATCTGGATAGGCTGGATCGATGGGCCGAGGCCAACTGTATGAGGTTCAACAAGGCCAAGTGCCGGGTCCTGCACTTTGGTCACAACAACCCCATGCAACGCTACAGGCTTGGGGAAGAGTGGCTGGAGAGCTGCCCGGCAGAAAAGGACCTGGGGGTGCTGGTCGACAGCCGGCTGAACATGAGCCGGCAGTGTGCCCAGGTGGCCAAGAAGGCCAACAGCATCCTGGCTTGTATCAGGAATAGTGTGACCAGCAGGAGTAAGGAAGTGATCGTGCCCCTGTACTCGGCACTGGTGAGGCCGCACCTCGAGTACTGTGTTCAGTTTTGGGCCCCTCAGTACAAGAAGGACACTGAGGTGCTGGAGCGTGTCCAGAGAAGGGCAACGAGGCTGGTGAAGGGACTAGAAAACAAGTCTTATGAGGAGCGGCTGAGAGAACTGGGGTTGTTTAGTCTGGAGAAGAGGAGGCTGAGGGGAGACCTTATCGCTCTCTACAACTACCTGAAGGGAGGTTGTAGGGAAGCGGGTGCTGGACTCTTCTCCCAAGAAACTAGCGATAGGACGAGAGCAAATGGCTTCAAGTTGCGTCAGGGGAGGTTTAGATTGGACATTAGGAAGAATTTCTTTACTGAAAGAGTGGTTAGGCATTGGAACAGGCTGCCCAGAGAGGTGGTGGAGTCATCAACCCTGGAGGCGTTCAAAAAAGGTGTAGATGTGGCACTCCAGGGCCTAGTTTAGGAGTCATGGTGGTGTTAGTTGATGGTTGGACTTGATGACCTTAGAGGTCTTTTCCAACCTTAATGATTCTATGATTCTATTGCTAAAATTTGATACAAATAATTATTCATCACTACCCCATTTGAGACTGGGACGACATTGGTGCAACAGGCTATTGAATTGAGCTTTTGTTCACTCTCAAGTTTCACAGGCCTGCTAATGCCTTTCTAAACACGCTCTTTTCAAACAAACATGCTGATTTAGTGAATTGTGTGCTTTGTCATTCTGAGATGAACTGAAGTATGAAGGAAGAAAAAAGAAAAAAAAAAAGAAAGAAAAGCCAAAAAACCCACAGTAGCTATGCACTGCATATGTCCCAACACTGACAGAAGCAATATATTTTGAGGACCTGAAAAAGAGAAGTACTCACTAGTTAGACAAACACAGGACAGAACAAGGTTCAATTAAATAATAGGGTGTTTTCCTTGTATTTATAGCAGTTATAGCAAGCATCTTCATGGGTACTTCTTAAGTTTAATTTATGAAAGCAATGTGCACAGAATAACGTTAAAAGGGCTAAGATTTTGACTTAAGATTTAAATACTAAACTTGATCTAACCCCCCAAAATATTTTAAGTTCTGAGGTACCATGCTGAAATAAAACATGTCTCAAAGTAGCAGCCATCTTACGTCACAGTGCTCAAATCAAAACCTGTTGTCATTCTTTCTGATAAACCATGTATCACATTTATTTCAAACGGCTGACATGTTTCCAAAACCTTTTAGCCCATACCAGTGATTCTTCATAACCATTTAATCCTCAAAATGTTTAACCTGCTACAGAATCAGTTGTATTTATAGAATGTATGAGAGGCAACTGAGTCACATTTATCACTTGTAGCTTTGAAAGTTTGAGTTCTATAGATCAAGACACTATGAATATTCCTTGGAACGTTAACACATCCAGGTCAGCACTGCCCAAATAGGAGCTATTCTCATTAGATTACCAAGCACTTTTTAAGAACACTTTAATACTGTATTGTTATAAAGGCTGGCAGTCCTATTTAAGTCCTAGTTAAGCTTAAAATGAGCTATTTTATTACTGAAACCTCATAAAACACTGCATCTGAAAACCTTTACTGTTTGTAATATAGCAAACCTTTCAAGCTGAAGAATAGTATATTTGTGCATTACCTCTTAAATTGATTGGATGCTGCAAGCTTGTGTCTGTGTGGGAGTGTGCCCACTTTAGAATGTCAACAATTTTTGTCTGAGCTGCATGTTAGGATTCACAGCACATCTACAGTTTGTCATACGGAGTACCCTTGATAGCATTTGATTTCAAAGCTGCTTGCTACAAATCCTCTGCAATCAGGTTGTGCTTGTTATTAATACCTTTAATCTGACCTCAGACAGGAAATCTAGTGCAGTGTCATTTTGCCAAACAGACTGAACAGTAATCAGCAACCACATCTGATGGATTATGTTCTTTGTACACCACTTATGGTGAGCAAGGAACACAAAAACATGCATATGTTCCAGCCTGTGTGTTACTGTGCGTGCAAGGCATGGGAGTTGAGACCATTTGTATTCCCACCATTATGTTCTTTGCATCAAGATCAGTTGAAAAGAAATAGCACTTTGGGGAAAAGGGACATACTGCCCCCTCTAATGGAATGAAATATTCACAGCTTTTATCAGTTAAACATAAAACATGCTACAATTTGCATACACTATGCAGTAAATAGTAATTCCGAACACTGTTAACTATATTGTTTTGTTTTGCATGTTTAACTGAAAGTCCAGGGGCTTCCTGGATCTTAGGAAAAATGAATAACAATTTCTATGCTCCTTCTGGAAAATGTCACTCATCACTTCACTGCTACTCATCCCTTCAATTTAAGTTGCCATTACAGTCATAATTCTGAGACCTGTATAACTAGAAGCTAGTACTGTACTACTAATTTAAGTGAATTTTCCTTCCACGGAATTCATTCTGACAACTATTCCTCNGGGGGGGCAGGGGCGGGGCGGGGCGGAACGAACTCAAAACCCACAAACTTTGTCAGGAGAAGTTAAATGAAATTTCATAGCATGGACTTTTCAAACAATGTCAATCTGCTGAAAATAATACAGCACAATGAACTGAAATGTTGACAAGGGTAACAAAAAAACACCTGAGATTTACTTTGAACAAACACACCTTAGATTACTTAGACTACTTCCTCAAAATCCAGGAAATACTGGCGATGAGTGAAAACTGGGAGTCAGCTGAACAGTCACAGATGTTTACAAAGCAGTAACTTCACACAAATAGACCTTATCAATTTTGGCTTACTCTGAATCACTATTACCTGTTAATTTCGCAAATTATTTTTCAGCTTCTACTTGGAAAAACTCTTGCTAGAGCCTATTAAATTTATTTTACACTTACATAATATATGAATAAAGGTTGCTGAGTTAGGAGATTAGCCATGCCCACCCTCTAAGCAGAAGTCTTAGTTGAAGAACGGGATAGGGAAAGAAAAATTAATCAATGAAGTAGCACAAAGAAAACAAGTAAACCATTAGTTATTAAACAAAGCATGAGATTACACAGTACAGGACTAGCTTGAGTACCAAAGATCAAAATTAGGCTGAGGAATTTCACTGCACAGATCTGGCAGTATTGTGTATTACCCTGACTGCATTTGGTGAATAAATAACTAGATTTAACCATTCACAGAACAGACTGGAATGGGACAATCACGTTGGTAGGGTACAGGAAATTATTATTGATAATCAACACATCCACACCCTGAGGTTAATGCAAGTAAACATGTCTCACTCTTGCAAAATTTCTTTGAAAGCCCCTTTTCAGAAGAAGTTTTACCTGCCAGATAATAACTGTCATCACTGACACTCTGAAATATCTATTAGTTATTTTTTTGGAAACAAACACAATAATTTTCATCTGCTGTCTATTTATTTTGTTCCACCACTTAAGCATGGGTCTGTGTGTTTAGCTGCATCTGAAACATTCACTTATACTGATCTCTAGAGGCCACCAAGTCAGGATGGGAAAAGAATTGCTCTTTTACTCTGTCATTTCCATTTATTCAACAACAGGCTTTTATGTGGTTCTTCTTGCTGTTTTATCTAACCCTAGTGGCTATTATAGCATTTTGCAAGGAAAAGAAGACATTAAAAACTAGCACTAGAAAGAACAGAACATCTTAGGAGAGAGGAAGAAAACTAATAATCTAATATGCATGTAAATAAATCTTAAAAATCTTAAAAATACACACAGCTGCAAATACTATGTACACCATGCTAATGGAACCAATAATTACATACTGCACAGCAGAAAAGTAATAGATTTTCAGGCCCGATAAATGATCATTTAGTCCAACTGCGTGCATACTTGAGACCATAGATCCTGCAGTTAATTCCTGCATCTACCCTACTACTTTTACTTGATCTCTACAGAACAAAGGTGTTCATTATGGAAAATCAGAAACTTTTTTTTTTTTAATATTGCATGTAAGACAATTTCTTTCATCAGTTTCTGAACTATCAGGCTTATGGTCACTTTTACAGCATGATCCCATATGAATAGGCTGAGGTACTTAATGCCTTCTTTGCCTCAGTCTTTAATAGTAAGACCAGTTATCCCCAGGGTATTCAGCCCCCTGAGGTGGAAGACAGGGACCGAGAGCAGAACAAACCCCCCACAGTCCAGTAGGAAGCAGTCAGCGACCTGCTGCACCACCTGGATGCTCACAAGTCTATGGGGCCGGATGGGAT
Source organism: Fregata magnificens (assembly GCA_013389945.1). Classification (NCBI taxonomy): domain Eukaryota; kingdom Metazoa; phylum Chordata; class Aves; order Suliformes; family Fregatidae; genus Fregata; species Fregata magnificens. The sequence continues at coordinate 8,652 of WAAD01035829.1, read as the reverse complement.
CCACCTGAGAGTGCTGAGGGAGCTGGCGGAGGAG
>WAAD01035826.1:57306-90955 GCA_013389945.1 Fregata magnificens | reverse complement strand
CACTCAGTACCCAAGTAACTACTGGAGAAGATACTTTTTGTTAACAACCTGGATCTCAGATTTCCAATAAGAAAAGCTGTCAGGGCAGGATTCTTCACCATCTAAGTGTACTAACAACTGGCTAAATGAAAGAAAACAGTGTCTCTATAAACAAGCTAATATATGTGGAGTACATCAATATGTCTGAGAACAGCTTTGGTTAAAAACATTTTTAACATATTACTTTACTTTTAAAGTATCAACTGTATACAGTAAACTATAGAGATTCATTCTCACACTTAAGCACTGGNAACTGTATACAGTAAACTATAGAGATTCATTCTCCCACTTAAGCACTGGGGATTTTTCCCTCTTGGGGACTATACTTTCATTTTTGGCAGTCTCTCTGACTATTTTGGCATCATTGAAAGAGGTTTATGAGGGGAAAAATACTTTTTTCCTTCTCAAAATACAGTGAAGAAGTATACACGAGTGATTGTTATACTTTTCTAAGTAGAAATCCTTTTTATTATACAATAAGGCAGTGATACAAGGCAAAGACTTTGAGGAAGAAGCTCACTCAAATCCATACTTCAGTTAGCATCAATATTAAATAGGGCTTAATGTGCAGCTGTTTCTTTCAGCTTTAATTTAATTTTATTTTGGTTAGAACAGACACTCCACAGTTGTAACCCCAAAATGCCATCTTTAATTATTATCCATTCATATTTTTTCCATTGTGGATGCCCAATTTCAACTCAGCACCTCTGCATTTTCAGAGCAGCCGTGGCACCCCCCAAATCCTCCTCCTTTTTCTCTGTCTGTTTTCTCCAGTCAGGGCATCTTTGGAATGAGCTGACATGCGAATGAAGTAATTATCTTTCAGACACAGACTGCATGAGGAATTAAGACATCAGTTGAAGACTGGAAATTCAGCACTAGTCTAACCATCAATTTGTGCCCATGCACTTGACCCAGCTGTAGCACATGAAGATTAGACATGATATCCATTAGTGTCTTAGTTGTGCTGATTGACAGCCAGGTCTTTTGTGCTTGAGTTGGTGTTTGGGTACTCACAGATAGAGAACAATTACTTTGACATTCTTATTAATTGATTTAACGTTAGTTAAAAAGTTAGTTTGTAAAAAATAAAAGAAAGAAAAGAAGAAAAAAAGCAGAAGAGGTGGAAAAGTCTCCTGTGTATTGTAAAATCTTTTGTGTGTCATTCGAAGTGATGTAAGGTGCTGGGCTTTTTTTTTTTTTTTACTTTTTCTAATTACTCTATTCTTTCCTAAGTGACTGCATGTTTAAACTTCCTTCAAATAATTAAACCCTTTATTTTACTGCTCTTAAGTCTTTCTGGCTCGTGGTGGCTGTTGACAATTGCCTTGCTTGAAATATTAGCCCCAAGACATCTTATAACAAGATAATAAATGATGCCACAGATAGCAGGAGGAGCACTTGCTGCCCTGAAAACTAAAGTTGATTAATGATTGATGAGAATCATACTTAACTATACTAACAGAAGGAAGGTGCAAATAGCATTGCTACAGAAGTGTACTTCATTTCAACAACCTCCAACCTTACACAAAAACACAGTATCATACATAATTATTATATTGTCTGAGCTGTTACTAGGATGGTGCATTCGGACTACTTGTGATAAACCCCAGTGAAGAATGATAATCAGACATACAAATCAGTCTTATTCAGGAGTTTCTTTTCTTCAACAAAAGAAACTCCAGCAAGACCTTTTCATTCTAAGTACAGACTGCTGTAGATTCCTAAGTACTGAACATTATAAAACAAAGGGAATTGTCAAATGAAAAGAGAAGCAAACCTTAGTCCTATCCTCCAAAAAAGTATATTTAATTGATGTCAGTGGGGTGAGGGTTTTATCCTAGGTATTTTACCACCGAGTAGATGAACAAAATATCATAGCAGCGTGACAGCACAGACCTTCTCCATAGTAATAAGTATTAACTAAAAGCCATACAGACTGCTTGAAAAAACATAAACTGTTCAGCCAAGAAATATTTAATTATACATCCTTTAACCAGCTATTCTAATTTGGTTGGTATTCAGTATGGGTAAATAATGTTTTCTTGTATGGAAAAGGCAACTAAAGAGAAGTTTAAGTAGCATAGGCCTTGAGGTGATGTTCAAGAGAAGACTGAACTTCATCCTTTTAGTCTGACAGCTGAGGAAGACAGTCACAAATATCTTTGAGTTTTCTGCTTTATGTATCAGCCAACATATCTTTATGGTACTTGGCTGGAAACTTTAAGTCCTTATGCATCTTCTTGCAGTCCGGAGTTAACTACTTGTGAAAATATTTTTCTGGTTTTTCCTGGTTTTCTTTTTTTTCCTTTTACTTTTTGATACTTCTGTGGCTTATTATCCTATTGCTGACTTCCTCATACATAAAGCTGCAGATTTTGCAGTTTGCTTGCTCTTTCTCATGTGTTAGCATTATCTAAAACTGATTGGGTATTAAAAGAGTTTTGTCTGGATTGTTTCCTTTGTTTTAATTTTTGAAATAAGACCTGCTGATGCAGCATTATATTGTTTCACTACCAAACACATATATTTGCCTTTTAGTTGCTATTTTATGAGCTTCAGGGGGCGGGGGGGGGAGGATGTTTTACGTTATCTATTCAGCTGCCACATAGATACAGGGAAGCATTACCACATGGCTGCAGCACTTTACATATAGTAAAATAAAAAAATACAGCATCACTGTTGTAAAATACTTGCTAACAAGCTTTTTCCAAGTTTTTGAGGTTTATGCTATAGAGTAAAGAAAGAGGCCACAGTAATGAAAATGAAAGTGCTTACCCTGCAGCAGTCATAGAAAGAAGCAATGTCCTGAAGACACCTAATGAATTTTCAGGTATTTCCTTAACAATAATAGCTAGAGGAAACACAATTACATAAAAGGTTCAATACATATTTGTCAGAAAGTCAGCATTCAGCAAATCCTATTCCACGTAAATCCTGTATGTGCAGTCATAGTAAAAGATATGTGGTTTCCTACCAGGGAAATTCTTAATCATATATATGACATATCATAAATACAATAAGAGTTCAGAGCAGTTTCCTGAGAAGACTGAAAAAAACCCCATGCATTAATAAATCTATGGCGTTGGTACTGTAGTGTAATCAGTAGTGACTGTTCAGCCTATGTCAGGACTTCTAACAACCTTGTGGTGTGACATTAAGCATCAGAGACTGTGTTTTTTCAGTCAGAAAACTGAAGAGCAGAAGATGCATGGTTCACCTCCTACACACAGAAAACTTCCCTCCCTATTAATTATGACCTGAATGAGCAACATTTTATTCCTTACTACACAGTAACTTCTCCAAACTCTTAAGCTGTAGAAAATTAATACCTGAGAATGCTGTGTATTTTTAGGTATACATATAAAACACAAGACACCATAATGATGAACAGTATATAAATGACTAGGTATATAAATTTGCTTCATGTCCTGCATGTGCTAATAGTAAGCAATCATCATATTTTTCAAGACACAGCAAGCTGTATTTGTTGGTCACTATGTGGTTAATGAACATCTTCCAGCTAGATTTTTATCTGATTCTACCTAACTGACAAAATCCAGACAATTTCAGCCTAAACTAACCAAAAGATTTGTAATTATATGTACCACCCAAGAAGACTGACGTCGTCTAGCAATTGGTTAACACCCAAGGCCTTGGAAAACCCCTTGAAGGGCACTGTGAGAAGAAAAAAAAAGCTTAACCTAATTTCTAGTTCATGGGCTGACTGGGACTTAGGGAGAGCTTCCCTTCTAAGAGAATCTTCACTATTTCCATGACTTCATCTCTTTCACGAAGTGTCTTGTTTTCCCTTATCACCCCAAGCTTAAAACTAAAGTGTGATAAACAGCATGCAGCGAGAGCTAAAACCAACAGCAGAGCAGAAATGTCAAGGCAGTTGTTTCATCTAACTGAGAATATTAAAGCTTCCTGCTTGGGGGGAAAGGCCTTATTTCAGTGGGAGGGTCATGACTAGTGAGCATACCAGACAGCACAGTGATGGCATATGGGGCATTTTAGTTCTGGGTCATTGGGTTCAAATCTGACCTAGCTTTTAGTAGCCAGTAGTAATTACCATCTGTTGACTATTAGTGGCTATATGAATTGGTCCTCTGCCTAAATCCTAGTAAAATTATTCCCTTTCACAGATAGAGAGTATTCCAGATTTTGTTAGGTATCCCTCCACCTTTTTGTCCCCCTGCAGGATGGCCACCTCTCAAGAAATCATCCTATTTTCCAGAGACTTGGGCCCTACAGGAAGGATTCAGGCTTATTAGGGAGGATGTGTGCACTGGTGCTTATCATGTGGTACCTGCTGTGCAGATAAAGGGAAATGTTCACGCTCCAGGGCTGGCAGTCTGGCCACCTTTTATAAAGTCAGAGATTTTAAAGCTAGAGAGGAGCATGAAAACCATCTCATCAAACCTCCTGCGTTTCACATGCCATACAACACTAATCAAATAAGCTCTACACTCTTCAATACTGTTTTGAGATATAGCACTCCTATGTTGTGCTCTTCAACTCATATTGATCCAAGACAGTATTGATAGAACAGTACTTTCCTAAGTAAGTTGATGAATAAAATAGTGTTACTATTGGTAATCTGCACCTTATTTTGAGTCTGAATTTCTTTGACTGCAGCTTTCAACTAGGTGATTTGCTATCAAGAGCAAAATATCACCAGAGACCTCTTCTTCAGATAGGTAGCGCATGTCATGATCAACTCCACTGAATTTTTAGCTTCTAAAGGCAAGTGTCTTTCAAATTGCAAAGCATAACTGAATGCTTTGAAAAGCATTTTAATGAAACAAAGAAAGTTTTCAACTTTCATTCTGAAGACAGCTGGGATTTATATTGCTATAATCAGAGAAAAAGTCATCTCCTTACTCTATGTCTCCTGCCTTTCGTTTTAGGGCTGTTATGTAAGTATTTTAGTAACATCAGTGCACTAGAAATTCATTTCATATAATCTTTAAAGCCTGCAAGATACTGTAATTCATGTTGCAAGGGCATGTTACAGTCTTAATTCCTAGATACATTGATTTGCATTTAGCCTCTTTAATGTTCATCAAATGAGGTCCCCTTATGAAGAAATCCAAATGTATGGACTTTCTCCAGCACTTTTCACCATTTCTTTGTCACCTGAAATCTTACTGGGATTATGCCTTTTCAAAACATTCTTCCACTCCAATGAGTAAATCTGCATCCATAACAGTGATCTTTGGGACAAAAAATATGGTAATGTTATGTTTCTTATTCTTTATGTTTTACTCTCAACATTTCAGTACCTTATACGACAATTATTTTCTGAGATGTATTGTTTAACCAGCTTTTCATCCATTTAATGTGAGTACCTTTAATTCTCTATGGTTCTATCACGATATCTTGGACATGGACCTGTTGGAGCGAGTCCAGAGGAGGGCCATGAAGATGGTCAGAGGGTTGGAGTACCTCTCCTATGAAGACAGGCTGAGAGAGTTGGGGTCGTTCAGCCTGGAGAAGAGAAGGCTCCAGGGAAACGTTACAGCAGCCTTCTGGTACCTGAAGGGAGGGCCTACAAGAAAGCTGGAGAGGGACTTTTTCCAAGGGCATGTAGTGATAAGACAAGGGGCAATGGCTTTAAACTGAAAGAGGGTAGATTTAGACCAGCTATAAGGAAGAAATTCTTCACTGTGAGGGTGGTGAGGCACTGGAACAGGTTGCCCAAAGAAGTTGTGGATGCCCCACCCCTGGAAGTGTTCAAGGCCAGGTTGGATGGGGCTTTGAGCAACCTGGCGTAGTGGAAGGTGTCCCTGCCCATGGCAGGGGGGTTGGAACTAGATGATCTTTAAGGTCCCTTCCAACCCAAACCATTCTATGATTCTGTGATCTTCTGGGATTATAAGAGATATCATTAAAAAGTATAATTCTTCTATATACAGATAATTGTGACACAGCCAAAGGGAGTCCTCAGTTTACATTGTGTTTCTGAGACTCTCCTATACTGAATTTTTTTCAGGAGTCAATGGTTATTAGAACAATAATTGACACCTGTCACTTGATATGAGGATTCTGAACAATTCTTGCTTTTACCCATAGTGGTAGAACTGTGTGGGAAGATCCTGTTGTGAGGAGATGGAAGGCTCACCTTCTTGTGTCAGCAGGTTTGAGTCAGGTTCGGCAGTGGACACGGCCTGCTCTTCAATCCTCATGTCGCAAAAGCCTGGAAGCTCCAGAGTACACTTAATGGCTGCTGCTCCTGAGGGCAATAAACTGTTGTTTTCATGCTCACTGTGTTGCGTGGTGTGGGAGGAACCCCAGAAAGTAGACACAGCCCTACAGTAGCTGAGACCAGTGCCATGCATGATCCTTGATGGTTCTGTTCTACCAGTCAGTGGTAACTCAGTGGTAATAGACAGATGATTAGTGGTAGTCTCTTCTTTTGCTCACTGTCCTTCCTCGTAGAAAAAATACACCTATTTATTTAAAAATACTTATTTCAAAATAACAGGCATGAGAACTATGCCACAAGGTTTTAGCAAAAAAAGGTCTACAAATTTATTTTCCGAAAGAAGTATTTCTCATTCCTCTTATTTCTCCATCTCTACAACCAGCAACTAAACAGCAGCAAGCGTTCTTACCATCTCCCTTAGTGTTTTAATTCTTTCCATTCAAGCTATTTATGAGCTACCTACAGGATACCCCACAGACTCTCTTTTAAAACTCCTATTACCCACACTCCAGAAATACCCCAAAACAACTCAAAATCTTTCCATGTGGCCAAAACCCAGACTTTTCCACTGTGATGGGTCTCAACAGAATCTACGGCTTGTGGAGGTTCTGTTGGTGAAAGGTCTCCTCCAGCACCAGGGGAGTGGAGGGTAAGTGTCCAGCAACTGAGGTGACCAGAGCTATCAGCCCTCCGGAGCAGAGAGCTCATGCCCATAGAGATCCACAACTACTAATTCCAGGTCCTGCTGGCTTCCCCAGCCTGTTCTACAGATGCACACAGAAACAAGAAGTATTTCTGTGTCTGTTCCAGGACCACCATATCATGAAAAGTAGGGCAGCTTGTGCTGGTCTGTCCTCTCCTTCCAGACACTTCATCCCTTGCTGACCTTTCACTAAGCAAGTCTCTGGGAATCTCTGACGTAATGCATCATTCAGAAGAAAGGTCCATCCAGCACACCCTTTTCTTCACACCCTCCCTCCCACCCCTCATCATGACAGGGCACAGCCATAGCTTGACATAAAAGCTTCCTTCCTCTTTCCTAGATTAAGGTCTATTTTTCCAGTCTTCTGGTACCACAGACAGGTGAGAGCCCTAAGAATATCACAAGCATTTTCCTCTTCTTCATCTCCCTTCTGAAGCCCTTGATGATCTCTGAATCAAGGTAATTTGTGCCAGGGCTTCCAGTCATCAACGGAACTTTTACCACGCTATTCAGACTCCTATCAGCCCCCTCTGTGATGTATGTTTTTATTGCTTCAAGAAAACACTACACAGACTTTCTGTCCTTTTGCCCTCTGCTGAATGTCTTGTCTGCTGTTCTTAATGTCAGGAACGCTGAATTCACGAAGGAAGAAAAGAAAAAGAAAAAGAATCCCATGCCCTATGAATGCTGTTGTTGAGTGTTCCCGAAAAATGCTGATGTGGTCTTCTAACTGATACCTTTTGACTATCGAATATCTTCACACGTATTAAATTACCTCTGTGCTTGCTTTTGTGTTAGCTTGGAGACAACGATGCTTTGAAGTGTTTTAAAAGACATGCTTTTGTTTGTTCCAGTATTAAAAATGCGAAGCCTTACCTTTAAAGGATGAGGACAGCTTTCTGAAAACTGTCTGGAGGCGTTGGCGGTATTTGTGTTTATGGCAATTGTTCCTGTCAATGCGTAATGACAGCTAAGTATTTTCTACAGTGACTTTCACAACCAGAATCAATCAGGTAGCAGCATGAATACACAGCAGTACATACTCAGCCATAAATTGATTTACAGGGTCATTACTTTTCTCACTAAGTTAAAGGAGCAGCTCCTGTTAGTGACACCAGGAGATGCTTGACATTCAACTGCTCATAAAATAATAAAACACAGAAACAAGACTGAATCTTTCAAACTGATCCTAGCAGCTAGTAGGAAATTACATTTAAAGCTAAGCTAATATAACAATCCAAGATTCCAGGGTGACCCTGATAAAATAGCGCAAATAATCTATCTGGAGCCTGTATTATAGAATTGAACTTTCAATGGCCTGGAATTACCATGGAATTACTTCACATTTATGTGTATCTGAAAAAAATCTTTAGGAATAAAAAAGCAATTTCTTATGGCAAACCTTCTTACTATGCATAGCTATATATAAAATAGCAAATTCCATTAAAATTTGCAGCCAGTTTTATAATACCGAGACATTATTTAATTCCTGTTTTAATTGTTGATAATTTTCAGGACAGACTTTCTTCTGATAAATATAAATAAAACTATCAATGCCGTATGAACTCTGCATTCTAAGACTTCTTTTAAGCCAAAATATTTAATGTTCAATAACATTCATGCTGCTTAATATCTGTCGTCGCTGCCCTCAGACTGCTAGTTTGCCATGTTCTACCACCACGTCTATGTTCTGTACTTCAACTTGAAAGGTGAGTCTGTCTCCTGAACATCAAAGGCTGACACTTCAGAGCTTTTATGTTACCACATGTGCTCTTCCTGACACAGCTGAATAAAGACATTGCACTGAGAGCTCACCTGAATCAGCTTTAACACTGCAACTCTGTAATAACAATTTTCCTCTCTCTTGCTAGCCCAACCCCAGTATCTCTTCTCCCATTTTGCCATTGCTTTTAGCATTCCTCCCTTAAACTCTATTCAGGACTCTCCACTGCTATCAGAGCAATGCAATGGAAATTGTAGGGTCACATCAATGTGGCACATTCTCTCTTGCTGGTTTAACTTTTTGCTCAGTAATTTCTCATGGTAGACAGGTAACTGGCATCGTGTAGTCTGAATGCTCAGCTACCACGCCTGGCAATGCAGGAATATTTCAAAAAAATAGTTTTGAAAAAAAATTACTCCTTTCCTTCTTCAGGAATGAGTTGATTCAGGACTTGAATGGATTTCCCAAACAAGTTGTCATTTATGGTGCAAACCACAAACCCTTAGTAAGATAAGGGGTCCTTCAGCTGGCATCTTTCTCACCACTGACACAGCACAAGTATGTTAGGAAAATCAGCAAGACAGTATAGCCTCCCCAATATTTACCTTCTCTAGTTTTCTGGATAAGTCGAGGTGCTTTATTAAAATCCTCATGGTAGTTTCTGTAAAAAAGAAGTACAAAAGGTTGCACAATGGATTTCTTCTGTTTAGATTTTCCTCTAAAACTTCAAGTTTAAAGCAGGACCACATACCAAACTCTATATTTAGTTCAATTACATCTCAATAGAGGAGATTACTTGACTGAAAAAGTTGAAGGCTTCATGTGTTTGCAGGTTTCTTCCATAGCTACTTTCATAGAATCATAGAATCATAGAACCATTAAGGTTGGAAAAGACCTCTAAGATCATCAAGTCCAACCATCAACTAACACCACCATGACTCCTAAACTAGGCCCTGGAGTGCCACGTCTATACCTTTTTTGAACGCCTCCAGGGTTGACGACTCCACCACCTCCCTGGGCAGCCTGTTCCAATGCCTAACCACTCTTTCGGTAAAGAAATTTTTCCTAATATCCAATCTAAACCTCCCCGACGCAACTTGAGGCCATTTCCTCTTTTCCCATCACTAGTTTCTTGGGAGAAGAGTCCAACACCCGCTTCACTACAACCTCCTTTCAGGTAGTTGTAGAGAGCGATAAGGTCTCCCCTCAGCCTCCTCTTCTCCAAACTAAACAGCCCCAGTTCTCTCAGCCGCTCCTCATAAGACTTGTTTTCTAGACCCTTCACCAGCTTCGTTGCCCTTCTCTGGACACGCTCCAGCACCTCAGTGTCCTTCTTGTACTGAGGGGCCCAAAACTGAACACAGTACTCGAGGTGCGGCCTCACCAGTGCCGAGTACAGGGGCACGATCACTTCCCTACTCCTGCTGGTCACACTATTCCTAATACAAGCCAGGATGCTGTTGGCCTTCTTGGCCACCTGGGCACACTGCCGGCTCATGTTCAGCCGGCTGTCAACCAGCACTCCCAGGTCCTTTTCCGCTGGGCAGCTTTCCAGCCACTCTTCCCCTAGCCTGTAGCGTTGCATGCGGTTGTTGTGACCCAAGTGCAGGACCCGGCACTTGGCCTTCTTAAACCTCATACAGTTGGCCTCGGCCCATCGATCCAGCCTATCCAGATCCCTCTGCAGGGCCTTCCTTCCCTCAAGCAGATCGACACTCCCGCCCAGCTTGGTATCATCTGCAAACTTGCTGAGGGTGCACTCAATCCCCTCATCCATGCCAGGACCTTTTTGTTTGCCATTCTCCATCTTCAGCTCCTACCCTGTCCTAGCTCTTTATTCTGTGTTTAGATAAAGTCTTTATAGCTTGTGTTTTCTTTTCAAGAATAGGCATCTCCTTTACCTCAGTCACACTTACTGAAAGATTTTTTGATAATTCTGTAGGCATTAAAATCACTAAGATTTAGCTGTGTGAACTATGAAATGAGAGTCTGTATGAGCTTGTACTGTGTATTAGAGTAGCACTGAGGTAGAAAGGTTAATGCAAAAAGCTAGAAAAACAGGGTTTAAGTCCCACCTTTGTTATTATTTTCCTGAATATACAAATGACTTTTTCTCTCTCTTTCTCTCCAGTGGCAAAATAGGGCCAAAATATTTTCCAGGTTTACAAAGCCTTTGGGAGCTTTATGAAAGGCACTGTGGAAAGTACTTAAAGACCATCTAAGTGTCTCAGTTAATAAAGAGAAAACAAGTGCTGCCAGAATAAAGAAACATTATTATTTTCTTATTTAATACTTATACTGTCTTTATGAATACAATCCTTTGTCAAGAACCAACTCACTAATGTGCTAGATGCTGTACAAACACAAAATAGAAAACCAGCTTCTGGCACAAAGACTCCACCACCTACGTATAAGACAAGAGACAACAGGTGGAAACTGGCAGTGAAAAAGAACAGACATTTCAAAAAAATGAACTTTCTGTTTCCCAATTAGACATAGATTTGATTCCTGGATTAGATAGAAAAAGAATTCTACTGATCAGGATTAACAAAAATAGTCCTTCTGTATCAGTAACATTTTGTTCAAGGTTTTCTGCGAGTCACATAGTAGAGGGGAATTTTAAGGAAGATAATGAAGCAGCTTTGTGACTATTTATGACACAATTCTGCAGTGTAGAAGAGGAATCGAAGGTCAAGGCATAAGGGTACCTTTTGAAAACTTAACAAGTGGGCAGTGAAGGCTGTTGCCACTGTATGGTTGACACTGATGAAAGAGAAGCCTCTTGTTTGCACTGAATGCTTCTGTTACAAGGAAAATATTATTTTCTTTGGGACTCTATTTTATATCACAAAACAGAAAGTTTCCATTTGAGGAAATCTGTTTCCCTGCTGTGTGTCATTCCTATTTCCGCAAATAATCAAGAACATTTCTTAACCTAGCTAAATGTTCCTGCTACAAGATTGTGTGTTCGTAAAAGCATGTACTGCATGTTACCAATTCATCAAAAAATATGCCCATCTTCAATGTGAGTAATTTTTAGAGAGCAGAATCTTTTTTCAGTTTAAAGCATACAGCCCAGGATTTTACTATTTTCAAATTTTTAGTTGCCCATTTCTGCTACCTATTACGGAATGTGCTGGCTCTCTTCTATGAGACTCCTCCTTCCTCTACCCCATGCACAAGCTTAACAAACAGCATAATTCTCCCAAGAATGCAGCTTAATAGGCAAATCGTACACAGTTCCACTTATGAGCTCCCCCACATGGACTGGATTGTGCTTAGACAATATTGCTGTTATCAGTTAGCACTTTGACAATTAGCCAAGCACAGGACCTGGGCCTCCTGCAGCAGGTGATGCAGAACTTTCAATTACATCTTTCTATTTCCCACAGCTCAGCACTGAATTAATAATACACTCAGGGAACTCTGGCGGCAGGCTGATAGAAATGAAGATATGGATTAGCTGTAGTAATTAAAGCAGAAGGGAAAACTTTAGGCAAACAGTAAAAGACCCTTATGTATAGCCATATATCCTGTGAGACAATATTAAGGTATAGGTAGCCTTCATCAGACTAGAATACACTGGATCGTATTTACACATTTGCCTCACAAAGTCTCATAGCTACGCTTTCAGAGCTTTCATGTGGCTCATGAATTCCTGCATGATTAGGTGTTGGTATGTACTCAAAGCAGGCACCGATTTTTCTAATTTAGCACACAGCTGTTTATCTGAGCCCTCTTTGCCACAACCTCATTCTCTGCTATGATGGTAGAGCCAGCTTCAATCCCGGAGCCTTCAAGACCTTGCGAGCCTTCAAGATTTTTGCAGTTTTACGTGTAGGACATAAAAGATTATTTGGGAAAGGGGCATCACTGAATTGTAGCTTTTAGATCTTAGCCAGTTTGTGCACTATATGGGGAACTCACACAGCACCCTCTCTTCTTACAGATACGAGACTGTGGGACTCCCACAGGAGAAACTACACAGAAATGGCTAGTCTTACTTGGACACATCTGAGTTCACTCCTTTTGTTGTGGGATCCCTCCTGGCACCACTGGCAGCCTTTGCACTGTGTCTGCACGTAAGAAAGGCAGAACTGCTGGATGGAGAAGCAGTAAGATCAGGAAAAACTCCTCAGAACTTGTGTCACAATGTGTTTGTTAAGATGTCATTTAAAAGTAGTTTATGAAGGCAAGAAGCACATTTAAGAAGGGACAGTTGTGTGTTGTGAAGGGCACACCTTCCTAAAGGTACTTGAAGAGACTAAAAGATAAAGGAGGGGAAAAAGAAATTAAAAGGAAATAATTTAGTGTCCAGGGGGGAAGAACAACTACTAGATATTTTTACTTAATTACCCTCTCCATAACGCAAAACATCTAGGTTTGCTGGGCTTTTATGATTTTGACAGATGTAAACATGACAGCGCATTTCCTATCATCTGTAAGCTTGTGATCAGCCACTGACACCTTCAGTGTGGAATGGGTCTAAATTTTCAGCTTCAAGAACCATTTTATACGTACTAAGATGTTTATTCCTCTATCACGGTTGCTGTTAAGGAGCTGGAGAAGAGAGGAGCAGGCCAAAAGTGGGGACATGACTTTTTTGTATGTCCTAAATTTATCTGTCTTGCATAGACATCTGCAGTGGCATTTGTTTTTTCCAAAATAGATAATATTAGGTTTAGTTTATGTGCTGGAGTAAGACTGAAGCAATACAGTCTAAGTGTATCTTAACCTGCTTATATAAATCTGGAGCTGGTCACCACTCCTGCAACTCTTACATCTATTTGTGAAGTGTGGATATTTCTTCCATCCTCATCTTTTTTTCTTTGTCTATATAAACTGTATGACATTGGGAAAAGAGACTGTGTTTAGTGATTCTTCAGTGATGTATTGTCCTGTTAACAGCTGTGCATCTTGGCATCACTGCAATACAGCTGCTTAATAGTGAATTCATACCACTCTTCTTACATGGTCTCACCTCTTTCACAAAATACGGGTTTCATTCAGGTAACCACAACTAGTTGCATCAAGCAACCTCCCATCTTTGTCCTGTAATGTAAACCCTGGAGCAGCAGATGGCGTACGTGAAATGGAAACAAGAGGTAACTCGGTTTAAAAAAAAGAACTCATTCCCTGGTTGCTCTGCAATCTCCACAGCTACCTACTTCAGCTACAAGACAGAAATGTGCTACCTTGTCATTTCAATTTTTCATACACTGTGCGTGCATGTGTTCTGTAACTTAACACCCATTTCTTCTCCTCAGTCTTCTGCCATGGGCATCAGTTTGTAACAAATTCCTGCAGGAAAAATGTGAAACATAATGAAATAAAGTAAAAAGCTATCGCTCAAGAGAAATCCAGGCACTGACATGTTTCTGGGTCCCATTTTCCTTTTCTTTGAAGGCAATTTTGGATCACCAGCCAAACCTCACTAAAAGCTGTAGACTTCTTTCCTGTCATTTATTGTTATTGTTTCCTTCTCTATGCAGATGGATCTTGCTAGAGGCAATAAATATCTGTTACCCAGATAACAAAGAACAAGCCAACAAAACATAAATCATTAAGTGTCAAAGAAGCTGCTCAAATAACAAGAAACAGTAACATCTGTTGCTGTACTTCTCCCATTTCTAAATGCTTTCTGGTAGACTGATAGTTTAGACAAGCAGCTCTTCCCTCCAGAATAGATTGNGAAAAAAAAAAAAAAAATCAGTCTTTCTTAGAGTTGGTAAAGTCTCATAAAGCTACCCCAAAAATATTATTCATCCCGGAAGAGACCTTTATCTTTCCAGGCACATCTGTTCAGTCCTCAGCAATGTGACAAGTGGTTCTTGATTCTTGTTTCTTGTAGCTAATCCTGGTAAGAATGTATTTAACATGAAACTGAAGTTAAAATTCATGACTGCTAAGGAGTGGCCAAATCAAGTGCACTTCAGGACCCAGGGCATCCCTCCTTCTCAACCCACCAGAGCTAAACCCTGTGTACTCTCAGACCCAGGAGGTTTCTCCCATCCCAGCCCGATGGACACAGCTGCTGCTCTTCCCATCTGCAGGTCTGGCCAGCAACAAGACACAGACACAGGCACACTCGATACTAACGTTGCCTCTCACACAGACTAACACAGGCAGAGCAGTGCCTTTTCCAGCATCCACATAAACCCCAATCTTACACAAATGTAAGCACAGATAGCCAAGGCTTGTTCCTCCTCTACAGCCGATCAGGTTTGGAGTTCACTCATCAAAACAGACACACTCGTCCTCACTCTCTAGATTCACAAGCCTGCTACTTTTTCATGGATGGCACAGGCTTTAATTCCTTCTAATGTCCTTGCCTAACCCCTGGGCCCCTTACTAGCTCAGAACCTGGGTCTTTCCAGGTGCAGGTCATCTCCTACTTGCCAGCCAGTCCTGGTTGAAGTTCACTAGTGAATTACATCTAAATACACACACACAGAGGACTGATGTTCACTGTGGAAACACACACACACATGCCCAGTCTAAAGGCACTTGTAGCCCCTTTTTCAGTTGCTGGTTCTTGGACCTCTTACATGCTTCTTACCTGTACTCAACAACTTTTTTGCCTCAGTCTTCACCAGCAAGTGCTCTAGCTGCACCACCCAAGTCGCAGAAGGCAAAGGCGGGGACTAGAAGAATGAAGAACCGCCCACTGCAGGAGATGATCAGGTTTGAGACCATCTATGGAACCTGAAGGTGCACAAGTCCATGGGACCTGATGAGATGCGTCTGCAGGTCTTGAGGGAACTGGTGGATGAAGTTGCTAAGCCACTGTCCATCATATTTGAGAAGTTGTGGCTGTCCAGTGAAGTTCCCACTGACTGGAAAAGGGGAAACATAACCCACATTTTTAAAAAGGGAAAAAAGGAATACCCAGAGAACTACAAGCCAGTCAGTCTCACCTCTATGCCCGGCAAGATCATGGAGCAGATCCTCTTAGAAACTATGCTAAGGTACATGATAAATAAGGAGGTGATTGGTGACAGCCAACATGGCTTTACTACGGGCAAATCGTGCCTGACAAATTTGGTGGCCTTCTATGATGGGGTTACAGCATTGATGGATGAGGGAGGAGAAACTGATGTCATCTACCTGGACTTGTGCAAAGCATTTGACACTGTCCCGCACGACATCCTTGTCTCTAAATTGGAGAGACATGGATTTGACAGATGGACTGCTTGGTGGATAAGGAATTGTCTGGATGGTCGCACTCAAAGAGTTGCAGTCAATGGCTTGATGTCCAAGCGGAGACCAGTGATGAGTGGCGTTCCTCAGGGGTCGGTATTGGGACCGGCGCTGTTGAACATCTTTGTTGGCAACACAGACAGTAGGATTGATTGCACCCTCAGCAAGTTTGCCAGCAACACCAAGCTGTGTGCTGCGATTGACGCGCTGGAGGGAAGGTATGTCATCCAGAGGGACCTTGACAGGCTTGAGAGCTGGGCCCGTGTGAACCTCATGAAGTTCAGCAAGGCCAAGCGGAAGATCCTGCACATGGAACAGGATAATCCCAAGCACAAATACAGGCTGGGCAGAGAATGGATTGAGAGCAGCCCTGAGGAGAAGGACTTAGGGGTGGTGGTTGGTGAGAAACTCAACATGACCGGGCAATGTGCGCTTGCAGCCCAGAAAGCCAACTATATTCTGAGCTGCATCAAAAGAAGCATGACCAGCAGGTCAAGGGAGGTGATTCTCCTGCTCTACTCTGTTCTTGTGAGGCCCCACCTGGAGTACTGCATCCATCTCTGGGGCCCCCAACATAAGAAGGGCATGGACCTGTTGGAGCGAGTCCAGAGGAGGGCCATGAAGATGGTCAGAGGGTTGGAGTACCTCTCCTATGAAGACAGGCTGAGAGAGTTGGGGTCGTTCAGCCTGGAGAAGAGAAGGCTCCAGGGAAACGTTACAGCAGCCTTCCGGTACCTGAAGGGAGGGCCTACAAGAAAGCTGGAGAGGGACTTTTTCCAAGGGCATGTAGTGATAAGACAAGGGGCAATGGCTTTAAACTGAAAGAGGGTAGATTTAGACCAGCTATAAGGAAGAAATTCTTCACTGTGAGGGTGGTGAGGCACTGGAACAGGTTGCCCAAAGAAGTTGTGGATGCCCCACCCCTGGAAGTGTTCAAGGCCAGGTTGGATGGGGCTTTGAGCAACCTGGCGTAGTGGAAGGTGTCCCTGCCCATGGCAGGGGGGTTGGAACTAGATGATCTTTAAGGTCCCTTCCAACCCAAACCATTCTATGATTCTGTGCATGCACTCAGTATAGAGAGTGAGAAAGTATTTAATAACAGGACTTAATAGTAAGAAGAAAAGCCCGCAGTGATCAGGTGCCGGGCTCAGCCTGAGGAGCATACTGACCGTCAGCTTGCTTGCAAGTGGCTGGCCTCTTTTATCCCCCCTTCTCTCCATTTGTCCATGCTTGTTCTTTCCCCATCAACCTTAATCCCTCTCTAGGTCACCTCAGCCTTAAGCAGTGTTACTGACAAGGTTATATCTAGGTGCTCTTGGCCTTGCAAGATTGCACTCTCCAAAACGTCCCCAGTGCTCCTCTAAAATTGTGCGTGAAGTGTGGCAGTCTCTCACATCACTTCCAATTAACTAGTTGTGAAATCCTGTCCTTCTTCAAGGTGCTATATGAAACTTTGTGAGCCTCTTACTCTGTTATTTACATTCAGCAGTTTCTTATGTTGTGTCCAGTAGTTTCTTGTGGTCTGCTCAGCTAGCCAAATCCCATGCCAGGGCCTGCACACCTTTACAATGACTACTTGGCAATGTACTTACCTACGTGCATAGGTTTAACTACATGCCTAAGTTTCACGGGCTTCCTCAGTGGCTACTTTCTATTTACAAAAGAAAATTCAAATGGTATATGTGCATTAACCTTTAGAAAAACATTGCAAGATGATTGCAATTAATCATAACTCCACAAAAAAACCCCCTGTGTTCCCGTTATCTCTCTCCATGTAAGGATAGCACTATTTTACTAATGTTATGAAGAACATATTTTCTATAATGTTTATGCACCTCTGATACAATGCAGACATAGCCTTTAATAAATTTTAATGACTGCTGTACTCTTATATCTAAAAACACCCAATCTAAGATCCCAGTGAAAAGGCATCTAAGATGAGAACTAAGAAATTCTCATACTTCTCATAGAAGTTCAAATTTACCTGAAGGCAAAAATATATATATTATAGATATATTTATGTTTGTATGTATTTAGTTTAGACAGCATCTGTTCATAGCAGACGTCATTTTTCCCAACAGTTTCCTAAGAGTTATTGTAAACATTATGTAAAAGCAATTCTGTACTACTTCAAAAGTATACTGTACACTGACAGGAAGATACTGCTATCTCGTCCTATAGACGAATTTAAGTTAGGGTTTTGGCAATTTATGTTTTACGTTTTACATTTTGTGAGGCAGAGAGCTTTGTACCACAGTCTGGAAAGAATTTTACTATAATGTGCAATACATTTACTTCCCTTAATCAGCAATATTCAGCAGCATATTCTGTTTATTTTTGCCATCATCTTTGGTCTGTTTTAAATATGACCAAGATTACTAAACTCCTTCAATTGCTTGTTGCATGAGCCATCTGGTATCTGGGCAGAAGGAAAGAATAAACATACATGGGGACATACACAGCCTACAGCAGCATGCACAACTTCCAGTGACAGCCAACTTGTTTCCCTCAGCAGAGATGGGGCAAGACAGGACTTAATTAAGAAGGACTTGTAGTTTGTATGATATTTGGGGTGAAAACACACCTTCAAATCTGCATAATTTTACACCATTTGCAAGATTGGTATAGATTGAGCAGTCTATAAAAACAAAATTGTTAAGTGAGAAAATCAAATGCCTGAACACAGAGGCAAAGCCACCAACCAAAAAGGTTTCCTCTCTTACAAAGG
The DNA here is from genome assembly GCA_013389945.1 of Fregata magnificens. NCBI lineage: Eukaryota > Metazoa > Chordata > Aves > Suliformes > Fregatidae > Fregata > Fregata magnificens. Next base: position 72,351 of record WAAD01035826.1, on the reverse strand, counting down.
AATATTGGAGCTACAAATTTACTGCAGTTAATTATGGATTTTAATACTGCTGGAGTAGCTTGGATCGAAATCCTTTATATGCCAACTGAGCTAGGAAATTTGTGAGTCATTTTAAAAGTCCTCCTCCTTCTGTAAACACTGCATATGGTAAAGAGGAAATAAGTGACCTAGTCAAGTGAAAGTTTGCCCTCTGGCTCTGGCCTGTGCACTCAGCTGGCTGAGTAATAGACTGTCTGCCTGGAAGGATTTGCCTTTTTTGAGTGGTTCAGATATGCAGCTCAGAATCCGCATAAGGAGGAAGCAGAGTTTAATTCTCTGCAGCCCGTTATTCTTCAGGATAATTGCTATGATGGCATAATACCTGTGGGAGAAGTGTCTTTTGCTCTCTAGGAATGTAGTTACTCTGCTGTACATTGCACATAAAGATGGAAAATGCTCTTAAAAGACCATATTGTGAAACCTTAACAGTAAAAGCTATTTCAATTTAGAGAAAGTCAAGCATAATTAAGCATAATCCCTTCTATAATTCTGATCAATACAATTTTTATAATAATAATAAGTGGGTTTTTTAGCTGAAGAAGAGCCTACTTCGACTGGTGATAATGTTCAAGGATATTGCAAATCCATTTATCCAACAAGTGGAACAGACAGTGTCTTTACACTTTCCTGGGTGTTTTTGGCCATAAGGAAAGATCAAAGACAAAGATGTCTCTGCTTTTGTTTAGCTGAAAGCAAGGCAAGTCTCCCTCAACATTTAGACAAACAAATACATGTTTCTTGCATTATTAATTTCTTCTATGTACAAACTGCTCTATAAACACTACAAACTGCTTTCCTTTCTTTCAAATGCAACAATCAATTGAATATGAAATAATTTAGTGGGTTTATGTCCTCTTTTTAAGTGTTAAGTTTGGATATATACTCAATGTTGGTACTGAAGGTCACTTTTCTCCGCATGCGGACTGCTGAATTGTGAAGGAAAAAGGAATTTCAAAGGAAAAGCCTAGTGATGGTTAATAATACAATTCACGAATGAATGCTAACGAAGCAGCAGGTATAAAGGCTTCAAGTAAATTTGAACCTGACAGGAAAGATGATCAGAGATCCTCATGTAAGACACATATACAAAGACAATGACAATTTTTGTATGCAAGATCTCAAGCATGTAAGAAATCTAAAAACCAGTTTGGGGCTAACTTTGCTCCAAGTGGGATATGAACTACTTGTTCTCCCTGATTTTCTGTCAGTGTAGAGTATAGACAGAAAAGGCAGGATAACCTGAAATACTACCTATTTCAGACCTAGTTGAAAATTGACGTCTTACTTTCATTACATCTTTTCTCTCTCACATGTACGTAATGGTCACACAGAGATACTCAGCTGTCTCTAAGCATAGGCAAGGTAGGCTGTTTTCTGGAAATGTACCCTTAGAGGCGACGGAGTGGCTATGGCTTTGCTATATACACTGGCAGTGCCAGAAATTTTGAGACAGCAAAGGCTACCTGATGTAGCTCCATTTGTAGCTCCAAAATTCAGCCTGCATGAAATGTCTACCTAGTCCTAGCTTATCTCCCTTGACATGGCAAAATTCATTGGTGTCTACCTGTTGAGAAGTGCAGAGATGTTTCAGCACACACCCCCAAAACTGATATACCATTTGAACTACTTATCTAACAGTATTGGTTTTAAATATTCAGAAGTGGTGGGTGATGGAGGCCACATGAGCAGATCAATAAAGAATGCCTGGAAAGAGCAAGAGGTAAAAATCAAAGAGATACACCACTGACTGGAGGAGAAACAACCAGAAGGCAGATGAAAACATAAGATTATTTCAGAGGCAAATAAATCTATTTGAACTTCTGTGGGATGAACAGTTTGCCATGGTGTCAAGTGTGTGGAAAAGGGGGAAAGCTAGACCAGAGAAGCAGGTAAGCCTCAGCAAATGTCTTCGTGCCAGTCATAACTCTGGCATGCACCTCCAGTTGAGGAGAACCCAAAGAGTGCACACATCAGCCAAAGGCAGAGCTGCTTACGTGCTTGAAATTTTCTCTTTCTCAGAACAAATCTTCAACCTTAAGACAGATCAATCTTATCAATTACTGGACATCATAAAATCTAATATTATTTCTCAGATAGTGGAAGCAATGTTCATCCAGGATTGACATCTACCAGGTTTTTACACCTTCCGGTAGAAGCTTAGTCAAAGAGGAAGCCAGATTTGAGTGTTCATCTGCTTGTATATTAGTAGTTTCCATCAATATAATGGCTTTGCATTTCTTTTGGCTTATCTCTGTGCGTTTAAAGAGCAGAGAGATGAAGCCGAGCTTCTACTTTTCATTAGCTAATGTAGCAATTGATATACTATTTCTCAGTATCATTCACTGCTAAAAATATTCTTTTGGACACTAAAAAACATTTGCACTGAAATTGTTTGAAGAGCGTTCACATCCACAGTGATCAGGATGTCTTTGGCTCTGAAGAGAATAAATATTTTCCATTTTCTGTACAGGAGCGATGGCTTAGACACAAACTAAAACAAAATAAGACTTTCAGGCAGCACTGTGCTATTAAAATGCTCTCCTGGTTGCATCTTCTCATACACAACAGACTTTTAAGAGCCTTAGAGCCCGAGGCCCTATTGCAGTAATAGATGGCCACCATATTTTTAAGAAGTACAACAGTGACATCTAGTGCAACAAAATTGCATGGCAGGGCCCAGAAATTTCTTCGGTAACCTATTTTCATTTCTTCAAATACTGAGGCAAAAGTCATTGCCAGCGTGTTTCTGCAAACTAAACTTACTAAATGATCTTTGATGTTCTATTTTATCAGATTGACATTAATTTCTTAAGTCTTGGTGAGACAAAACAAGATTAACCTTTATGATGTGGGAGAGGAATAAACAGTAAAGGAGGAAATGCAACTTTTATTTGGTTCTGATGTGCTCTTAAAGAAAGAGAGACCCACCATGCTGTCCCGGAAGGCATTTTTGTATTACCAGCTGGGTCACTGATTTCAGGTGCCTCTGAGACCTCTTATGCAAAGGAAATGGAGGAATTTAAATGGAAATCTGTATAGATGAAGGAGGGAATTAAGATATTGTGCCTGGGAATGAAAAAGAGAGAAAGTTATCTGGAGAATGGCTCAGCAAAAAGACAGAAAAAATAAGAAATCTAAGCAAGAAAAGGAGGAACAAATACAAGCCATCTGAAGAAGATAAGAAAAATGAGAGAATGATAATGTAATCTGACATTAGTGTGGGGGAAAAAACCTCACACTAAAATAAGTGGCAAATCGAATATCATGAGGAAAAAAAAAATGAAGGAGGAAATATGGGAGACAAAAATAAATAAATTGTGCTAAGTCCAATTGTTTCATACCAAAAATAGGACTTTACAATGCTCAAAATTTGCACTTTTTATTGGTCATGACCCACTTAATGCTGCTTAAAAGAGCTAGGGGAAAGTTCTGTGTATCTCAGTTCCAGGCCCGGCAGAGATTTCAGAACTTTCTACCACCAAGCACTGAAAAAACTAAAACTGTACTGCTGGGTTCTGAGCCTGAATAGGAAACATTTGCTCAGATGTATTTAGCCATTCTGTTAGAACGAGGAAAGCAGAGAATAACAACATTTTATTAACTGCTGCGAAGATGGCATGGAAGGGGGAAGAATGGAGCTGACGTTGTTGAGACATTGTAATCCTAGTGTAGCAGAGGATTAAATGTTTTGATAACGTTTCTTCAATTCCTATTGACTGAATATCTAAAAAAAAAAAAAAAAAGCTGAACCCTTAATCTATTAAACATTGGCCAGTTCCAACAGCACTAAAATATTACCTGCACAAAATAAAATTTCCACTGAATTTTCTGACAAAAAAAATGTGTTTTCTATCTTGGTAGCAGAGACAGACCACTTCAGTTTTACTTGAGATGAACCATGTGTGACGGTATAAAATAGATCTTGTCCTGTTACCCAGAACTAAACACTATAGCTGCCTTTTCTCACTTGTGATTTTACAGTGTCTTAGTCACTTCACACTGCGGCCACTTTGTCAGGGAAGACAGTCCTACCCAAAAAGTGCCTTACGCATGCTGGAGAGATTTGCATTTGCTTGCAGTCTCCCTGGTTGTCTTCAACTGTTAGTTCTGATTGCTGAGGATCCTTTTGGATCCTTATGGCTCAAGAAAGGAGGAGACAGCCTATCTATTTAGAAAAAGAAAGTTAAAGCTGCTCTATTTCTTTCAAGGAATTCCCAGATGGAAAATATGAATACCTGCTGCATAGCATATGTGCAGTAAATCCAAAGCCTTCAGGATATGTTGCATGAGTGAACACACTGTGCAATGTGTGCACAGTAACCCCAAAATTTTCCAGAAGTATGGTACTCACTCTCTGTGCATATGTGCTATGGAAATTTCCAGGCTTTACAGACTCACGGTTGCTCTGTCAGAGCTACTGTACAGTAACTCCAACAGGGCTGAATGATGGCCAGGAACCCTGGTGAAGGGTATGTCGTTTTGAGTTCTGTTATATTATTCAGTTCTGGGGTAAAATCCTTCAAACCCGGTAAGCAAGACAGGAGAGATTGATTTACCTCTCATTTACCACTGTCTTTTTGACGACCTTATAACTTAAAGCAAAGCAGCCCCTAAGTCCTGTATTTAAACCTCAGGGACTTTCTGAGGAGCAAAGGAGACAGGCTTCCTCCTCCTGAGCTAGTCACAAGCGAGGATTCAGTGATCCAGAGATCAGCCGAAGCTAGGGAAATGCAGCAAAAACAGAAGAGCCCAAGGGACAAAGAAAAAATTATTCAGCGACATCGGGAGCTTTCTAGCTGAAAAAGATCAGAAATGCTTAATTTAGAGAGGAAATTAATAAAGGGAGATCAGAGAGGTATATCAATAACACAAGCAAAGACGACTCAGATAGTTGAATCCATCATCTCAGAGTACAAAAAGACTATTAAAATACAAGCGCATGTTAACAAGAGCAGCCTTAAAAAATCCCAGCTAAGTACAACCAAGCAGATATTTTGACTGAAAGGATCATATTACACACTGACAAGTTTGCCACTCGAGTTATTAAAATCCTGTGTCGCAACCCAAACCAAAACCAGAGCTCACATTTTCAATGGAGCAAGAAGTAGTAAATCAGAGGGCAGTTACAAGAAGCCTGCGACATGTGTTCACTCCCGCAGGCAGGACGGCAGGTCCTGCCCACACGTGGTTGCCAGCTGGGCAGGAACCTCTCACCCCAGCCAGAACCTTCCCCCTCAGAAGAAATTTTAAATTAAACCCTGAGTGTCCTCTCCCTGAATTCACCACCACGGCTGCCTTTCCCTGCTCGTGACTCATTAAAGCTGTGCTCAGCAGGAAGCAAGAAACCTTGCATGGGCCCCTCAATTTTTACTGTGTCTGAAGCTTTCACTTTTTTGCTTTTATAATTGATTGTTTAAAGCTTTCACTTTTGAGTCCTGCTGTGCTTGAAATTCTTACGATTTTTAAAAGGTAGACTCTCCCATCAAGTATGGTATTTGTTAATGGTTAAGGCTACATGCTTGGCTGCCTTAAAAACAGAAAAAGCTGCTCTTCTCATCATCCTTCTCCGGTCTCTAATGTGGTCCTACAATGCAGCCACAACCTCTTCGTTCCACTTCTACAGTCTTATTACACACCGTTTGATTTTTCAGCCAACATGCAAGATTTCTCTGACTGGCACAAATCTATTCTCTGCATCTTCCTCATCTCCTGCCACAGTTACAGCCTCCTCAAGTCCTGTCATCAGCTCATGTTGGACTCAGGGGCAAGTAACTATATTCAGACTCCTCCTTCATCATCCTGGTATTGCCAGTATCTCCATGGACTGCTCACCTTCTAATTCAAATGGAACTTTCTCCTCAAATCCCTGAAGATCTGAAGAGCTGCTTTTTCCTTTAACTACACTTACAGACATTTCTGTTTTCTCTATTTCTTGTACACCTCTCATCCTCACATACTCTTTAAAGTTATCTTCCATTGTTGAACACTCTTCATCTTCTTAGACACCCACTGACCTCCCTCCTCCGACCCAGTCTTTTCTTATAAAAAGTACTTGTTTCACTACGTCTTCAAAGGCTTGTGGAAAATGCACTCGCCAAGGCTTACCGTGCCCAGAAGCAATGCTGGGCCTCGCTGGGAGTCTCTGCACTTGCAATAGAAAAATGGCTGCATGATTGAGGGGATTTAGGCCCACTTGATCAAGAAGTTTTTGCCACATTTCTGAGCCAGTCAAGAAAGAAAGGCTTTTGTGGGAATTGGTTCTTAATAGGAGACTGCGGGTCTTTGTATGCGATTTGCTGCAACAGCAGCTCCACCTCCAACAAACCCCTAGGTGAACTCTGCTCTCAGTCAAGAAGCTGAGGGATGGATAAGAGTGCCAGCCCTGGGTGAGTTGCCAGTGGGAGTTTTGCTTGTCTAAGACATAAATATTTTTCAAAGAAGTCCAATTTTGCTCATGGTTCTCCTGCATAACACTGGGCAATCTGCACCAGGCTTTATGTGCATTATTCAAGGGCAATATGAAACGTGATTTGCCTATGAGGTGGCAGTGTACTTTCTCTGGTTGACCTGGAGCTGTTTTCATAGGGAAAAATATTTCTTGGACGTGGAGGGGCAACTGTGTTTTGTGGTGCATGTTCCATGTTTGATCTTGGCCTACAGTTACCAGCGGGGACTTAAAACACTGTACAAAGTCTCAGAGAGATTGTTTTGTCTTCTCTATCCTTACACAAGGGTTACATGTCTTCAGATGCTTCAGACGCCTGGTTCTTCCATCTGCAGTCTGTTTCTGAAACAGAGTTTCATTTTTGCATGGCTGTTTTACAGACCATTAACTTAGAAGAAGGAATTGTCTCGAAATTCAACCAAGCTGTCATTTAAAAATGGTTGCCTGTGTAGTCTCACCACTATGATCTCTAATAAAGTCTTTTAAAGGTTTTTCGGTACAGTGAGTTCAGCCGAACCCTTTGATTTGCAGCACACAAGTACAGCAGCATACCATATTTACCTTCTCTTCCAGCCCTTCAGCATATAGAAGTCACAGGCACAGTAGATTTAAATTTTATACTACCCAACGGAACAGGGAATACAGATGCAGGAGTTTGTAGTAAACCCAGCTGGTACGTGTAAATGACAAAACTGAACTTTGTATGAACAGCCTGGACCTAAAAGCTGTAGGTAGGTAGGTAGGTCTGTATTCATAGCATTGCTGCACCATAACTAATAAACCCAGACAATTTAGTTTTCTTGTCACTGATTTTCTAATGTTTCTGGTTCTAAGAAATGACTTCAGCACATCTGCACTAGCATGACTTTAGAGGTACAGTCTTATAAAATTCCAGGTTATTACATACAGATATTTAGTGATTTCTGAGGCTGCAATGAAGGAACTAGCTTTACGTGAAGGGTAGTTAACAACTGCAATCTGGTAGTATGGAAGTCAATTTACGTTGCTCAGAAGCAGGTTAAATTAGCTCTCTTTGCCATACCTAGCAGGTATGCTTAAGTTTTCACTCTGTCATTTTAGATTTTAATTTTTATAGAGTTTTTAACCAGAAAGCCCCATGGGAGATGTTTAATTTGGGAATATATTACGGATAACTTACGCTCGGACACTCTTGGGAGTTTGAAAAATGTGATCTCTCTTCCAGTACAAAAGCTGTAGAAATAAAATAGATTCATGTTCTGCAGAAGCGTTCACACTTACCAAGTCCAGTGAAGAAGCATCCCCATTAACTCTTCGCAGAGTGAGGTGAGGTGAGCTGACTGTTCAGACCTTATGCTTTCACTCTCATCTCTATGGCACTTCACAGGCCAGTGGAAGACTTTTGCTCATTTAAGGCAGTCCTACTTTGTCACATAAAAAAAAAATCTGCTGATTTTTCACAGACAGCACAACACTGAAAAGACATGGGGAGATGGAGAAAGAAATGAAGAATAACACAATTTTTTATGAACATTTTACATGGCTTTTCACACCTGACTACTCCTTGACATAGCACTGTATTTACAAAGCACCAACCAATGCTGTGAAATAAGTCAATGTGCAATCATGAAAAATTCAAGAACACAGTTTAAAGGTTGGTTTAAAACCTCAGTGGAAGTTTATCTGAAAAATGCATTGAAGGTGTACCTGTACCACATCAATAACAAACCATGCATGCTCCTGTTTTCAGACTACATTCATTTGTGACTTTACAGTGATGGTAGGGCTATAAATCTAAACTTTCTGCTCCAGCAACTAAAGTTTCTGTGATCAGAAACCTAACAGTAGTTGCAAGTAATAAATATCACATGACACACAGTTGAGCAACCTCATTCAACAGAGGTACCAAAATCACATTAATAATTTTATTATTTTAGATTTATGCTGATTTCCCTTAGATAGCAAAACCTTTTGGAAGATTTCTTAAATTATTTTTCTCTCTTTGTGGTTCAGTTGTTGCATTCGAAGTGATCTCAAAGAATGGGGGTTTTCTTTAAAGACCTTTTTTCTAAGAAAAAAAAAGTCATATTTCTAAATGACTGCTAAAAGCCCACGGGCATTTATCTCAGGGCTATTTTAAACGGTGCCTTCATGGTTGCAGCATTCAGGAGTTATGATGTGTATACAGCAAACCTGAAAAGAATGAAGTTGGGGAAGAATAAAGAGGATGGAATAATCTGAATAACGCCTCTGGTAACGAATAATTCTGACACATGTGGTTACGTGTTCCACTGTCATCTAACCATAAGAAACTGGAGTACACCTCATTTCACTTAATCAGAGCAGATGGATGCAGTACTGTCGAGCATCATCTACAACAAGTAATTGTATTGCCATCTCATTGACATACAGTCTGCATCACTTTTATCTTGTTTGGCATGCACGTATTTTACAAAAATGCCCCAAAGATGCAGCAGTGGCATATTAAGAGCTACTACAGGGAAAGATCAGGCATTCCCACCTGTTCCATCTTTTATGGTTGTTCTCAATCTCACAAAGCCTTTGGGCTGCCTTCCCGAAGCCCTGCAGAATAAACAAATGTTTCAGTGTGGCAAAGCTGAGAACATGCTTGGGTGCCTTAGTAATTTTCTCTGCTCCATTTGTTTTTAACTCATATCAGGAAGGTCACTATCAACATGAAAAATGTGAGCAAACCCTTACTTCCCAAACAATTACAAACAACAAAACCCAGAAAGAATCAAAATTTGCATCAGCTTTCTAATATATTGTTTAGTTCAGTATTCACAGAAGTAACACTTGTAAAAGGTGTCTTTTTGTTTCATTAAATACTCTGTGTTTACTGGATTTTATTGTAAAATGATCTAAAGTAACCCTGGTCACGAGAAACACACACGTATCTCAAAACTATGAATTTGTTCTGAGCTGGAAACATGGGATCAACGTTTTGCTCCACTAAAGCCAAAGAAAAAGGGAGCAGTTGTCTTAAACACAGCCAGCAATTCAGCCCCGAGTCCTGCATGGCACCACAAGTCATGGGTGTTGCAAAGGGCTGAAACGGAGGGTCTCAACTGCACCCAGTGCAGGCTGCTAAACCATGAACTGACCCGATGGCCTCTTCCCTTCCTTGAAAACTAAAATACCTCTTTCAGTTTTTCCTGCTTCTCATCACAACCACCTACCTCTGCTCATCTGGCCAGGAAGAACAGAAAGAGAGCATAATTGCTGCCCCTGCCTGTTTAGACCTGCCGAAGGACTGCTGGTTACCTTTAATCACTAACAGAAGCACGATTCTTCGAGACAAGAGTGTGTGACACACATACCCCCCCCCCCACATTTTCTCACTTCCCTTCCACAGCTAAATTTTGTTTCCTGTCAAAGGAGAACGCACTAAGGCAGATGTGCCCAAAAGAAATTCATCCTTACAAAAGTCCTTCTAAATACAAAAATGCTGAAATGGAAAAAAAATAGATCATGAAGAAATTTATTAAATCTTTTCAGAGCACAACTGAACAGTAAATAAGTGTTGGGCTGCACAGGGGAAACAAAATAGTCACAACACATGGTGTAAGCACTTTCTGTTCTTTGCACTGAATAGGAAGGGATCTGTAATCATGATAATTACAGCCTTTAACAAAAAGCATATGCAAGTGGAGGGGGGAAAGTGGCAATTCAATATTATTGAATCAACTGTCAAGTCTGGTGGTTTCTAACTTCTCATTGCACTTTCCTGCTACAATCTTAATAGCATTCCTCTGATATATGCACTTGTACATATGTATGTTATATACATACAGAGAGCATCTATAAATATTTAGAATTATGTGGACACCTTTGAAAACTGTGCTAAAATTTTTAATTACCTTTCTATCTCAAAAATCAGGTTCAGATCATGTCTCAGATATTTAGTCAGCCATACAGCCAACTACCAATAAAATTAATAAGTTATCAATGCAGGAGCTTCTTTACTGTTTGCCTAATTACAGAATTTTCTGATGAACATATTTTATCACTTCTGCATTTTAGGCTGAGATTTGGAAATATATGGAGGAATCTTTTAATAGGCTTGTATATGATTTACATATTAAGGGCATGCATATGCTTGGATGAACATTTACAGTGTAAAATATACATTCAAAAAACCTCAGTTTACAGTGATGTGAGCTGATGCTCTACACAGACCTGTCAAATGGCTACTAAAAGTTTTTTAAAAATGAACTGATGGCACCCCTTTTTAATCCTGTCATATATTATTTGTCATGGCAACACACATAACAAACAGAGATGCTCCCTTTATATCAAATAAAGAACCATAAAGAAATCAGTTTCATTCTATTTTTAAGAAAAATAAAATATTCCAATTACTTTGTGGATACCATTATTTTTCGACCACAGTTTAAATAAAAATTATGCTGTCCTAAATTACTACAACACTAATTTTGGGGTACACTTCTCTATCAATGGTATCAGTTTTCACTGGAGTTTCACTGCTCAAATGAAAGCTTTGCCTTAAGTGTTGACCAAAAAGGACTTCATAGAGCTGTGACCAATAGATGAACTGCTTACGAAAGATGAAAGTGCTAACAAGGACAGGAGAATGTTACAAGATACACCATCCTGTCAAAAGTATGTAATTGAGATAATTTATTAAACACAGGATGGTGCACGGCCAATGATAAGGGACAAGTGTGAACATGCAGATCAGGGGACAGGTCACGTGCAACACTCGAGGAGGGCTGTGGTGCAGGTGGAGTCTCCTGTGCAGGTTTAGGTCCGCATACACCCTTCTGATCACAAAGAAAGAAATCATGTAACTCTACCAACCAAAAGAGCACTGCTTTCTGCCAGGCATATGTACACTAGCACCTTGGCAGAGCAACCAACCAAGAACCATCCTTATGATAATAAACCTTGCCAAGCCTTAGTCAAACTTGTGGTCATTCCTTACAAGAGAAGAGCAAGACTGAAGCCTTCTGGCTAAAGACATGCTAGCACTGAAGTCCTGTCAGACCATATAGCACTGACAAAAAAGTACTACCGACAATAGACAACAGCAGCTACTACAATGGTTAAAAGTGAACAAGCTATAAAAGAAAAGAAGCAAAAGACAGACCTTTTAATGCATGGATTTCCCATATAAAAGACATTAAAAAATGAACTTAGGGCAAATCTTGTAAAATTTCAAGTTTGCTATCGTGTATTAAAAAATATCTATGTGTGTGACAATGCATTGCTACTGCTTTAAGGGAAGCAGAGCCACTCAGCTGGAAGAAGTCACTGACTTAAAGCAGAATTTGTTGCAGTGTTAAACTAGCTTTTGTCCCCAGAAGTTCCTTCTACTATCTGGTTATTTCAGTTCAGTAACTTGTTTGCTCAAAGTTGAAAAAAGAACTGGGAGGTAAAAAAAGAGCAAGGCTTGTTTTCTTCATACAATCTGTAGAAAAAAAATTATGTGAATGTGGTAGCTGGTAAGGTCTCCTCCTTCTGAAATGTTGGATATGTACTAATCAGAAGTAACCATCCCAGTTCATTAATTGCAGATAGCACTGCATTTTACATACATTTTAAACTCTTCTCAAGTATCAGGCATGTTTAATGTAGATTTAAATGACTAATAAAAACAACATCTAACTCATGAGCACTTTCATCTCACTGTTAAATTCTGTCCAAATGTAGTCTCAAGTGAAATAACAAAAATAAGCTTTAAATAAATGACATTCATTACTTTCTAATAACTAAGAGACACAAAGACAAAGCAAGATTGAAGTAATGACTGAAATAGTTGAAATATGTCAATTCATTTCAGTAGAGATGCTCACTGCTTTCTTTCTAATCCATCGTCATATTTTAAAAGTCAAAAAACCCCCTAGTGAAATGTATGAGAAGCCTTTTTTTTTTTAATCAGACATACTGTTTTTATCTTTTTCTCAGCATCCGTCCTATCCCTTCGATGCCTGCAGCAGCTGATCACAGTATTTAGTAATTCTTAATGCAGCCAACATTGTTAGCTCATCTACGCGCCATCTAGTGTAAAACTCATTGAGCCACTGGCCTGGCTACTGGCTCCCTGTTCCTGAAATGCCCTCCATAAACTGCCTTGCCCACAGAAAACAGTTAGACATGAACAGCAGGACATCCAGGCCATTTGGAGCTTGTCCAATACAGCCTCACATGTAGAAGTAGGAAGGCACTATATTCTTTTTAATGCTGGCTACTTCAGAGATGACAACAAAATACTTATTATCTGAAAGCAGTCAGCATACATAATGAAGAGAAGTAGGAAGCTGCAGCTCTGTATGTGTTTTGTAAGCCGTAGTCACTGCTAGGGAAGTAATATATTCCTAAGTTATTTAAGCAATGCATGCAGCTTAGGGCTGAGGTGATTATTTATGTATTTGTAATAGCATTACACACAGGATTATGAGTTAAGTGGTTAACAGATGGAGGGACAGAAATTTCCAAGTCCTTTTGTTAGAAATACCTAGGTTATTCCTTTTTCACTACCCAAAGACGCATGTAAAAAGCAAATGATGGACAAGGTTTATAAACCTGCACTCCAACCTACTATCCTGTTTACAAGATACACGAGATAAATATTAGGAGACTGCAGTTATTTGAGGACCGCCTGCAAATGTGTTCTCAGTTATGTTTATTCAGCACCTTGAGTTAAATCTTTTGCACTGATTCAATGGCAAAATTCATATTGGTTCCCTTCAGAACAAGAGGGAGACCAGTATTACTATCATGGAGGGGCCTAAATCCCACCTGAGGCTTCCATATTAACACAGTGCATTTATCTATTCTAGAATGAATCATTTACAGAAGGGTTTTCCTTTAACATCACGAATGATCTCTGGGAGTGACCTACAAATCTAATTTGTGTCTACAGAACTAAAAATAAAGTTGCTTCATTGTCTAGTTTAGACCTAACACACGAAACCCACAACACCACAAAACAATTTATGCAAGATGGTCACCTCTTTAACCAAGTCCATTTTATAAACCAATAAATGTCTACTAGCAAAAGAATGTCTTAAAGTAAGTGTTTGGAAGATGTAAATGTTATTTCTTGGAATCTGACTGTAAGTCAAAAGTGGGGCTTCTCCATCTATTTGGCTTAAACAGCCTATGGTATTGAGATGCTGGCATATAATCCACTAATTAGGAATCCCTTCCTGAATTCCACAAGTTTTACAGCCCAGTACAACTCTTCTTTAAATACAGACCAGACTTGTGAAAAAATTATTCCAAATTAAAGCTCAGAATAGACAGATAAGATGAGTCCACACTGGTTAAAAAGTTGTCTGTGCCATATGGTGTAACTCTTCTGTAGAGCTTCTGCAATGATCTGGGCCAACACTTCACTACACTAGATCCAGGAGCCTGCAAGAAAAACCTCAGTTTAGTACTCAGTTACTTGGAAAGTTTTTGAGCATCCTTCCCCTTTTTTGGAGAGAGGAGATAATTGAACAAAATTGATAGCGAAAAATAGAAACTCCTCCAGAAATAAAAAGTTTCAGTTACTTATTTGTAGAATACTTATATTTTTGTTGAAATTTCTTTATCTTCTTGATGTAAATACTATGGATGAAAATCTAACAGATAACCAACCTCTCAAAAATAACTGTGCTAAGAAAAAAGCAAACAAATGAGTTGTGAGATACACACTTTTAAAAAGTGTGTAGCTAAGTAAATATTGCTGTATTTCTGCATTAATAGCCTCATTCTTGAGGCTATTTTATATATATATATACATATATATGCGCTCAGGTGAAATTATAAGAGCAGGAGGCAAATAAGTGCAGAACACTCAGTGAGGTGATATTTGCTGGGTGAGCTATTAATCCATACATCAGACATCCAAATTAGCAGTAGCAACAACTCACAGTCATTACAGCCCCCAGTTTGCAAGGATGTCCTTTTTTGATGGTTGGCTGTACAATAACATTAATGAAGGGCAAGAAAATATGCCTGGAGTCACAGTAAGAGTGTCAATCATGAGGTTCAGTCACTGCTCAGGTATCTAACTGCAATACTGCAGGCCTAACAGAAAAATAGCCTGTTTTCACAAAAATCAAATGCAAAGATCAGAGCAACAAACCAAGAAGGCCCACTGTCCTCCTCGAGCTTTCTCTCTCCTAGTCAGTTTGGTTTCCTATTGCTAGTTTCTTGGGAGAAGAGTCCAACACCCGCTTCCCTACAACCTCCCTTCAGGTAGTTGTAGAGAGCTATAAGGTCTCCCCTCAGCCTCCTCTTCTCCAAGCTAAACAGCCCCAGTTCTCTCAGCTGCTCCTCATAAGACTTGTTTTCTAGACCCTTCACCAGCTTCGTTGCCCTTCTCTGGACACGCTCCAGCACCTCGGTGTCCTTCTTGTACTGAGGGGCCCAAAACTGAACACAGTATTCCAGGTGCGGCCTCACCAGTGCCAAGTACAGGGGCACGATCACTTCCCTACTCCTGCTGGTCACACTATTCCTGATGCAAGCCAGGATGCCATTGGCCTTCTTGGCCACCTGGGCACACTGCCGGCTCATGTTCAGCCGGCTGTCGACCAGCACCCCCA
>WAAD01035826.1:44733-56496 GCA_013389945.1 Fregata magnificens | reverse complement strand
TTTGCTGTTAATGTACTTGCAAAAACATTTTTTATTATTTTATACAGCAGTGGCCAGATTGAGCTCTAGCCGGGCTTTTGCCTTCCTAATTTCCTCTCTGCACGACCTAACGAGCTCCCTGTACTCTTCTTGAGTTGCCTGCCCCTTCTCCCAAGTGTGGTAGACTCTCCTTTTTTTCCTGAGCCCCAGCAAAAGCTCCCTGTTCAGCCAGGCCGGTCATCTTCCCTGCTGCTTCGTCTTACGGCACACAGGGACAGCCTGCACCTGGGCCTTTAAGACCTCCCTCTTGAGGAGTGCCCAGCCTTCCTGGACCCCTTTGCCCTTCAGGACTGCCTCCCAAGGGACTCTCTCAACCAGCGTCCTGAACAGGCCAAAGTCTGCCCTCCGGAAGTCCATGGTGGCGGCTTTGCTGCCCCCCCTCTTGACTTCACCTAGAATCGAGAACTCTACCATGTCATGGTCGCTAAGCCCATTGTTATGATGAGGTCTTGGTCCTGACTGATGGCCACCTCTAGCTATAAAAAAAGCACCAAGACTTGTGGCCTTCTGAACGTGAATAAGGAACATATTAGATTGTGACTTCATAGCGGCTTTGCTCTTTTGGTGGTTGTTGACCAATCTGGGTTGTAGCCATCCTGTTTTTATGGCCATATTCTGTAAAGATGACCTAGCTGAAATTCTTTTGCACAGTGGTTCTCAATTTCTTTGCCACATGTAGGTAACCTGAACATTTTCCTTAGATATGCTTCCTAAAAAAAAATTTCCATGGAGACTGCATCCTGGCAATTTCTTATATGGAGTCTGCTGATCAGCACATAATGAACTCATTTTACTTAGATGCCTTCACTAATTCCTTTGGTACAGTTCACATACAACAAATTGTAAATTACTGTTTTAAGAACAGGTTTTCAAGGCACATTTGAACTCATTTACATACAAAAGATGTCTCTTGTGCCTTGCTTCAAAAAGCTACAAAATATGAGCCGCCCCTTTACTAAATATCTGCTTACTGTCTTGAATCAGTGTGGGGAACACAATAAACATTGTCTGATTGCCAAGGCACTGCATGTACAGTGCAGCCCCAAGAAGAGGGGCTCTTGGGGAAGGGCTGATAAACAGCACTGCTCTCACATAACAGAAGGAAACACAGCCACTTCCAGAAATATTGCCTCTTAAAGGATGGTTTCAATGAAGCAGGAGAGAAGATGAGAATGAAAAAGCTAAAGCAGAAATTTGGGGATTTCAGGATGACCTACCTTATTTGCAGGTCCCTGAACTAATCTGGGGAAGGATGCAGGAACTTACAGACACAAGTACAGTAGGCTGGCCACCTCTTTTGAAGCATTATACCGGAATTAGGGCTCATTAGATTACTCTGTTCAGATGCCATCTGTGTTGCTGGCTGTCTTTTGGATCACCTGGTCAAGAAGCATGCAATGATATCGCCTGTCACTGTGTTGCAGAATGTGAAGGTGATATGAACACCTGTATTTGCTTTCAGGGGCAATCAGAGCAATCTGCAGCTGAAACAAGAGCAACAGCTATTGGTGTATTAATATTTGCTCTTTATGTCAGCTATGCAATTGAGGTCATCAACCCCATCCAGAGGAGAATAATCTTAATTAGATCTTAATCATCCTGTTTACCAATCTGATCAGTAAAAGATCTCTCTTCCTCATTTTCACCTGGCCTAGTAGTAAGGCCAAAAACCAAAAGTGGTTTCTGAAAGGTATTTCCCTTTAATGAGTGGTAATGTAGGATGCTTTGAGGCATCAAAGGAGGGAAGATACAGGAAAGAGTTGGAGAGCGCTTCACTAGGATGGCAAGAGCAATTTCTCTAAGGAAACAGCAACAGTGCAGGAAGGTTTATCTGTGCTGAAGTTCTTGATTCTTTTAGAATGAGGAACACTCTTGAACAGCCTAATCCTTGCTTTATATTACTATTTTTTCCTGGCAAGACTTTTCCCCTCTCTCTCCCCGCCTCCAAACAGAGCATCTAGCCAGAACGCTAGTTTTGTGTGTTTGTTCATCTCATGCTCCAGGAGAAAATCAACTGTCTTCCCACCCTGACCCTGTATGAACATGAGCCAAGGTTGCTGTTTTGTGTGTAGGTGTAAACAGATGTTTAACTCAGTAACTGGTGTCCTTGAGTCTTGTAATTGATTTGCCTCTTCCTGTGGGGATATGATTCATGATAGCCTCTCTCTCTTCCTTTCATATTCATCCAAATACATCAGAGCAGAAGCAGCCCCACAGGCCACTGGCCAGCAGAGTTGAGGACCCCCTTCCTGGAGTCATTAGAGCCCAAAGGACAAGGTGGAAATGACATTAAAATGAAGGTTAATCCATTTGAGGTCTCACCATCTTCCTTACCAGAGGGAACGGGAGTAATTTCTCTCAAGCAGGAATGTGGGGACAAAAATTCGTCTTGCACTACTGGGCACCAACCCCACAATATAATCCTGAACAGAAAAGAGTGTATTTTCACACTGGGCTAACAATACCTGGAAAGCAGCAGACAACTCACTCCACCTACTACTATACATGATAGTAAATCACAATTCATTAGTAAGAATTCTCTACCCCAGCACACTAAAGCAAATATAGGTAAGATACAGTCAAATATCCCTCTAGACATTAAAGTTCCTTACCCTGGAGCATCACAACCTGGTCAGTGGTCTGGACCACAAAAGCAATGTTGTTGGCTTTTACTTTCTTTTGGTAAATGGTTTTGACTGAAGTTACTAATTCCCTACATGGATTAAGCTGCACAGCTACTAACCCAGATGGAAGATGGATACAATCTCCTGTAAACAGTTTTCACTTGTGAGATACAACCCTTTGGGTCCTTACTGTATGGCCATTCAAATCCCTTCCGTCACTGGGACATGACTTTCTCCTCCTTATTTCCAAATGCGTCAGTGTAGGTGTTCATTTAGAGAAAGCGTAGGGGTTTGTACCTTCTACTCCCTTCCCTGACACATTGCTGAGACTCAAGGATGGCTATAGTATAGGAGTATATGATTTGTATATGTGCCACGTGCAGAAAGACAGCAAGAAACTGAAGCAATGCTCAATAGCCAAACCACATGAAGTCTCTCTTCATTTTCAGCTTTGTATGACCCCACCCCAGTGCAGCAGAAAGAGAAGGGGAGCTCAAGGCTGCATCAACCCCATTCACTCCTTTCATCCAGCATAATACAGGCACCGCTCCACTTCTCTCAGAAAAATAATTATAGCAGGATAGCCAGTAAACAAAGGTGACATTTGAACAAGAAAGAAGTCCAACCCATTGCAACTGTGTAATGATAACTTCTCACTTACCCATTACTGATAGAGGACTTTAAACAACCCTACCCCCCTCAGTCTTATTCTTCCACATCCCCAATGCCTCAAGACCACTTCAGCACACTGTCCACATGTAGCCAATAGCACTCATTTAAACACTTATTTAAGGAATTGTAAGGGAATGGGACAGAGGAAGAGAACAGTTCCTTTAAACAGAAGAAAGTAGATTATTGTCTCAGTTAAGAATATGTTTTACTTTAAGTCTACTTATGTATTTATAAGTGCTTCCTACAAATGACCTGCTGTCTTTTTTCCTTTGGACTTAAAGGTTATACTAAATTTCAGAGATGTCTTTTATTGGTTTTGATCTGGGTGTTAAAAATAAATGGTGCTAAAGTCCTTTATTTCCGGAAGGATGTTGGGTGATAAACTGCAAGGGTCAAATTCTGACCTGCACAACCCCGGAGCAGAACTTCATTACTTCAGCTGTACAGAAAACTAAAAAGACCTGATTTCCAAGTGGTCCCAAGAGACACAATGATTGACAGGCAGATAAATAAGGATCTAGAGTTCTAAGAAATATGGACTATCTTTGAATTTAGAGGAAATGAGAAAAACAGAAGAGCCTTTTGCAGTCCAAGTGCAGTGCAAGCTTAAGAATAAAGGAATAATAGTAATAAATCTTCAGATTAAATAAATATTTAAGACAGGAGAAAAGTAGATTACTAAATCATAATGTGCTCTAAATTCAGATTAGAAAAGACAGCTCTTCAGATAAAAATATGTCTTCCTTGAAAACTGAATTTAAGTAAAATTGGAGAAAAGATAGATTGACTGTCGGTAAGAGAAATATTTCATTTTTGCTTCTGATGATACTAATGGATAAACTGTATTTTGGGGAAAAGGAAAAATAAACTGATAGGCTTAAACATAGAAAATCAAAGGAAATACTCCTGAAACTTTGCTTGCTATGAAATAAAATAAAAAACCACAACCACCCCCCCACCCCCCAAACCCCACATAGATACTTGTTTATTCATTTAGATTTCTCTGAATACATACAAACATAATTATTTTTCCTTCTGATAGCAGCTTTAAGGACAATGTGGAGTGGTAAAAAAAGTGCATAAAGCAGTTTCTTGTTAGGTATTTCTCAAATTAAATTCCAAAGGAAAGCTACTATTGATTTCTTTTATGGTAGGTATGACAAATACGGAAATCTAATGGAAGGTATTGTTGCATTTCTTACTGCCATAGATTTCCCAATGACTGCATTGTGCTGTTTGTATGCATGTCTATCTATTTTTAGACAAGATTCGTCTTCTGAAGGAATGGCAAAAAAAATTCAAAATTCCACATGATCTTTGGGTTAATTCCACCACATAAAGAAGTAAAAGCTAACAATATTTCAGGACAAAGTGTTGTATCTTTGTTATTTACACATTTGCAGCAGACACTAACAAGTTATTTAAAAGAACATTGACTTTACTTGTTTGAACAATTCCTTTCCAGTTTTAAGTAATGGCTGAATATTATCTCTTTTTTTGAGTTTTTGTCACATTACAGGTATTTTGGGGAGGGTTATAGGATGAAAAACAGACCTTGGAAAAACAGAGGTTGACTGTGGATGTGGCCATTAGGCCCTGCTATGGTACACAGTAGAAATCCCATGCTCATTAATAGCAATCATCAGCTCTATAAATCAGACTAGAGCTTACCCATGTTGATCACGTGCTCCCAGATGAATGACACGTGGTCCTGGCACAGACCATGAGGAGAGTGCAGTAGTCTGTAGACTTCATAAAATAAGGCAGAAAGAACTAAATCCATTCTGTACAGAACAAAAAATGTGATGATAAACTTTGTTTTAAATCTGGCAGGCTTTGCCATTCATCCACCCATCTGAGCCAAAAACAGTTAGAGAAAGGTAATATACAATGATCATCTCGTCAGAAAAATGGGGAAAAGAACAGCATTCCTGTCATTTAAAGAAACCTCAATGAAACAATTTCCCTCTATAAATGTCACTGCAGCTTTTGTGGAGTGCCTAGCCACAACCACCATTTCCATCTCCAGTTTCCCTGGAACGCTCCCTTGGTGCAGAATTTCATAATTATTCCTCATGACCTGACTTCATCAATCCTCTAGCACTGGAGCTATTCCTTCCAGACTGTGGCAACCGTCAGGCTCTTCTCCAGAGCCATATTGATATACAGCATTTGAAGATTATGTACTCTGCCATCTTTCTGGCCATGATTTAACTGTTCTGGTTCTTTGGTTGCATGTAGATCTAGACAAAGCAATAAAACAACCTCATGCTTTTCTCAGCCTCCATTGTCCTACCATTCACACATCCTTCACAACTCAAAAGTGCTATATTAAGAAACTCTAGGTCCTTTATCTTCTGTTTCCTTCTGGAATTGCTAGTTTTCTCTCACTCCTGTAACTAATTTTCTGTTTCTAGGTTTGGTCTGGGTGGGGATTTAATTCAGTGAAGAAATATGACAAAATACAAAGCAAGCAAGATGTGAACATAGGCTGGGGTAACTGTAGCTCTTTCAGAACTCTACTATTCATGCCAGGGATCCATTTCATTATGCAGTCCTGATGTTATTTTACCATAAATTTTGCTATGAACTCATGTCTGATTTCCACTATATTTCTTACATCTTTGAATAAATGAAGTAGGAAACTAAACAGCAAATTCTGAAGTATTCCTCAGGTGACTTGTATCAGAACAAAGTATTTAATGAAGTGCCATAACAGGCAACTATAGCCCTCCTTTTTGGAGAGACATCAAGCACTGAGGATGTTGGCAATAGTGTACGTTTTTCATTTGAACACTATTTCCAGGGACTATATTTTCACTTGAAACAATCCATCTCACTTAGGATGCAAACAGCTGTTCTTCATTCAAAAGCTTCACCCAGAAGAAGGGATTTTAAAGGACATATTTGGGATATTTTTCTGCAATCTTATAGCCATGAAGATCATGACCAAAAGTAAAACTAAAAAATAAAGGTTTCCTCTTGTCTGCAGAAGCAATAACACCACCATATTTAATCACAACCTTTCAATTTTTCCTGTTCTCCCTCAGCAGTTCTACTCCATAGTTTGAAATCCTATTTAGACATTTTCAGACTCAGGAGATCCTTACGAAGACACATCGTGACAATTCCAAATCATTTTTAGCAGTGGAAGGTTAGAGATTCAAAACTTGTTTTTCTCCAGCTTGTTCTTGCAAGGTCATTTGTTTTCAGATTTTAGATAAAAGCAGTGAATATGTGGCTTCCCATAGTCAATGGAATATACGCTACGCTCCAGAAAAGGAAGAGAGGCAATTTCACATCTATAATCTTACTTCTGACAAATCTCTTTGTTACCAGTAGACATTGGTTCAGTAGTCCTCAGTACAAAGTAAACAAATTTAATCCAACTTATATTTCTAAATATTTTCTTTATGGTTTTCAGTGATACCGACCAAATACACCAGGCAATCCAAGTTCCTTGGGTAAAAACCAGCATATGCAGAGATTGCCAACTGTCTTTTCAAGGGGGTGACTAATCACGTTGCCTGCCTAACAGTCTATTCAGGAAGGGAGACCCTAAGGCCAAAGACCTTGCAATACAAGGCAGGGAGGAGAAGGTGCCTGAATGGCTTAATGCATGGTGTATGTCCAAGGCCCTTTGCATGCCAGTCTGGCCCTAGGAGGTTCAGGCTCCCAGAGGCTGTTGCAGCTGTCTGCCATGGTACATCTGGCCCATCCCCCTTTTGCCCCATCCCTACAGCCTGTAGCCACCACGGGTACAGTGTGGACCACAACATCCACTAGGCAGAGCACAGACCTGTGTTCTTACTCTGCTATTCTTACTACATTATTTTTACTTGGAGTCTCTTTAGGGGCACACACTCATGGTCTGAACAAGTGTAGCCTGGGATTTTTATAGATAAACAGCCCTAATAAATACTCTATAGTATTTCAAAGGAGTATTCTCTTCTCTTTTCCTGTTAACTTGAGGAAATGGACACCTATAACACTAATTGATACATACTAGGTATTTGGTTTTTTGTGAATTCTGAACAGCTGTAATATGGATGAATTCCAGGGTAAAATCAGCCTATGGGCAAGTTATTGATTGACCGTTCAATCTCTGAATTGCCATTTTGTGCAAAATCTACAAAAAGAAGTAGGAAGTCTTTGTGTCTTCCATGATGTATATTCCAGCTGTATTTGCAAATATATATTTAGCATTCTGCACTTACCATGCCATTCATTTTGCTAATAACATGTTTACTTCTGTCAATAACAATGTGATTCCAAGTCTTTCTTGGTATTGGTTTGGCAGAACTAGGAATAAGAAGCTATTGAGTTTGCCTTTCCAAAATTATTTAAAGCACAAATAATGCTTCTCCTAAAATAAAACAAAATCAAAGTCAGTCAATCTGGTTTTTATTCATAATGCTCTTCTCATTAGAATAAATATTTTCACTAGGTTTTCTGAAATGTTCCTCTAGGTATTATTGCATACCAAAAACTCCCTTACCTGAAAACTGCCTTAGAGACCTGATACTTAATATTACTCCCCACCCCCTAGAATCTACCATTCCTTCAGTTCTATTTGCAATTCTCATATACATTCTTCATTTTAATTAAAGATAACCCTAAAAACAAGTATGGAAATTTTCCTTCACTTCCCAACAGTATTAGATCTCAATAAACATCAGCTTACTAAAGGCATCTCAACAACTGTCAGCATTAGCTATATATTAAGATTCTACTTTAGAATTTTGACTAGAAATATCCAGGTTGTAGATGTAGATCATTATTGTTTTCTATCTATTGTAATAGAAGTGCTTTTGCCTTCACTAGCTTCGGTTCTTTTAATTACAAAAGCGTATCGTTATTACTATTAAATTCATTGATCAGATAGCAAATGTTTTGCACAGATTTGAACGCAGAGTTTTGTAATTGAAAGGCACCTTTGGGTATTGCTCCTGCTCCATTAGGCAATGTTCTGTACAATATAGCTCCTGATATTTGAGAGGTGGGACTATCATCCCTGGGAAACTATACCATTTCTAACACTGAAAAGGTCTCCTGACACTCAGCTTAAATAGTGTTGTTCAAATTTCCTTTTACTCCTACATATATTCTTGTAACATGCTCTAAACAATTTCACTCTCCTCTGTAGGAATCACATGCTGTGTGAGAGCCAAAATGTCCTTTTCCTTTTTCCTTTTTCCTTTTCTGTTGTAACTTCATTTCATTTCATTGTGTAACCACTTACCTGACATGTGCTTGGAAAGCACCAATTCTAGCATTACCATGGAGGAAGAGAAAGGTCATTGAGCATGCTCTAAATGACTTTACATTCCTAATGATTATTAGTATTGCTTGTATTTCAGAATTTGCTATCACATGGTAAACACTATCTAACACATACGCATAGAGTCAATGATCCTTTCCAGGAGTCCCAACAACACAGGAAGAATTAGTACATCTGAAGGTCATTGAAGAAAAAAAAAAACAAAATAAAAAAAACCACCCAAAATCTTACTTATATATATATATATATATATATGTGTCATATCACTTAATCTTGGATTAGGATGGGATTTGATAGGTTACAAGTAAAAAACATGAGAGAAAACAATTGCAGAGGTGGGATCAAACCAGAGAGACCCAAGCGTTGTTAATGTTTCCTTTCACTGTTCATCCAATACCATTATACCCTATTTTTTGCAACTGCTACAGGTTGCTTCCTTTGTGAACTTAGAATGAGAAACCAGGAGAAATGAGAACATTTGCTAATAAAGAATAAACTAGCAAAATGCATTTTCCTTTGTTCTTTTTGTTTTAATCTGACTTTATTCACCCTGATTCCATGAAACCAGGGTATTAAGCAGCCTCCTATTATTTTGATTAGTTGAAGTAGATCACGCAGAATAACATAAAATATTGCCCCAAGTATTCAGCTTAGAGCAGCAAAACTTGAGAGTGCTAGAGGGGAAAAAACCCAACCTGTAAGAGCTATAGCCCAGTGTTATTCCCTCTCACAAACAGGTAGTTACTCAGGATATGCATCATTAGGAACCAAAAGCAAGTAATTCCTTAGGTTGTCTTCAGTTCTCGACTTGAAAAATGCACTAACCAATGTAATTAATCATCTAACTCTTCCTTCAGGTAAGTGAAAGCAATGCAGCATAAAGCATTTTTAATGAATAGGAAGGATGCTTTGAAAAATTAATATATCAGCAACAGCGTTGACTTTGGAGACTACATCTATTTTTTTTTTTAACATAATGCTGTTGTATTTGTGGTATCTTTATATTTTCCTTTTCCATGTATTTTGTTTGTTCTTGCTCCTCTTTCTTTTTTTGACTGATCAATTAATAATCAAATTATAATAATCAATGATAAAAATCAAAATAAGAGCAAGTCCTTAGATGTATGATCTGTATGATCACATATGTTACTGTGATAAAACCCATCCCCTCCTATTACTCATTTGAACCCAATTTAAGACCTGAATTCAAAGGAAAATTCCCCTCTGGTTACTGGTCAGGTCTATTTTAAGACTGAATACTTTCCTGAAATTACATACCCATACCAGGACCCTAAAAACCGAGATCTGTAAATTTTGGCAGAACAGAACCATTTAATTATAAAAGAAATTTCCAGTGTGCCTGAGCAGTGTCCACACTCTATGGCAGTGCAGCACACAGCTAGAGTTAGTGCAGCACACAACCTGTGAGGTCAACAACAATTTCCTCCGTTATAAAAAATCAGGTGTGCCACTTGCACCCCAGGCAACATAACAAAATTGCAAAACTGATTCCCCAGGTGGATAAAGCTTCCACCCAATTAATCTAATTTTTTGCAGTGATTCAAAAGCAATCTGCTTTAAATGAAAAAGTAATGCTGCAATACTATGTGAAGGATCTGATCTGGCTCTCACCCGTGTTTAGGTCAACTCGCTGTTTCATGGGTCTCAGAGCAAGGCAAGATTACTCAAATATGTTGCAGATTATAACAAAGGGCCAGCAAAGAACAGAATATCTGCTGTGTGTACACCTACCTTGCTTTATTCACTTCAGCTAGACCTTCACAGCTCTTATGTAAGGTAGCCATTTTAATTGACTTTCACTGATTATTTTTATATATATATATTTTTTTTAAGGATGGAAGGAAAGCCTTTCACAAACATTATCTTCGCTCTTATCTGAGCATGGTATTGATCACAGAATTTGGCCTGCTACAGGCTTAAATTCTTCAAGAGCCAGTCAGCCACACAGATCCAGCATATTCCATCAACTTAACACTTTATGCTGAATGTAACAACATTAAAGAATAATACTCAGCACACATCAGAAGCTCTTTACATAGCTGCTAAGTAAACTTTACACCATGTTACAGGAAAAATCATTTGAATCCAGCAGCTTACCTACAGTCAAGAAAGTTTGTGTCAAATAAGAAGCAGAATAAGCAAATATCATCTCCAACCTGCTGGGAGTGTTGCCAGTAAATGCATTGTAACTAGGTCTCAAAGGTGGATCTCCAGCCCATTAGATTTTGTGTCTTGGTTTTTTTGACTACTCAACAGGCAAGATCTTTAATCAATGTTGTGAACAAATTTCTCCATTTCAAAGATTTTGTGGGGGGGATAACCCACATTGCTTTTCACAATTTCATCAGCATAAATGATTTTTCATTGTTTTCTTGTTGTTAGGCTATTTATGAGGCATACTTCCATTAAATGAGGAGTTCACTGAATATGTGATTTTCATTACATCAGGAAAAACCTCCAAGGACTTGGAAATAACTATGTTTTTAATAGCATCTGATAGCACCATGAGGCATTGACTAGGATCATGGCCAATGTGAAGATATTATCCATATGGTCATTTATCATCAAGATAATCGTTAAGAACACCTTCCTCATTTTCCCCACTCTTAAGCACATAGGATCTACAAAGGAATAAGCAATTAGAGAAATAAAATTAAATTTTGCATTCAAAGTTATGGCAACTCTCTTCTGACTTCTACACGTACCATGTGAAATAATCCCAGACATACTGTGCTCAAAAGTGGTACTTTGATATGACCACAAAGAATCGCCTTCCACAGGGTCTTGGAAATACACTATATGCAGCTTGCTTAGTCTAACCTTCCTCTCCAACTAACTCCAGTTGCATTATTTAACATAGGACAGTAGGATTTATACACAAAGGGGCTTGTATGAATCAACCACAATAAAAAAAAAAACCTTCCAAAAATATAATAATCTTGACTCATCCCCCTTGTTGTTAAAGTAACCCTGAGGGGAATAAAAAAAGCCAAATTTAGAGAAAAGGAAGACTTAAAGTATTTTGTTTAGCAAATGGAAGGGAGATAATATTAAGAGGAGACTGGAACAGAAAAGTGGAAAAAAGATAACATGGAAACTTTGTCTTGCTCCCAGCCTCAGACTTTC
>WAAD01035826.1:32379-44678 GCA_013389945.1 Fregata magnificens | reverse complement strand
CACCTATACACACATTTGGGTTTTATTTTTATAAAAAAAGATCAGATTTATTAGTGCCAATGTATGTTCATAGTAAGGTAACAGAAACTAAGCTAATCTGAGTAGCAACTTACATCAAAGGATATCAAAATAATATTTCTTGTAAGTGAAACATAATACTTCGTTTAAACGTGATTTTTGCCAACTAGGAGTCCTTGTTATCTGTCTATGAAGCCTTTAAAGAAAAGTTGCTACAGTCAAACAGGGTCCTGACAGAACTTGGCACATAAAGAAACAATTCAATTTTCACCCATACAATACCTCTCACTCCCCTGGAGCACTCATTCATACAATACTTACATAATGCATGTACATTATGACTAAAGCCATGTATGGCCTAAAGCACATAGAATATCTCAGTTCTAAACATAACATATCTCTACATCAAAAGCAGGTCACTGTATTTACAGCAGATGATCTCGCTCTGCAGATGGGGCTTTCACTTGAAGATCCTTTTGTTAGCATATGCTAAGAAGTCCATCGTCGAATTATTTATCAAATTAGAGGTGTATCTACAGGAAGATCTGTCTGACCGTGTGCGAGGATTCTAAGGCAATAGTAGTAGTTGTTCCACAGGACTAGCGCTGCCGTTGCAACCCCTTCTCCCTTGGAGCAGTAAAGCCTTCCTTCCTTCTCCAGATGCAGCCAGGCGTAGTGAGACATTCATGATCTGCAAGCTGTTGGCTCAAAAGTCTAAAACTCTTGGTTTGTTTTTGTTTTTAATGTTCATGGAATAGCACCATAGGAATTCACTCTTGATAACAAACAAATCCTGGGTCTGTTGTTTTGGTTTGCTTTTTTCGGCATCACAGATACTCTTACTCCCGGAAAAAAACCGCTTTGGGAAACCTCCCTCTTGGATACTACTACAGCTTCATTTCTGATTAGCTAAACCAGACAATTAGCTCATTCACAGAGGTCTGAAGAAATAAAGCTTAGTAGTGGTTCCAAATGTACTGCTAAAACCAAATTCAGTAGGAGGAGTTTCAGATGATCCTTGACTATTTCTGTTTCTCATGGATACAGATTTTGATTCGGGACAGGTTTTCACCTCAGTCTCTTTCTATGTTCAGTGCAAAATAAGAGCACATCATCAGAGATAGCTTACTTAACTAGTAAACCAAACATTTTCAGATGCTTATACTGTTCAAATTCAGTCAACTAGTGATTGGTCAACCAGTGATGACTGATGTAACAGTTCAGACTTCTCAGTCATTAGTAAAACAAAATACTCTAAAGATCAGTTATGTTTCAGAAGTAGGATTTTCCAGTTTCAAAACACTGATAACCTGATATGACAGATGAATTTTTAAAAAAATACAGAACAATGCAGGAAGACCTTCCCATTTCATATCTTCTTCCAAGTGCTTGTACACACCGTATGCAGGATACAAAGTCAAAGCAACTAGATATAAGGACAGTATTTTGAGTGTGTGACCTGAAAGAGCTTTTTTTCCTCTTGGACACCATACAATTGTCAGAAGGAAGAGCAGTCTGCAGGGTCACTTCCCCTGAATGCAACTGATTGAATCTGCACGCATCTATGACAAATGTCAAACCATGAACAAAGGCTTTTATATTCTCCCTGCATGCAAAGTCCTTTCACAAGCTTTGCAGAGACAGTCAAGTATAGAGCCTGCACATCATCATCTTGTCTATTCCACTGGGATAGGTGATTTTTTTTAAAATTTTATTTCAGTCTCTGGCCTTATAAGTCATCATTTCAACTGAACTCATATAAAACATTTGTGCTACTAACTTCAGTTTAAAAAAAAAAAAGACACGCCTTCCTTCCTTCCTTTCCACTGTGCGTTCTTTCTTTCTTGCTCTCCTTTTCTGGCATAGAGGTTCTTGTGTTATTTTTTGGTGTGCACAGTATCTGGATATTTTATACTTCTGTATCGTATATGAAATCCTTTCTTGTTGATTGTATCATCAGTGTGAAAATGAAGTAAAAGAGCTTCCCCTGCTGAATAAATTTCTTCTGGTGGCTAAAATAGATGAATAAACAAACAAATTATCTGTCCACTCTGTGTATTTATACTCTTTGTTCAATTGGTTTTTCTTATGGATATTTCTGTTTTGTATTCAGTTTGTATTGAGTATGTCTACAATCTTTTCTTATGAGACAAAGAGGAAAAAGCTCCTAGTTCTTTTGTCCTTCCCAGAGGTCTTCTATAGTTCTTCTGGAGTCATGTAAGTGACTGGGCAGGACCATACACAATATTCTAAATTTAGATAAACAGATGACTCTGGCACCTATTTTCCATCTTATTCTTCATAGCCTTCATAAAGGCCTGTTTTATTACTGAAGCACATTGATCAGAAGTACCAGCTGAACTACCAAGTCCTTTTTCTGAAGTTGAGAAGGTGGTAACATATACTAACAGTGCCCTTTTCCCACTTCAGCTTGGATTATTTTGCTTTCAATAGCTTTTCTATTTACTTCTGTCTTTCCTATGTCCTTGCTTTNACACAAAAAAACCCCCACAACCAAAACCTCAGCCTGAGGTTGAGCCATTCTCCAGTTTGCTGCCCTCCTACTTGTAAAATAGGGCAACTTGCAAAGGAAAGTATTGTTTTGTGTAAATTAGTAGATGCTGGGCTCAGTTGTAGCATTTCCCTTAGAATATATTGCCTACAGTTCAGTGGTAGCACCTTTCCTGCATCTTTAAGTGTTCAAAAAATGCCCTAAAGGGTTTTAAGCCAGCTTACAGGTGACTTGTCTGAATGACTGAGATGTTTGATCCAGCACTGTGGCTGAATCCAAAAAGTGTCATACCGTTAATTAAGAGCTCCTACTACCTCATGTAGAGCCTTTCAAACCTTTTGTCTAGGCAAAGAGTGTATATATGAAAGTGTGCTTGCATTTGCACACATATAAAGAATTGATGAGGACTTGTGGGATCATTACACCAGCTTTCTCAAGGCAGGCAGCCAAAAGAACAATGCAAGTCTAAAAGGAGAAATAGGATACACCCTTTCCAGGATGTCACCTGGCCAATTTCCTCCATGTCTCACAGTTAAAAATTGTCAGAGATACATTTGGGATGACAGGGCTTTCCTAAGGCCCATATTAATCACACAGTTTAGGATCACTTTTCTTCCTAAAATCAGATTGAAGTAGTAGATGAGCATATTACAAATGCTTCCCAAGCTCTCCCCCCCCGCAAAATGTGGCTTCTTCATTCAAATTGAAAGAATTTTAATGTGATCGTTTTCAACACCAGTGTATTTCTTTTTCTTTAAGGGAAAATGCTGTTAACTTTTTTGGGAGTTCTGTTAAACACTCCACTGTCAGCTACCTAAAGCTTAACATAAGATTACAATACTTTGGTCAAAAGCTAGATAAGAATATTTATTGCTGAAAACATTTCAAGGGAATGCTTGTACTACAAGTCTCAAATTTATATTAAAAAAAAAAAAACTCTAGAGCAGATAATCTAGTATCTTCATTCACATTCTAGTGTAGTAACTGAACCTCATCCCTTCTTGTTCCATTCCTTCCTCTGCCCTGTCTTTCTTTTTCTTTCTGTTGTGAAAATAAAAACTTTAGTACCTAGTTACTTACCCCAGATCCACAAAATCGACCAAGTCTCACAGCTGTCTTATCGTGACCATCAAAGAGCTCCACGTAATCATAACCACAGTCTGCCTCTTCTTCAACCTCAAAAGTCTGAAACATTAACTCGACTCGATAGCTGTGCTCTGCCACCAGGAGCCAGTCACAGTCTGCCTGAACCGGATAGTTGTTATCGCCAAACTGAGCATGCGAGTACAGATCTTTGGGCTTGGTTTCAGCTTTCAGCCGACCACCACACTCTAAACAGAGGAAAAAAAATAAGGACGAAGAAGCTTATTCAGTGCAAATTAGCATTTTCTTTTCATAGATGCCCGGCCTTATTCAGGCTGAGTGCATTTTTATGCCACAAGCAGGTCAATCAAAACGTAGAGTGAAGTACTACCCAGTATGAATACAAATCCATCATTCTGAGTTTTCCCTATATAAATTCTGTTTTATAACTACAGAAATTTGAGCATATTTCATAATTTTCAAGTGAAAGACCAAAAGGTAGGGAACACCAAAGTTGTAAGCAATGTGGTTCAAGAGGTAGGACATTCTTCAGGTAGGCATTTGAGAGGTGCCTGTGGTCAGCAAGGCAAGTGCTGTAAGTGGGACATCCACATTTCAGTGGTGACAGCCTTTCCACATGGGTTAATAACACCATTTGCAAGTGGCAGGGGAGGATCAGCTCTAGCACACGTGTAGTCAGCGATCAAGTGCAAAAGTCTTGTGTTTCATAGGAGTGTCAGCTTTAACCGTCATGCAATGCCTGGAGAGCCAGCTCGATACTAAACACCACTGCCAAGCTCGCTAGCTTGTTTGCTGCGTAGTTGTTGAACATGAACAGGTCTTTCTCTGCAAAAGATCATGGCCAGGAGAAAGCTGCTACTACCAGAAAAAGCCTTGTAGCTGAAAGCCTGCTCTTGAAGCAAGTCCTGAGGTGGAGATCCTTGCCATATGCCAAAGCAATATTTTCAGTAGAAATCTCTATTTGTACACAGTAGTAAAATGCACATGTTGCTTTAGAGCTTGTTTATAACTGCTGAAAAAGCTTATAATTTAAATATGAATGAACTTTACTGTATACCCCAATAAGCTGTTCTTTAGCCAGTTTGCTCAAGGAGAACAGAAATTGCTGAAAACACGATGAGCAAAAAAAACCCAAAACCAACAAACCAGCAGTTAGTACTTTATCTTTTCCAAATATTTTCAGCAGCTGTAATTAAAACTAATATTCTATCCTAAACAGCCAGTGAATTCAGCTTCTATAATAACTTAAACATATAGGTGTTATGCATTTCCAATTAAGAGTTCTATTACAATGCAACCAACAACAGATGGAAAATCGTACTTAAAAGAAAAAAAAAATGCATTGTTTATTACGTTTCCAAGAGATGGGTGGAGGCTTTTTTCTTTACAGCTACAAAGATTTCAAAACAGCATAATTTTGTTCTGGTTTCTAACCAAGAACAAGCTATCCCTTATAACACCCATAAAAACACCAAGTGCAAATGAGCTTCAGCTAAAACCCGAGATTCACAAGTTTAGATTCATTTTTTATACATAAATGAACAGATAATTCTATCTGTATTTTGATCAGATGTAGCTATTATAAATTTATTATTTTATAATAACCTGAAACAAATTTCAGGATTCAAATGTTTCTAAGCTTTGGTGAATTAATAATTTGAATTTGACTTCAGTGTCATGGACTCCACCCACACTAAACATGACCAATTGCAATGTTATATTGTGACGAGTCACATTTCAGCTGGGAATTAATGACAGTAATGAGCAAACCCTTATTTTTTAAAAACATGGTGTTTTTTCTTAATAAGAAAATGAAGGAATCAAAGCAGGAAATATAAGTTATGTAAATAGAGTAAGCCATTATGCATGATCTGTTGTTCAATCTGAAATTTCAAAATTTTTTTGCTTTTAAAGAACAGATAAGAGCACTTGATAAAGAAAATTTGTCAAATGAGATAGTTCAAACAGTTATTTCTCATTGGTATTCTAATTTACTGATTTTTTCCCCCTTTTTTTCCCTATACTTGATTTCATTTACTTCCTTTTTTTTTTTTTTTGACTGGACTGTTGCCAACAGTAAAAACATCTCCCTGCTTCAGACACAGAACAGCTGCTAAGGAAAAAATGTTTAATGAACTGTCTGCATTGTTTTCCTCTGCTTGCTACAGTGGACAGGAGCTTAAAGGAAAGTTGTAGCCATACTAGCCATGGCAGAAGATGGCAATTCCCTTCCTCTGCCCTTCTCCCATAGATTATAGCCTTATATTTTAGGATAAAGTATTGATTTTTAGAAATGACAAGTCAAATTTTCAATTTCTTAAAGACTAAGTTGTAGTTTCAAAAGTCTACATCTAGCCTGCACAATGCAGTGCTGCATTAGGACAGGTGGGACAGGCTGTGATGGGTCTGCACAGAACAGAGCAGTGCCACGTAGCAGCACTTGCTTAGCCTTGATACCAGAACTAACCTAGCTGCACTGACCATCATGCCTTCCATTGTGCTGGGTTGGCTCTGCTGTAGGTATGATGTACACATCTGACTGTAAAGAAATATGTCTGACTTGTAAAATGCTGTTGATCTGACAGCTTTAGGTGAAAGACTTTTTTTCTAGATCAGCTAAGGAACAAAAAACCCTTGCTTGTTTCCTGACCTTTCTAGGGGCTTTTGGTCTTCTTACAAACATAAGAGCAAATCAAGCAGTAGTCTCTTGACTGTTTAACAAGCTGGACAGATGGGAAAAGATTAAACCCACACTATCTGAACTAGTGAAACAAGATTATAAATTTGATTCAGCATTGCCGTAATGAATTATTACAGTCATTTTGGAAGTCACACAAAATCCTAAACTGAGTGACATCTGAGATGCCCAAATTTCTCAGAGACATCCTCCCAGGGTTGACAGGTAGGAACAGGACCTCCAGCAGACCTGCAGCCTCCTGCAGCAGTGGCTGGAGGCCAGGCACCATAAATGAGGCCATCCAGAAGGGAAACAGATGCCTGTGTTAGGGCAACCAAATCACTCCCTGAGCAATGATGCTTAATGTTCTGTCAGGAGCATTTTTGTAAATTCCTTCTGAATGGGTTATACGTTTTCTGGGAGGGAAAAATATAACAGAATCTCTTTCTAAAACTGTGTTGCACTTTAAAAACAGCATTTTATAAGTTTTGCTCCACCTAGGGAAGCCTTTCTATCCAATCTATTTTTTTTAAACTTTATTGCCCTTGCTGCTACAGTTTTATCCTGTTTTTTTGAAATATTCAATGGAAATTTGGTATTTGGATAGTATTTCAAGCCAAAAGTGTCACAGAAGGGAAATCAACAACATCATTTGGACTTTAGTAAGGCCTTTGACACGGTCTCCCACAGCATTCTCCTGGAGAAGCTGGCAGCTCACGGCTTGGATGGGCATACACTTTGGTGGGTAAAAAACTGGCTGGATGGCCGAGCCCAGAGAGTGGTGGTGAATGGAGTGAAATCCAGTTGGCGGCCAGTCACGAGCGGTGTTCCCCAGGGCTCAGTTCTGGGGCCGGTTTTGTTCAATGTCTTCATCAATGATCTGGATGAGGGGATCGAGTGCACCCTCAGCAAGTTTGCAGATGACACCAAGCTGGGCGGGAGTGTCGATCTGCTCGAGGGAAGGAAGGCCCTGCAGAGGGATCTGGATAGGCTGGATCGATGGGCCGAGGCCAATTGCATGAGGTTTAACAAGGCCAAGTGCTGGGTCCTGCACTTGGGTCACAACAACCCCATGCAACGCTACAGGNTCCAGAGAAGGGCAACGAAGCTGGTGAAGGGTCTAGAAAACAAGTCTTATGAGGAGCGGCTGAGAGAACTGGGTCTGTTTAGCTTGGAGAAGAGGAGGCTGAGGGGAGACCTTATCGCTCTCTACAACTACCTGAAAGGAGGTTGTAGTGAAGCGGGTGTTGGACTCTTCTCCCAAGAAACTAGCGATAGGACGAGAGGAAATGGCCTCAAGTTGCGTCAGGGGAGGTTTAGACTGGACATCAGGAAGACTTTCTTTACCGAAAGAGTGGTTAGGCATTGGAACAGGCTGCCCAGAGAGGTGGTGGAGTCGTCAACCCTGGAGGCGTTCAAAAAAGGTGTAGATGTGGCACTCCAGGGCCTAGTTTAGGAGTCATGGTGGTGTTAGTTGATGGTTGGACTTGATGATCTTAGAGGTCTTTTCCAACCTTAAGGATTCTATGATTCTATGATCATCAGGATCTACTAGAATAAGAGGCCATTATATCATGAAGATGCCAGGAATACAGCAGCACAGACAGCTTTGGGTGTATCCAGTTACTCTTTCTCTGCTGTTATATTACACAGGTCCTTCTACTGAGTGAGTTCTGCCCAGAAGTCAGAAGTGAAGGGAGTAGCTTCCTCAGCTTTCCCTGTCTGTCTGCACAGCTATGCAGGATTGAACGCAACCTTGCCTATTTCCACTGCATACCATCAATTATTTGCTAGAAAAAAATAAAATAAGGAAATATAATCCACTATCTACACATTCGTTAGATATCTATTAATTTACATGCGTGTCCAAAGAACCAAGGTAAAACTCCAATGGGGCATCTGTGTTTGGCCCAAGGCTGTGGGAAAAAGCTTCAAGATCTGAGTTTTCTCTCGCTCAAACGGTACCTCAAAGCACATCCTGGTGATGTGCTGTTCAACTTAGTGAGCAATTTGTGCAACAGCAGTTGACAGAAATAAATGTCCTCTCCTAAGGAGGCAAACTTTCTAATTTTGACAACATTCTTAAAAGCTGGCGAGATTCTATTCTTCAGATTTTCTCAGAAAAGCACTATTATGCATGCGAAGAAATTTTTTACAGTAAAGGCACATAAAAATCATCATATACATATATATATATGAGGGAAATTCCAGCATGTCATAAAGTAACTAGCAATCTTTAGAAGTTAGGGAATATAAATTTGAACTTCTTTCAATATAATGACTGCTCCAATTCTGCAAATTGAAACTGAGAATAAATGAGACAGTAGTTTTACGCCTGTTTCTAACAAGAGTTCTGACCTTTAACTATTTACTCCAAGGTAATTTAAAAATGAGTAATTATTACCATTTCTATCTAATTTTCCACTTAAGAGAAGGGGTTATTGCAGTAGGGAAGGCAAACAATGGCATGCTTGTAGAAGAGGATTTCCCACAAGAAAAACAAATTGAATTACAGGTAGCTAAAATTTTCACTTTCCAGGCCCAGATCATGAAGAGTGAATACTTCATATACTGTTGCCTACTGTCTTGCTCTGAAAGGGAAATTAAATTAATAAAGTTTTAGAATTATTAACAAAACAGAGGGAAAAAAGATAAAATGCTAACATTGATATATGAGGATTTGTTAGCTGAGCACTACACCAACTTAATAAATACTCTGGGTAATATCAAATAGTATTAACAGTGACTAGTCACCTTGATTACTATCTTCGATTAACACCTGCTACCTGTTAGTAAACCTTATCTACTAGCACAGATATTTATAAATATGTTCTGCATTAATATTTATTACTAAATACTGGATGAATAAGAATGAAATTAAAGATAGACATTATGTCTGAAGAAGAAAACAAAAAAAACCCCAAACCACTTGTCTTACAGCAAGCACTGGAAGTTCAGAGATTCAGCACTAGGGGCCACTGTAAGCCAAGCAACTTCAGGGAAATGATGTACACACTATGAAAAAGTCCCAAGAAATCTATTCATGCAGTTGCAAAACACTATTTTTCATTTCAGTGATTTCTGCCAAAGAACAAAATTAAATGGTAAATGTGAAGGAGATCATATTCTTACAATCTTAAGAAAGTCTTCAGTATTGTTTTTTTCATATTTTTCTTTGGCTTGTCTTTCCTTTTTAGCTCTACAGGAAAGTAATAGCTGTTTACATAAACCCCAGACTTTTGTTTAAGTTAGAACAGGAAAGTAATGGAGGTGCATCACATGCCCCAGTGAAGTATCGCCATTACAAATACAATGAAAAACTATTGAATCTTTTACAGACTAACGACATGAATCTTAAGAAATATCTCTTAGATTGTCTATGCCAATATCCTCTTTCTATGGGATTTTGTTTCAAAATCTTTTAATCATTTACCTATAAAATTGAGAGAGAGAGAGAGAGACACACACGAAGAGAAAGAGAGAGAGAAGGAGAAAGAAATGTCTAAAATATTAGAGAATACTTTCTGCAATCTCAGACTTTTCCTACTGTCCTTAAGGTTTCATTAGATTTAGTTGTAACATTGTCTTATCTGTTAACTCATCCCATTCCTATAAAAGAAATGCCTGAACATCTTCTACTAAAGAACAAAGGGGAAGTTATTAGTAAAGCACGTCCTGATTTTCTCACCTGTAGAGTGTGTTGCTTGGAAGCCTTTTCTTTGAACTGATGCATCAGAAATAAAGCGGAGAAACATTTTGTTGCCAGTAGCCATAAGAGGATCTGGAATCTTATTGCCACATAAGCGTCCCAGAATTGGTGATTTTTCACTTTCACCATCAAACACTTCCAAGTGGTCATAAGCACATTCTTGATGTTGTTCTATCTCAAATTCATTGAAGATCTGGGGGGAAAAAAAGCAAAATGACTCAGTGTAGTACTGTATTTACTGTACTTATATGGTACATACGTACTGACAGGATGTTTCAGAATACAAAGTAGATGTAGTTAAGATGACACATTTTAGCATTACTGCCCCTACAAGCCTGTAGCTTTGAAAAGCACACTGATTTTGAGATTAAGACAGTGAATTTTAAGAGGGCATCATCCTTCATAAAAAAAGGGATTAGAATCTTTGTAGCCAATGAATATCCATAACAGAATATTAAATCTAGATTACGGTGACTTTTTCTGTTGAATTTGTACCATTTGTAGGATAATTCCAAATTTCACAGAACAGTCAAAAAAGCAAAAAGCAGGAAATCTATTGGTTCCTCAGATAGTTGAGGACTGATTGAAACATCTGCAAAACATAATGCCCCCTCCTCCCCTTTTTTTTTATTTACCTCACACTGCAACTAAAGCCTTCAAGAATGACCTTTCCACAAGAACGGTTATGCATGAAAGTTATATTTTCTAATCTATTATCTAGAGATCTATTTTTTATTATTACAACAATAACAATATTTCAGGCTGCACCCTTCATGCTGAGATCACATATTTCCTAGCGAAATCATTGAGAAAAATAGCAACATTTTGTTGATTGTTTATTAAAAAACTTCAGCAGACTCTTTTGCTGTCCTCAGCTCTCCCAAGATGATTAGAATTGCCGCCATAGTTTGAACACAGTGATCGCAAACTTTACTTCATTTCAAATCTGTGATGTTTCTTCTACAATTCAAAACATTTATCTCAGTTTCTGAGCTCCTAGGGATTCTCAGTCCCTCTTAGTGCTCATGGCAGCTTGTAAGGACAAATTTGGGTCTATTAAAAATTGTAAATTGCAAGTCCTTTGGAACATAGCCTGGACAGCTTACTTTTAAAAACTTTTGGAATTTAGATTTCTCAAACTCAGAGTGTCCGACTAAAGGCATTTCCCAAACGTGTATGCCATACCCTACAGAAATTGCTAAAACACATACAACTAATACCTGCTTTTCAAATATAGAACAGTGTCTTCCAAGACTGGACTGGTATCAGTAAATTTATTTCAAGGGACATCTAAGAGATTTCATATCAGACTTTTTGACCAGGGTTAAGTTTCGACCAGAAACCTAAAGATTAAAATCCAGTAATTTGCTCTCATGTAAACACTGAGAAGGCAATATACATACATATCTTTGTGAATTTTCAGAAATAACCTACAATTTAAGGTGAAATTAAAAATCTGGTTTGCTCAACAAAATAGTATAAAAGCACTAAGTATAAACGCTCCCATGAGTAGTCACATAGCTGACTGTTTATGAAAAAAAAAAAAAAAAAAAAACAAAACACTAAAGGATTAAGAAGCAATAATTAAAAGGAATAAAACTGAACTATCAAATACAGAGCAAATATCATAATTAGGCATGCTATCTGGTACACCAAAGCAAATCTGACCTACCAAATCCCTTGTGGAATCCAGCCAGTGTGAAATGTGATGGTAATTTATATTAACAGCTGACCTAAAGGAAATATAAAGAACTAACACAAAGTCTTTTGCTCAAAGAACCAGAATATTCAGAATAATACTTTTGTTTTGTGAAAAGTGAAGAGTTGCATGATGCAATGGATGTAGGTTCATTTCACAGGAAAGTTTGGGGGTTTTATTAAGGGAAGGAAACTGCAGAGGCAGAGAAAACAGCTGTACAGCAGTCCCTCCTGCTGCTCTTAAATCGTAGTCAGCCATCCTACTTTTATGATGCCAAGTACGTGTTGTCATTTATACCCAAATAAAATCTGATGGATTAAAAAAACCCCAGAAAGCCAAGATACTAACTGTAAGGGAGTTAGTTAAATATAGAATTGAGTCAAGCCAACTTGGAATCAACGGGAGCAATAGATGTGATCCAAGAGCAGCCTGGTTTTCTTTTAGAGGAAAATTATATCAGTTTTGTTCACTTCTCATCAGTACAAAAAGATCACTCTCTAGGCAGCACTTCTCACTGTGAACTGTAAGACACACCTATTATTTTTAATATTTGACTTATCACTGGGATTCCTAAGCCTGC
>WAAD01035826.1:7331-21943 GCA_013389945.1 Fregata magnificens | reverse complement strand
GGTGGGCAGAGGGGGGAGGAAGAACATTTCATTCAGAACTGAAAAAGACAAAGGAAATAACGGTTCTGAAGGATTACAACCTGATGCTTTGAACTCCATGAATTATAGTCTAGTCACATATAACATCGGCCCAATTTCTTCCTAGAACCCACTCATAATATTAATAGATCATTTAAGCAATCACTAAAATAAATAAATAAATCTGTGAAAATGAACTATCACTGTAAAGAAAACCAAAATTTAACTGACTATAAACGTATAAATGTTCAGCATGTCCACAAAACACAACTTCTGAACTACAGAGCTTATACAAATTACAAAACTATCATTGCCAATCTTATGTGGCATAGCTGTATGGATCCTGAAAATACGTAACAAACTTAATTTGCAGGCCATTTTTAGAACTGGAACAACACTTATTCTTGTAAAAAGTCAAAATATGTGACAACTCCTGCTGGCACTAGTAGGCCAACATGAAATGACTAGTTGTGTGTTTCTAGGAGGAATTTCTGTTGTGTGCATATATATATTTACTACAAATAATGAGTAAACCTCAAAACCTTCTTGCTAATGTAAAATATAAAAGTAAAAAGTGCTACTATATCTAAAGATTAATCTGAAAGATTATGACCAGAAAAATGTGATTACTGGAAAAAATAATATGCTTTAGAGGAGATAAAATGTTTGTTAATTTCTTTGTATGAGATGAAACACTTTTTTTCATCTTTCATAATTGCTTAAGAAAAACATCAAAGTAGTCATAATGAGAAAACACTGAAAGTGTAAACTGTTTGTCTTGATAGTTATTTTCCTCGCTTTCCAAACCACATCACTTATACAATATACTGTTTCTTGTTACTTGGTCATAGTTAAGTTACCAGTTGTTAAAGAGAACCAATGAAATACCATTTTCATGTCAGCTTTGATAAAATATTTTAGCAAACAAATGCTAATAACAATGCCTGGTAATACATTTTGCTACATGCTAAACATATCAGGATTCTCCAGATTCAGATTTTTATCTGCTCTCAAAAAACTTGGGGCAGAATTCAAATCCCAGATGCTTCTGGATGAGTTCCAGTTTGGGGATGTGGGCAGATGGGACTGTTTTGTTGTGGTGTTTTACACAAGATAACATACCTATGCATATGTGTGTGTATAAACACACAAGAAAAACACTAAGCAAAATCCCAGTACTAACACCAGGTGGTACCCTGCCACAGCCAGATTATTATAATCTAGCCTCAATGGGTAATTGCAGAGACCACTGTTGTGCAAATTTTTCCTCACATCTTCAGCTTCACTCATGTCTAACTTTTTTCAGCGATACGTGTCCTCAGATAAACTTTAATCGCTCTGATCTGTCTCAGTGAAATTACACTCATAATTAAAAAGACACACATTTTTGCAAGAGCAAGGTCTTAACTCTGTTCCTCTGCAAAACATTAAGATGTGCAAAGTTTAGCAAGAAAGTACCCATAATGTTAAACAAATGTCATAGGACAAAGTGGTAATTTCATAACTAATGCATTATATTAAGAGACCTGAGTGAAAAAAACAAGAGTACACTGTATGTGATTCTTATCACATTACAACTGGGATTTGAAAAAATAGCAACAAAACTTGAGATAAAAGAAATCTAATCAAAATTTAAAAACACTTAGGAAATTTGCTTTTTTCCTCTGTATCTCATAAAGCTCATTTGCCTCTGCTGTTTTTTAAAAATATACTTATGCATTCCATATATTTTCTACTATATACAGACATTACAATTCAGAATAGTATTTTAAGACAGGAGAGCGGTTTATGCTTATATAAATAAAACAAAGTCAAAGCTACCAGGAAAATTATAAGGGAAAAGGGCACTCAGTTTCATACCAAAATATAGCATTCACTCCACCTAGTCAGTGTATGCTCAGAGGCACTCAGAGGTAGATAAGAGTGATTTTCTATACCTGAGAAGAAGTGTGCCTTGAAGCCTTTTTTTGACACAGTGTTGTCAGATTTGAACTCAATTCGCATGTTGTTGTACTGAGAGGTGATAACTTCAGGCACTTCTGTACCGCAGAATTTACCATGTAGTTTAGAATCAGAAGAAAGGCCACTACGAATCTCCACATAATCGTATTTGCAAACCTGAGGAAAGGAAGAAAAAAATCTTTTAGTTAACCAAAAGAAAAACATGAAGTTGTTTACAAATGCAAAATCTCTGATTGGCATATGCTGCTTAATTATAGATTAATAATGTCTTTTTTCACTTTTCCCTGACTCTGAAAACATTTGTAAATGTTTACAAATGTTCACTGATTTTATGTAAGAATATTTTAAGGTCACTAAGGCATAGCTATACTATGCATTACATTCAAAACCATATTTTGATAGATACTAATCTGTGTTTAGTATCTGGATTTCAAGATGCTTAGTAATGTTTCCATTTAATCTA
Source organism: Fregata magnificens (assembly GCA_013389945.1). Taxonomy (NCBI): domain Eukaryota; kingdom Metazoa; phylum Chordata; class Aves; order Suliformes; family Fregatidae; genus Fregata; species Fregata magnificens. The sequence continues at coordinate 19,500 of WAAD01035826.1, read as the reverse complement.
AAAAGTGAAAATTCCAGTGACATTAGACTAAAATCCAGAAATAGTCACCCTAAAAATTATACCGTCTTTGTACTATAAACCACATACCCAGAACCTACGAATGTTCTGCTGCTTGCATCTCATAGGTTTTTTAAAAAAATATTAATTTTCACTCAGAAAGTTTTTACCCTAATGTATTTAAGACATTTTAATTTATTTACAAATATATAAATCTGCACTATTAAAACCATATGTCTTTCTTTAACAGTAGCATAGCTATAATTTGGAAGGCTGATGCATATAATTTTCATTAAAAGGTTAAAAATAAAGTAAAATAATGTAATAAAAAGCCTTATGCAAGTCCTACTACTCGTGATACTACTTTCAATGCATAATCCCTTGGTCAACCTAAAGCCTTCCACCCAAAAACTTCTAAGCTTCTTAGGCTCAACTATCAATCATTTAATCAAAAATGTCCCAGCTGTCTGCAATTAATAGCTTAAGACAAAACAGTGGCCAGAAGGATTCATACAGAGCTTAGATTGTCCATTAAATCCAAGTTGTATTTGATAAATCACAATTTCTAGTCAAAAAAGAAATGTCAGGGGAGCTGGAGGGGAACTATAGAAAAGGAAGTTGTGGCCTTTGTTGCTCTCTCTCCCTATGAAATATTAAATGATTGACAACATTTCCAATTGTTTTTAATATAATACATTCTAGATGTAGATTAAATTTTCATTGTTACTGGAACAATTTTCTTATGTTGCAGAGTTGGAAAGTAACTAATTCAGTTGAAACTACTTTTATACAATATAAAGAACACAAAGATCCATAAAACTTGAGTTATTGCCACATGTTGATTTATATTAAAAGATAAATTCATATTAATGCATGTGATTTTCAAAAATAGTACATAATGTTAATAAATCCCAGAAATTTCAGCAATACATCAGCGTTGAGTTTTGATGGTTTCATAGCTTTAGATTAGAAATGAAATGTAATATCAGATAGTGTAGTATGAAGGAAGTTAGACCTATGTTTAAAAAATTTTACAAGTTAAATGCAAAATTAAAATTGTAAAAAGTAAATGTAAAATATTAAAATTGTAATATCTGAAAAGACATATTAAACTTGGTCCTAAATGGAGGTCCTGTAACAAAAAAAAAAATTTAGAGCATTTGCTAAATGTATACATTTTATGTCTGCACTCAGACAGTATATCAGAATGTTCCAGATATTGTATGTTTCTTCTGATTTTCACAGGTACCATTTTTAGTACTACTATTTAATAGTATAAAGCTGAGATTTAGTAGCATAGGAGAGGATCAAACCAAAGTTCTAAATGTTGAAAAACATTATGCATATATTTTTCATATCTGCTTAAGTTATGTGTCTTGTGTGACCTTAAAAAAATGATTTAACTTCATTACACCCCAGGTGCCTTCCTTGCAAATCTGGCTTAAGTACTAGGAAAGTGCAGGAAAAATGTTTTATGCTTTGTTCAAATGGTAATTAAATTTTAATTCTTTGGGATTTGTAAGTTTTTATTACACCTTTTGCAGTTCTTGTAATAATGATAACAGGACATGAGTGTAACATATAAATCATTAAAAGTTGGAATTTCATGGACTTCAGAATGCACCCCAAATTATTTAAAAAAAAAATAATAAAAATCTCACATTGCTGCCTCTGCAAATAATTTTGAGATATTTTGGAGAAGCCATGGCTAGGTTGTTTCTTAGCTATAAATTAAACTCCAGTTTTGCCACTTCAGATCTCATGCCCAAAACATGGCCTATCCTCACATCAAATATGTTCCTATGAATTTGTTTAGTCAGAAATAATGTCCTGGGATTTGGGTTCTTAATGCCATGTGAAGAATATCCAGATAAACTCTCTGGCTACACCACATTATGGCTAGAGCATGGCAAGGTAACTCCATGGTATGACAGAGCAGTGCCTAGGAAGCAGAACAGAGGCTGAAAAGTTGATACTGAAACCCATATTTTACTGATTCGCACCCAAAAAACACTGCAACCCCCACCACTTTGTTTAAAGCTATAGGGAGCAGCCCTTACCACATGGAGGGCTCTGCCCTGCCCCTCTCCCCGACCTGGGGATGAGATTCCCCATACCTCCAGGGTCTGCCCAGCTCAAACACTGCTGTTGTTCTATTGTGCCTTATTTCTGGTACTGCTCCTTTTAAAATATTCCCCCCATGAGATACTTGTAAGTGATTTAAATGCTCCCTCATTCCGCCACTAACCACAGCTTATGTGTATTCTTTGTAGTCATAGTCTGTAAAGATGATTTGGTTTCTCCAGATTTTCTTCTCTTGAATTCTTTCCAATATGCCTCAGCCATTTGCTCTGGTTTACTTTGTTGATAAAAAAAGTCAGCTGAGACTCAGCAGAGAACATTTCTTTTAAATTTCTTGTAGTACGTATAGATTTAGATGATATGTAAAAGAGAGCTATTCACTCCATGTTTGTTTTGAAAGAATCCAGAAACAGTCCCAAAATGAAAACAAGAATATCTATGGTTATTGTCAGCATATGAACAGTCAGCAAGGGTTTTATAAGACAATATCTATTTTTGAACGCTCATGAAACTGTTCAGCGTGTAACAGATTGTGCAGCTCTTTGTTCACGATTACTTACTTCATTCCCTTCTAACTCAAAAAACTCAAACTTCATTGAAATTCGGTATTGCGTCGGGGCAACCACCTGCCACACACAGTTTTTGTTTGGAGGATACTCTTTGGGCCACCCTGGTGTGGTTATAGTCCCATTTAGCTTTGTCAGGAGTCCTCCGCAAGCAGCTGTAAAATTAAAAGGGAGAGCATCGTTTCTTGACTGAAACGGTGTTTTACTATAAACAGAAGCACACTGAGAAGATTCAGTCCTCTTATTACAGACTAATCAGAATTTTGTTTTATCATGCTTGGTGCAAACAAAGAGAAAGAGACAGCCCCTATCTTGAACAGCTTGCAGGTTTGCGGACAGAGATAAGTTTCAGGACTACACAAGGCGTTATCATATTCATTCTTTTCCCTTCCCTCCAGAGACTCTGGTTATTCTCTCTCAGCCTTTCCCATGCAAGTCCTCTGACCTCACCACCCTCCCAGGACCTTGACCACCCCTCTTCTGACAGACGGACTACTTAAGATGCGTTTCGCATTTCCTCAGCTTCTCTCCTTGATTATTGATCCAAAATCAGCCCTACCTGTCTCAGCTCATACAGCTGTATACGCCTCCCATAACCTGCTAGATAGGTTCACTTATTTGGGATAGCAGTCACATACTCTTCAGTCACAATTACTTTTGCTGAAGTAGGGATGTTCAAGTAACAGAGAAAATACCTATTCTTTCCAAATACATGCCGAATAGTCACCTCCATACAACAAAAAAATACCGTACTATGTTTGTGAATGCAGTTCAAATAGCAAAGGATAAACGCATTAATCTTTTCCATCTGTGGATTTTTTTTTTTTTTTTTTTTTTTTTAAAGAAAGAAAGTAGTGGGATTTGCAGGGGTTCTTGATCACACTCTGCTGCACTGATACCATTACAGCACTGTGACAGCACTGGAAATCATCCACAAATCTCTTTCTAAAGAGCTGGTGGAGGGAAGCTCCACGTTCTTCCAACTGCTCTGTGCCAATGTTGAATGCTTTTAAAACTGGCAATTCCTGTCTAGCTGATGGTCTCACACACTACATCTACTTCTTCTAACGCACCTGGGAGAACTCTCCAGTTTCTCTGTCAGGGCTCATTTGGCCAGCCCAGACACATACCAGTCTTCCTTCTGGCACCTGGCTTTCCGCGCAGAAGACTTCTTGGTATACATGTAAAGGTAATCTGACCAGGGTGGGGGGACTAAGACCCTGGGTCACACCTCAGTGTGTAAAAAAAGACCAGGCACAGGTTTAGAGAGTGCCCTCAGGTGACACAAACTGTAGCCCCAAGTGATCCAGCTAGTTTTCAATTTCTGCTTTTCAATGTCACTCCATTGTTCCTTGAGGCAATGGTGGGAAATGTGGAAACACTGAAAAAAAATCTTAAAGCTTTCTAATATGCTGCCAGCAGGGGAGATTTGGATTAGACAACCATGAAGCAATTTTCTGTGCATGTCAACACTGCAGTGAAGCATTGGGCAGAGTTTCTGAGTTAGAGGCTTCTACTCTGGCATCATGTGTGAATTAATACAGCTAAGGTCACCCCTCAAACTCCCAAACTATAACAAGGATGTAATGCTCACTGTGACTACACAATGATTTTAATTCAGCAGTCCCAAGCAGTATCTACATACAGTGAGTGCTACGCCATGGGGAACAAATGCATATACACTTCTAGGGGTAGCTCAGGGTTTTTGCTCCACACTGCACTGCACTACTTTGAGTGACTTCTCCTTTTGCCAGAGTTGCTTTTCTGTTTGGGTGGCAGGGAGGTATTCCTTTATTTTTCGGCGGCAGAGGGGAAAGTTTTCTGAAAGACTGGTAATCTTCCCTAATATTCTGACTCAGGTCAGCAGGCAAACTAAACCAAATTCCTTACATAAATTTGGGCTGATGATCAAAGGCCCAGAGATCAAACCTCTGTCTTCATGGCCCCCCTTAGATTAACGTCACTTTCTGCATACTGCTTAGTATGCAGACATCTAAATAAATTGTTTTTCCAATGTGCTCACTATTCAAGGCGGGGGGGGGAGGGACGGGGGACGGGACGACACAGGACACGACACACAACTAAAAAACCAGCCAGCTTGATGGGAGCCACAATCTAACATGCCTGTAGTCTAGGACTAGCACCACCTCGCACAAACACACACACGCACGCACATACACACACACACCCCCAAACAAACAAAACCAACCCCACAGAACCAAAAGTAAAAGAACAAAAAGTGCAAAGAAACTAAGCAAAGCTACCTCAAATGGTGACAAATTGTGAATTAAAGCCAGGAAATTGGAAAAAAGAGACCAGTGAATTGCATCAGAAGAAAACCATAACTCCGAGCACTCCAATTTTCAAAATCCATTCACTACTCAGACAGATGAACTAAGAATAATTTGTTCTATCCCTGAATTTATTGGTGCTTATGAATAAAAATCAAACAATAATTGGTGCATAATGATCAAGAGCTTTTGCTTCTTTCCTTTGATATGAAATATGTATAGAATGCAAAACTTATCTCAGTCCAATCCTATGTTTACACAGACTTCCACTTATCAGGTTTTTATTTCTCCAAATGATTATTTGAACGCGCTTTGCTCACCCCGAAAAGTAGAATTTGTTTCCAGCAAGAAAAGTCCACAATCTGACTGGGAGTGAGGAGGATTTCTCTGAGCTTTGAGCTAGAATAAAGGATCCTGGTCTTCAAACCTGTCAGCTTCCCAGTCACACCCCAGTCAGAGGTGGTCATAGGAATCATTAAGTACACTGAAGCGGCACATTGCTCTGCTGATAACTGTCTCCTTATGCATGGTGGGAGACTTTGCTTTAATGAGTATGAATAATGTAATAAGTGGTTTGGGAAGGTACGAAGTCCTGCTTTGCATCGTTCCCAATCGACTAACAGCAAAACCCGTAAAGCTAAATTTGTGACAGACATCAGATGAAGATGACTGCTGTGGACAGACATTACTCCGGCACCACTACTTAAAAGGGAGCACTGGTTTTCCAGGTTGGGTTCCACAGATCTCACACTGCTAGGACAGAGCGTATGAAAGGTGTAGCATTTCATTCAAGCGATGGCACTCTGTGAGCTTTAAGAGCCTATAACACAGCAAAACACTGTACCTTCACAACTCTTTTTGTCAGGACCAAGTTCATAGCCAGGATCACAGGCGCACTGGTAACTGCCCAGAGTATTTACACAGCGCTGCTCACAGCCACCATTGTCAGGTTTGGCACATTCATCTTCCTCTGCCAAGACAGAGAAGAATGCAAAAACCTGTTAAATAATTACCTTCCTCAGCTGTAATTACTGGATCAATATTAACCCAGAAAGCTGTATGCATGCCATTATAAGATGCACTACATAACATACTGTGGTTGCTGACTAGAGGATTTTCAAATGCTAAGGAGACCTGCAATGGAGAAAATAAAAATTTGTCCTTTGTGGGGTTTGGGTGGTTTTTTTTACAATACCTACTGACAGCTGCAGACCTAATTTATAAGCACTTTGTGGGCAGCATACAATAATTCAGGCAGCCGTAATGTAAAGGTTGCATAAAGTATTGAAAGAAAGATTGAAAATCCACAGCAGGGTCACTTGAAGGGCACTTTATCTCCCACAGAATCAATTTGTGCATTATACCAATTTCATAGTCAAAAACAGATTAACAGAATCCTCAAATCCCAGGTTTTCATTCTACTAATATTAAAGGGAACAAGATGCATCAGGGATGGGGGAGGGAAAGGAATAATGTATTATCTCTACTAGCTCTGAAATATACCCACGAGATTCATTGTTAAAATATTCCTCAGATGTTGAAATATTGTTTCCTTACACCAGGACAAGTAATTTCTTAGAAATAAAACAGAGCTCCCACTCTTATGTCTACAGCCTTCAAGGTTATAATTGTCTACAGTGAAAACTAACAATTAGGGTGAGAAAAGCCCCAGCTCATGGATTTTCAAAAGAGCAAAAAGGTTGTCCTGGTGGCGTGACCTATATTTCGGGTGTCACCATGGCCACGCCACTGCTAGTGGCTTTCACTGTGCCCTGAGCAGCACAGGGTAGGAATTACACACTCCCCATGCACCAAATGCTGCAGGTATAGCTGCAGTTTTATGACACATTCACACACACACACCAAAACTGAAGGAACACTGTGAGGCCATTGGTCACTATGATTTCTCAGCGCTTTTGTTTTGTTTTGTTTTTTCTTTTTTTTCTTGCTCACAGAAAGTAATAAATTGATAAAGCAGCCTAAAGCAGCAAATGGATTAGAAAATCCACAACATTTAAACAAAAGAAAAAAACTTAACAAAAAAGACCCATTTGTGATTATACTGTTTAACTTTATAGTTGATAACAGAATGTCAAAAAAGCCATTTTTTACAAGATTAGATATGTTTCAAAGGTGTTTCAAAACTAAGCTGATTATTTGAACCTGAAGAGAGTAGGAAGTTGCACTGAATATGTTCCTTCATTTTTTGGACATATTTTACAAGGAGATCCAAATACTTCTCCTGTTTTGTTTTGATAAAATTGTATGCCTAGGTAAAAAATATGCTGGAGACGGTACAGAATTGGTATTAGTAAAAATAGGTTGAGAAATATTTTTAATATCCTGTCATAATTTTTCTAGTACAAAAACAAGTGATAAGCAGTTCACAGCTCCCAAAATATACTTTAACATTTACCTTTAAAAAAGTTAGCTGCAAACCCTGCTTTGTTAACGGTTCCATCAGAAACAAACTTCATCCACAGGGTATTAGAGGTAGATCTAATGTCTTCTGGCTTGTCATAGCCACAAAAGTGGCCAATTAAAGGACTGTTCTCATTCGTTCCATCTCGAATTTCCAAGTAGTCATATGCACAGTTATCATGTCTTTCAATCTGTTAAAAATAATTTTTAAAGTGACCTATTTGAACTTGACCATAAATATCAAATATCAATCAGATAATAAACAGAATAGAAATTTTTCAAAGTTAAGGTGCTTTGTTTAGGGTTCAAACATCAGGAAGATGAACAAGCTTCACTGGACTCTTTAACTATACTTGTTTTCTACAAGAAAAAATTGTTGACATGTTACACAGGACACAACAGTCTAACTGGAAAAAAGTAACTAAAAAAGACATGCTCACCTCTAAGCTTCATAACGTTCTGTCAAATTCCTGCTCTGAACTCAAGTCCTCTTTTATCACGTACACTCAAGTATATAAGATTAATGGTTCAACAACTAAACATGTCAGAAATATTAATTGGTTTTGAAATATTAAAAAGCTCAGTTTTTATTAATATGAATAAGATTTTTAGACATTATTAACCTGTGCTATTCCAGGTGATGATCTATATATTTTCTTCCTTTATCCTTGACACAGTGCAAAATTTTGCACTTGTCACTGTCCACTGGTGTTGCAGGGTAACTAAAAAATTACAGTGCATTAAGAGTTCGGGGCATCTGTAGAATTAGATCCAAACACACTTCTAAAATTATCAGCTCTTAAGTAGCCAATAGAACAGATGATGAAAAAAAACCCATCATTGTTTTTCTGCAGCTGATGTAGCTGGTTTCTGTTGCATGATTCCTGATTTCAGGTGTCTTCTTTTGACTTTCTGGGTCAATGAGTGAATCTTTGCCGCACTAGTGGAGAAACCTGCTGAAATCAGAACAACTGAAATGTCCCTCTCATTTAAACATCCTGCCAGATGACATCCAAACATATACTAATATGTGAACGGACATGTGTGCATTTCTACTTGGGTACCAAGCCTTGTGCTCTTTACATAATAGTATTTGCGGAGTCAGTCAGAGTGGGAATTGCACCAAAGAAGAAAGCAGTAGCAGTCCAAATATGATCCTATCCGGAGCCTAGATGATTTATGATGCCTGTCTTTATTAAGAGAGTATCTTTCCCAACAGAATTAAAACCCATCTTGATCTAGGTCATTTTACTGCAGGATTACTTCGCGTTACTCAAGTAATACAGCACCTTAGTTAAAAAAGAATTACCTAAATCCAAGCACTCAAAAATAATTCCTCTAAGAAAACTATTGTTCAGCTAAGTGGCTGAATCGTGAGGTAGGTTTAGGGACCGGGGGGACTGGACCACAGTCAGGAAGAAGGGGTTGGAGAAGCCTCAAATTTAATTCAGCACATCCAAATTCTGTTAAAATGACAAAGAAGTCAAAGCCAAACCAAACCCAGAAAAATCCACATCTTATCTCCGGACAGAGTTTTTCTTGCATGTAAGCTGCACAGTTAGTAGAAGTGGCTACTGATACTCTGCTCTAATTGTGCATTATGACCAACGCTAAGCTCAGTAACCACCACAGACTAAGGAGCTTTCATTTAGCACATTAGGATTTCTGCTTCTTTTATGTAAGAGGGAAAACTGGGGGAAGGCACTGTTTGATTTTATTTCATTTTAAAGGCATCAAAATATGGCACAAAATTCATCTGTCTTCTTTCCAACTTTCCAATTCTTCAAGCATTTACATACGTAATTTTCTCCCACTCATTTCTCTGGCACAATCCATATTGCCATTTACTGTAATTTCTTAGCTGTTTGCTCAGGAATTGCTTTGGGCCAGAGTTTGGGGAATGAGTGAGGAAAAAAAAAAAAAGAAAGGAGAAGATGATCTGGGATGCAACCACCTATTGCTGACTTCAGTGGCAACTGTACGTTCGCAACTAATGTGCTCAGGCATGTGTCTACCTGAGCACTGATAAGTTTTTGACACTGTAATACTGATTCCAAATTTTCATTAATCTAAATAAGAAAGTTTAAACAGATGACATCATATTCTAATTTGAAACAAAGTCTGCTTTGTTATCTCAGTAAGAATCATATTGCAGTCTGATGTAGAAAGAAGTGACCCAGTCCAAAGCGCACTAATATAAATGAAGGAATTGTGTATTTTCCCCACACATGTCTGTGGTCATTTCACTACTCAAGACTTTTAATTAACATCTGTTTTTTCCATGTTTCCATGTTCTATGGGGCAATATGGAAATTATGATTTTCCACAGGCCAAGTGCAGCTCTGAGTTACACATACCAAATTCCCATTGAGGTGAATTGTTAGTTTCTTTTCTGAGAACCACTCTATTTTCAGCAGAAGACAACAGCTAAAAATACGTTTTGTATAGCACTAAGTTGCTAAGCTTCCTAAGACGATAAAAATCAACCAACTTACAAAGTGCTATTGATTTTCAATAAAACAATTCAAAAGTTGGCCATTCTACCATATTAATTTATTTTTAGTGTACTACTACTGCAAGTAATGCCATTATTATTATCAATATTATTATATTAAGGGATTAAATTGTTACATCTATATATAAACTAACAGATAGGTATTGTGTTTTTGAGAAAAGATAACTGGTGTTAAGGCACTTGGTAACCAGGGAAAAAGAACTAGTATAAAATGTGCTTTGCTTATCTATACCTCAGGTTTTAAGATGTTGTGGTACTGTCATCTGGGAACACTGCCATACAAAGATCTATTACACTTGCAATAATCTCTTATTCTTCCTACTACAAGGTTAGGAAATCTCCTCAAGTTAATGAAAGGACTCCCAGTGAGTTTCGTTGTAACTGGACTGATCCTGTAAACCTTATTTACTGGAGCATTAAAATTTCACAAGATTGATATTACATGTGGATGAGAAGAAATATGCAAAATGTTAGCAAATGCAAAAAACCCATAAATAAACAGGTTTTACAGGAAAATGCATTGCTTATAGGAGAATGAAAGGTACCATCGGCTCCTGAAGGCTTTAGAGGAAACCCAGAATTCAAATGGCATTAGAGAACTAAGTTGAGAAAATGCCAGAAAAATTCCTGAGACAGGCACATAAGCACAGGAAAACACTAAGAAATCTCCTGGTGAAATGGACAGCCAGAGATGTTCTCAACATCCATTCTCAAAAGAAAAGAAAATTCCTTGTACATAGTTTCAGTTTTGAAAAAAACAATTACTTTAGGCTAAAACATATTTGGTTAAAAATTCCAGACTACCTTTGTTTTGTAGCACTCCCACAACAGAAAAAATATATATATAAAAAAAAAAAAAAAAAAAAAAAAAAAAAAAAAAAAAAAAAAAAAGAGAAGGGGATTTGAAGAGCAAATCCAGGAGCAATCATATTTCAGGAGAAATCTTCCAATTACTTTTTGTCATTGTTAATTTATTTGTTGACAGAGTCAAATTCCAGTACAGGTAAACATATCTGACTCAGGTCATAGACTTTAGTCATAAAAGGTGGGATATACGCCTAGTGGAATCAAAAGATCAGATAACTTTTGTTCCCTGACTTTTGTAAAAATAATTTAAATGAACACTATCTGCACAAAGATTAACAGGGCCACTCAAATGAGGAAGATTAATACAGCTCCGCTATACAAACACCCTGGATTGCCTTAGCTGGTGAGACCGCATGCCAACAAAGGTTCTTTAAAAAAAAAAAAAACAAACCCAAACCAACAAACAAAAAAAACCCCCAAGAACCACTAATTTTCAAAGAACAATATAATAAAGGTGACTATAACAATGAAGCAAAAAGATGGAGTTACCAGTCCCAACATCTTTGCTGTCATCTAAATACTGGAAAGTGTAGCTGCCCATCAGGCAGCCAAATAAGAAAGGGTAATCCCACACTCAGTGGAAAATGCATTGCCCACAGCAGGCAAAACAAGATGATTCATTGATACAGTTTGAAGTTCTCAGCTTCCCTAGTGCTTTCATTTCAGAGTGAAGGTTATTTATACAGTTATTTTTTCTAGCATTACATATGGATAATGAGAATTCCTCTTACTTAACTGTACCTTTCAAAGGACAGAGCAGTAATTTTCTCACAAACACGCTGCAATAACTCCTTGGCCTGACATTTACTTTTTTTGATCTCAGCTGGCACGAAGAGCTGTGATTTTTAAACAAGTTTTTGTTTTACTGGGCAGTGCACCAAGGATTCAGTCCAGAGAGGGACTTAGTACCAAAAAACAGAACACCTACGTTCAGGCGCTTGGACCTGAAATGGAAATCAGACCCAATGGTGAATATCTACGCAAGGCACTTCAGAGCAGTTTCCAAAGCAACTCTCATTCTCGGCGGGAAGCCCTGTGGACGAGCCAGTAAGAAACACTGCAAAGACAGATATAACAGAAGTCTTGTGCCTTTCTGGGGCACCTCATTTGGTGCTCAAGGGCACCTTGCCACTCTGGAATCAAAGCTCAGACTCTCCCTGGAGAGGTATGTACCTTTCAAGTCCCTACTGTTGGATTTTTTTTTTTTTTCCTTTCAAAACACCTCTAGCAGAGGCACTAACTTGAGACTAGCACTCAACTATACTTCTGCTCAATTTCCTTTCTTCTTATGAGGTGTCAGTCCACATGTTTCACCTCTAGGGAGTGCCATAATACTAAATAGTGTGGGGGAAAAACTGGACATTTCTGCTTACAGCCTTAACCACTAGTCTACTAAACTGTGCTCTCATTTGCTGGTCCTTTGCTTCTAA
>WAAD01035823.1:3222-17030 GCA_013389945.1 Fregata magnificens | reverse complement strand
AACAATTGATACAAAGAGGGAGCCTCAATTTCTTGACCATTGTCATCCTGTATTCCCTGAATCTCCTGGAACGCCTGCCATATCTGCGAATCCTGTGATAGAACTCCCATTTGCCATAGCTCATTGTGAAGGAGGAGCGCGGTATTCCCTGCGTTATCCCACACCCATATGAGCCATCCCAATAGTCCCTCCCTAGGAGTCTGTTTGAAGGTGCTAACAAGCTCTTGCAATTCTGCTGTTTTAAATGTCCACCACACCTCAGGCTGCAACCTCCCCCCTTCCACGCGCATTTCTCGCATGGGCTGCATCTGGTGGCTGTTTGTACCTTGCATAGGATTACCTTCATACCACTCCTCGCCCTTGTCTTCCGACAAGGAGGAACTCCAAATATTGCTATCCCAGGACTCCGGATCCCAAGTGGCTGTTGCTATAACAGCCTGTACCTGTGACACAGACAGGCCCTTTCCCAACTTTTGCTCGCTTCCTGTTCACTACTCTGGCTGCCAAGACCTCACAAGTATGTGTTAACTCCTTCATCTGTTCCGCCTGTGAAGTCACCACCTCCTGAGCTATACTCCGCACATCCGCCAAATCCCGACATTCTTACTCCTTACCTGAGAGTGTCCTATGTAAATGTAAGATCTCATCATCCAGGGCACGGAGCGTGGTGAGGAATAACCATGATGCTTCACCCGCCACTTTCTTCTCTGCCCCTGGTCAGCAGCCCAGGTGCAGCCGAATTAACGTTGTCTTGACTTGCTGCAGTTTTACTTCAGCTGCTTTTTGCAACTCTGGCCAGTCCACCGGAGCTGCCCAGCCTGCCACCATCTGTGCAACTGACCCCCAATCGAGGGCCATCCCAGTATGCGCTGCAGGGACAGCTCAGGCTTCCCCGCCTCCCCAGCTTTTGGCCAAAGCAGCATCGTACCTGATGGATCCTGCTGACTACGCCAACTGTAGTGAGCGAAAAGCAGATGTGGATCCCTCAGGGACTAGGCACAACACTCAGCGAGTGAAAATTTTGGCTTTATTGCAAGCATAGTGTTTCCACAGTGGGAGCCCCAGGCACTGATGCTAGTAGAAAAAGGGGAAAAAAACATACGCAGCAGAGCTCTGCTCAGGGAGAGGCTCAAGGAAAAGCACCCCAGGGGTAGATAATAAAACTTGAGCTGATTAACATATCTACATATGCAATGTCTTGTTTTGCTCATTAGCGAACTTCCTGATGTAGTGCAGATCCTGTTGTCCGGGTGCCAAGATCCACAGCTGGCTGCCATGTTGGTCCCCATGCAAGGGTATGTGCAGCTCCGTCAAGATAAGATGGGGGAGGTGAACTATCCTGGGTTACCGTGACAAAGTCTTCTCGCACCCTACAAGGAGGTTCAGCCCCTTTGCTGCAGTTGGGGTGAGGAACATGCCAACTCTAAGTATCATGCCCTCTACCTTAACTGCATTGCAGCATACTGGTCTGAGGCCAACTCCACGGCTGTGACATACAAGATGATACAACAGCTTCTCAGTTACACTCCCATCATAGCTGTAGCTTCAGGTGTGTTCCTCACTGTGGGGAGTACAACTGAGCAACGACCCTTTCTCAGCACATCTGGCCTGTGCTCTGTAACCAGCCTAGGGGACATCAGCTCTCGAGTCAAAAAAGACACCAGATACTTTACCTGACTAACAATGTTTGAACTGTAATGAAAGAGTTTAATGCTAATGAGCAAATTAATCTCAGTTTTAATTACTAAATCTTCTTCTCCAGTGAATAATCAAAATCTACAGCTGGCCTAGTCATCTCAGAGAAATAACAAACTGATGAACCTATGTGGTGGGTTGACCTTGGCTGGATGCCAGGTGCCACCAAGCTGCTCTATCACTCCCCTTCCTTAGCAGGACAGGGCAGGGGGAGAAAATGAGATGGAAAAAAACCCCTCATGGGTCAAGACAAAGGCAGTTTAATGAAAGCAAAAGGCTGCGTGCAGAAACAAAAGGAAAAGGACAACAAAGATCCCACTCCCAGTGGGATCTCACCAGCAGGTGACGTACAGCCACCTCCAGGGAAGCAGGGCCCCAGCACATGCAGCAGCTACTCCCAAAGACAAACATCCCAAACAACAAATGCCACCCCTCTTCCTCCTTTCTCCCAGCTTTTATTCCTGAGCAGACGTCACATGGTATGGAATAGCCCCGGTCAGCCCGGGTCAGCTGTCCTGGCCAACCCCCTCCCAAGATCCCGCCCACCCCCAGCCCACAGCGGGGGGTGGGGGTGGGGAATGTTGGAGAGGCAGCCCCGGGGCTGGGCAAGCACCGCCTGGCAACAGCCAAAACACGGGTGTCGCCTCCAGTCACCAACACAAAGCACAGCAGTCTGCCACGGGGAAAACCAGCTCCACCTCAGCCGGACCTAGTACAACCTATCACACACTCTCTTTTTATAGCATACACTTCTGTGTTGACTGAAAATAAGAGCATGTGAAGCATTGCTAACTGCAAGATCAATTTTATGGGGGAAAAATATATATTTATATAGAAAGANTATTTTTATTTAGATATATCTATACATTTATCTATATAATGGATATTTAAATATCTAGACCTCTATATATAATATGAATAGTATAATATATATAGATATAATATAAATTTAGAAAGATATATATAGAATACATCATATTTATTCCAGAATAAAAGGCTTCAGTGCAAAGTGGGACATGCCAAAACACCTACATAGTGAAAAGTCAATGAAGAAAATGCATCATACTTTGGGTTTGATTAGAATGTTTCATTTCAATGGTAAGCTTGTTCCTAATATTTGATAAAACATTAAAGTTTTAAATTTAAAAATACAGCATGTTCCCAAATATGAAACAATATTTTGTTTTTCTTCTTCAAAATTTGGCCTCACTTAGCATTCTGAAGTCAACAGAATCATCTTGGTTTTATGCTAGTGTTTTTGATGGATATTCATTTGGTGATCATTATTGCACATGGTTAAAAAAAAAAATCTAAGACATCTGGTAAGCCAGAGGAATTTTCATTGATTGAGTTCAGACACAGGCCAATCCAACTACCACTAAATGGTTTAAGGGATACAATACTCTGGTTCAGTATTAGGAAACTGGTAGAATTTCTCAGCCTTGTAAGTAATCTGTTTTTTTCAGCCTGGAATCTCAGCCTACTACTCACTATGAACTTACAGAGCTATCAAAAGGCTAGTAGACCACTGATAAAAATTAGTCAAGACAGAGTGATACCCGCTCAGCTTAAGGCTGTGCATACATATTGCTTTAATAAGAAGATGCTCATGCCAGGCTAGATCAAAGCAGCTGGGAGTTCAAGAGATGTGATTAGAATTTACCTAGAGACTAACAGGCTGGTTTTGTGATGCACAGGCCCTGACAGAAAGTGACAGATGCCTACATCAGCAACACTGCTGTCAGTGGTTTTGCTTGTACTGATCAAAATCTTTGAGAGGTACCTATTCTAGAGGTGTCTACATAACCTCCTTGCTAGCAAAGTACGTGATACTGCTTATGGTATGAGGTACTTACTGATGAAGTTAATGAGCTGCAGGAGGAGATAGCTCTGTCAAAAAAAGTAAGAGCAAGAGAACTTCAAAGAGGTTGCATAACCACCTAGTGCTCAGGAAGCCAGGTGGCTTTTCAAGGATGACCAATAAGCCATTTTACAGGAAACAGCAGTCTGTTTCCAGTTCTGTTTGCTGAGCTCAAAAAATGTCACATGGCCCTGGGAGCTGGAAAGGGGGGAACAGACTCCAGCAACCAGGATGATGAAACAGCATGCTGGGGGAAGTGGTTGTCACCACACAGAAGGTAGCCATGGTCAGTCTCCTGGGAGGACCAGAGGCTTGGCTTACAGAAAGTACCCTGCCTGCATAGGGCTAAAATCCATGTTTTGCAGGATACCAAGTCAGCTTCCTACCTGTTATGCCCTTGCAGGCAGAGCCTTACTTTCAAACTTTTTCAACGTTAAATCAGTAACCAAGTAGTAACAAATCCTGCTCTGTCCCTTTTGATCCTGGAGGGTTCTCCCCATTGCCTCTGAAGCCTGGCTGTTTGCTCCCTGCAGTCTCCCACCTCTGTACTGTAATTACCTGCCACGCTGCCTTATTACACGAGTAAGCTCAGTTGCTCACCAGACAGGAACAGTCTCTCCTATGCACTCTTTAGGAAGACTCCAATTTACTCTATGACTCAACATCTATAAACATCACTTTAAAAAAATGAAAAAAAAGAAGTACTGTTCATCTCAAAGAACAGAAAGGGAAAAAAAACAAGATGGGCTTTACAACATTAACTGCCTGACTATGCATATACTATCCATGAAAAGGATTACAAGTAGTGGGCAGAGGGATGAAGGTGTTATGCACATATGTAATGCTTTTATCATTTATCAATACCTAAACTTATATGGACCTAAGTTCTTAAATAGCTTTCATTCAAACTTAAAGCCAACTACAGTCAAATTCCCGACTTCTTTAGTCTTTCAAGACTTGAGATCTTTCTGAAAGGGTTATTGCTATCAAGGCATCAGTCACAGGCATAACGTAGTAGCCCACTACATCTTACCCATCACCTAGAATAATGCCCTACCAGCTGATATCCTGTTGGAGAGGCCCTGCCAGGATTATCTGCTCTACTTCACTCATGTCAACATACCATTTAAAAAAAATAACAGATCAAAACAAAAGACAAAGCAAATCTACTTGAGATCACAAATAAAAGGCATACCAAAAGTCTTAGAACCACATGAGGCTGACATTTTATAAGTGAATAAATAGTTATGCAATACTTCAGAAACTTCCCCAGTCCATGCAAGACCTCTGTCATGATCTAGAACTTTAGTCTGAGCATAAATAGAACACATTTTTCCAAAGAAAACTATAATTATTTAGGATGTATGAATATACAAGCATCCTGGATCACTTCCCATTCTCTCAGATGGTGCTGCCATCTTCAGCAGGCTAAGGTTCAGAAAGGTATAAGACTTACTTCTAAAAGGCTTTAATGCATTCAGTAATCCTGCTCTAGGAATTTTTCATATTTAATGTACTGAGTTTCTAAGAAGTATCACAGTTAAATTATCTCTTCTGTATGATGTACTCAAAAGAAGTGAATGGCTACCATCTATAATCAGAACAAAATAAGGACACAGAAAATGAAACTAATTCAGAAGAGAAATATTTTGGAAAATAAAGTGCTCCAGCTGAGATAATAAAAGATGTCTGGAAGTGGATGAACATCATATTTTATTATAGATACATTCAGCAAGGAAAGTATGCTGGTTGACAGCCGGCTGAACATGAGCCGGCAGTGTGCCCAGGTGGCCAAGAAGGCCAATGGCATCCTGGCTTGTATCAGGAATAGTGTGACCAGTAGGAGTAGGGAAGTGATCGTGCCCCTGTACTCGGCACTGGTGAGGCCGCACCTCGAATACTGTGTTCAGTTTTGGGCCCCTCAGTACAAGAAGGACACTGAGGTGCTGGAGTGTGTCCAGAGAAGGGCAACGAAGCTGGTGGAGGGTCTAGAAAACAAGTCTTATGAGGAGCGGCTGAGAGAACTGGGGCTGTTTAGCTTGGAGAAGAGGAGGCTGAGGGGAGACCTTATAGCTCTCTACAACTACCTGAAGGGAGGTTGTAGTGAAGCAGGCCTTGGACTCTTCTCCCAAGAAACTAGTGATAGGACGAGAGGGAATGGCCTGAAGTCACGTCAGGGGAGGTTTAGATTGGACATCAGGAAGAATTTCTTTACCGAAAGAGTGGTTAAGCATTGGAACAGGCTGCCCAGAGAGGTGGTGGAGTCGTCAACCCTGGAGGCGTTCAAAAAAGGTGTAGACGTGGCACTCCAGGGCCTAGTTTAGGAGTCATGGTGGTGTTAGTTGATGGTTGGACTTGATGATCTTAGAGGTCTTTTCCAACCTTAATGATTCTATGATTCTATTCTATGATTCTAATTGCACAGAGAAGAAAGATTTAATTGTAGTGTATGCATCTTCTGTAAAGACCAGAGTTAGCAGAATAAGCTAAAAATACTTTCCTCAAAAAAATGCAAAAATGTCTCAAGATGCATAATATGCATGTGACAAACCAGATGGCATTGGTAATGTCAGTCAGGTGTCCAAATTATGCCCATCTGTATAGTTTATACTTGAAATTTGTGACTAGAGTTAAGTCACAGCATTATGCCCATGCTTCAAATTCTGTATATTAAGCAAGCCTTTCCAGGATCAAATTACTTCCACAGAAAACATTTTTCTACCAGAATGCATACATAAAAAAGTTTGAATGGGGCACAAATTATGGACTTAAAGCTGCCACTTAAAGAAGATTTTTTTGGAATTACCATGCAAACACCACCTTGATGCTCAGTCACTTAAATTAAAAAAAACCAACAAACAAAATACCCTCACTGAATAAGAAAATACTTAAATAACAATAAATATTTTTCATAGCTTTTCAGTTGTAATCCCTTCCAACCCTCCCTCTCACCAAATAAAACAAGAAGTAAAAGTGGAAAAGTTTTAGAGAATGCCTTCCATACAAAGACAGACCAGGGCTCTTCATTTTGTAAGAAGATACCAAGAAGGGCAATGATAAAATCCCATATAATCATGAACTGGAGGGCACCAAAATGATTAGCTGGGAGACCGAAACACCTGGAAAGATTCTATTCACACACATGTTTATGTTATGAAACTAGTTAATATAGCCTGATTAGTACAACAGACTCAATCCTAGTTCATTGTATTTGCTTGGAAGTGTGTTCGACTTTGTGTTTGTATAATCTACATATCTGTTTTAATTTCACTGAAGAGAACAACTTGGCNGATGATCTTAGAGGTCTTTTCCAACCTTAATGATTCTATGATTCTATTCTATGATTCTAATTGCACAGAGAAGAAAGATTTAATTGTAGTGTATGCATCTTCTGTAAAGACCAGAGTTAGCAGAATAAGCTAAAAATACTTTCCTCAAAAAAATGCAAAAATGTCTCAAGATGCATAATATGCATGTGACAAACCAGATGGCATTGGTAATGTCAGTCAGGTGTCCAAATTATGCCCATCTGTATAGTTTATACTTGAAATTTGTGACTAGAGTTAAGTCACAGCATTATGCCCATGCTTCAAATTCTGTATATTAAGCAAGCCTTTCCAGGATCAAATTACTTCCACAGAAAACATTTTTCTACCAGAATGCATACATAAAAAAGTTTGAATGGGGCACAAATTATGGACTTAAAGCTGCCACTTAAAGAAGATTTTTTTGGAATTACCATGCAAACACCACCTTGATGCTCAGTCACTTAAATTAAAAAAAACCAACAAACAAAATACCCTCACTGAATAAGAAAATACTTAAATAACAATAAATATTTTTCATAGCTTTTCAGTTGTAATCCCTTCCAACCCTCCCTCTCACCAAATAAAACAAGAAGTAAAAGTGGAAAAGTTTTAGAGAATGCCTTCCATACAAAGACAGACCAGGGCTCTTCATTTTGTAAGAAGATACCAAGAAGGGCAATGATAAAATCCCATATAATCATGAACTGGAGGGCACCAAAATGATTAGCTGGGAGACCGAAACACCTGGAAAGATTCTATTCACACACATGTTTATGTTATGAAACTAGTTAATATAGCCTGATTAGTACAACAGACTCAATCCTAGTTCATTGTATTTGCTTGGAAGTGTGTTCGACTTTGTGTTTGTATAATCTACATATCTGTTTTAATTTCACTGAAGAGAACAACTTGGCTTTTTGCAAGACTGGATTATAACACAAATAGCAGCATTGTTTCAAACTATGACAAAGAAAACTCTGCTTAATCCTTTGGGGTTTGTTACCCAGAGAAGTGAGATATACATATGATAGTTAGTGGAAATCTTTTTTGATACAATTTTTGCCAGCATAGGAAGAATGCTGTGAATCCAGAGATATTTGCTTTTACATTCTGTTATCCTCAAAAGTGATTATATACATTTTTACCAAGCAGCTAAACAGATATCAGAAAAATACATATAATGTAAAGAATGCTGTCACAGTTAAAGAAAGGCATACAGGTTTATTTTTAAATAAAAGTACAAATAATATTTACATGCATAGCAAACGAATACAATTCTTGAAACAATATAAGGCATAAAACCATTCTAATCAAAATTAGAAGTGTAATATAGTTCATGCAACACATCCATGGCAACAGTCATAGGGGCTATTGGGCAATTCTTGATATAAGCCTTCTCTGGCAAATTGTTAAATTGCCAAGAAAGGGTTTGTAACTATTTTAAGACAACTATTTGACATTAGGAATTACTAGATTTATGGATTAATAAAATAAAAAGATCTTGCATTTTTCTTCTGTTTGAATAGCCTATTGAAATACATCTGGAAAACACTAAGTCCATTTTATCAAACTAAGCACACCTCAAATCCAATACAAATCATAGACAACAGAGAAAACGAAGTCATTTCTCAAGCCACATAACTCCTAGGAACAATTTGTTTTGATCCTAGATGACAAATGAAAAGCGACCATTAGAGCACTATAAAGCCTCTTTGTGTGAGGCAGTATAAATGAAGTATTTTCACTGACAAGTACTGGAAATAAACAATTATTTAAAACAAGCTAAAGAGTGAGGTTACCAGAATTTAGAAGAAACAATACTACTGTTTCTTTTTTTCCAAATGGGTTAAAAGGTGAGAATAATGCTTCCATTACACCCACACAGAGCAACTCCCATTTCAAACCAAGAACTTCAAACCTGATCAGCTGGCCTGCAAGTCTGCCACCCATCATATTATGGATATTCATCTAACCAAGTAAGGATTCTCATAATCATAGAATCATAGAATCATAGAATCATTGGGTTGGAAAAGACCTCTAAGATCATCAAGTCCAACCATCAACTAACACCACCATGACTCCTAAACTAGCCCCTGGAGTGCCACGTCTACACCTTTTTTGAACGCCTCCAGGGTAGACGACTCCACCACCTCTCTGGGCAGCCTGTTCCAATGCCTAACCACTCTTTCAGTAAAGAAATTCTTCCTAATGTCCAATCTAAACCTCCCCTGACGCAACTTGAAGCCATTTCCTCTCGTCCTATCGCTAGTTTCTTGGGAGAAGAGTCCAGCACCCGCTTCCCTACAACCTCCCTTCAGGTAGTTGTAGAGAGCGATAAGGTCTCCCCTATATAACTGGAGCTCTATGTGACAAGTAGTCTGAATTGATTCAGGATGGGGCTATCAATGGTACTTACAAGGTTTGCAGCCTGAATATTACAAAAGGATAGGGAGAAACATGACATTTAGTGTTTATAGACTTGGAGAAGGCTATCGTAGTCTTTCTATTATTCATTTTATCTATTTCCTTGGGGTCCAAGATATTTTTCAATAGCCTCAAAGCACAATACACGAGTAAACCAGAAGTCTCATGGATGTAATGAACTTTTTATTTTTCTTTTATTAGTAGCTTGGTTATCACTTTAGTTTTGTCCAAGTCAACTACTTTTCATCCAAGTACTGTTTTCTGTACGTATTATAAAATCCTTACAGTGGTATTAGTTCTTATGATAAGTATTTTCATAGAGCAGGTGAAATAAATTATAAGCAAAAGCTATTAAGAAANGCTGGGATAGAGTTAATTTTCTTTCTAGTAGCTGGTGACAGGCTCAAACCACAGTGACATGCACTGCAGCTACTCAAACCCTGGTAAGAGGCACTGCGGATGAACCAGAGAACCAACCCGTGCTGGTATCAGTTGGCGGGTGGAGTGGCCACAGTGCCTATTGCCAGGGGTGGAGTAGCCACAGTGCCTGTTGCTGGGGTTGGAGTGGCTGCAGTGCCTGTCGCCGGGGTTGATCTCCGGATGGTGTTCTTATATAGTTGTTTAAGCCTAAACAAGGCCTGTACCATATTCAGGAGACATAGCAATAGGAACATGCTGGTTTGAACATCCCAAGGATATTCAAAATTCTCAAGAGCTGTTGTAACTTGCCTGGAGAAGGGGAAGGTGAAGGAAGGTGTCTCCCCACAAATTGGCTCTCTGAGGAGAAAAGGTACAAAGTGTAATTATTAATTTCAAGATGACTCCTGAAGTATGGAGATGGTGGCAATGCTGAGTACAAATACCAGATCAGTCTCACAACCAGCCATTTGAGCATACCATNTGGGTTGAGATAAGAGCAGTTTAATAATTAAAATAAAATAATAATAATAACGATAATAATAATATTGTAATGAAAAGGAAAACAACGAGAGAGAGAAAGAGAAGGAAAAACCCAGGAAAAAACCCCAACAAGTGATGCAGCCGCTCACCACCTGCTGACCGACACCCACCCAGTCCCCAAGCAGCAATTCTTGCCCCCCCCGGCCAACTCCCCACAGTTAATATACTGAGCATGACATCATATGGTATGGAATAGCCCTTTGGCCAGTTTGGGTCAGCTGTCCTGGCTGTGCCCCCTCCCAGCTTCTTGTGCACCTGGCAGAGCATGGGAGGCTGGAAAAGTCCCTGACTAGTGTAAGCACTACTTTGCAACAACTAAAACATCAGTGTGTTATCAATCAACATTATTCTCATACTAAATCCAAAACACAGCACTATACCAGCTACTAGAAAGAAAATTAACTCTATCCCAGCTGAAACCAGGACAATAAGTATTTTCATAGAGTAGATGAAGTAAAAGAGAGAAGCAAGAGATATAAGAAACATTAAATGCTGGTAGTAGTGCAAAGAAAAAGTGCTTTCACCAAGTATTCTCCTCAGGTCTTTTCTGTGGCCTCTTGCAATGCAGAGGCTGAAAGAGGACTAGACTCACTGTTAAAGGAATTGAACAGATAAAAACTGACTTTCAGAGATCTTAAAACTTGAGCCCATATTTGCTAACATCTATTCATAAAGGCAAAAAAAGCTTCAGTGGAATTTCACAACATTCAGCACATGCAAATGTGAAGCAAGCATTACTTAGACTTACTCTGACAAGTGACAGAATATGGCCTCAGATAGGACACCTCCAGTAAACTGCAGTGGTCTTCTCTGAACCCACTTCAGGATCAAGTGTGACAGGAAACAGCTGAGAAGAAAGCTTAAAAAAGCCATTACATTATCTAATTTGACTGTGTAAAAATGGGGCAAAGTTCAATTCAGATAATTCTGCTATTTTTGTTGTTACAAATGCTTTCTGCTACTACAGCAATCAATACAAGAATGAGAAAGACCAACAAGGTGAACATGGGGAAAAAATATTGGATGGAAAAAATGGCTTCAAACAGTTACTGATCTAGATCTGGGTTTTCCAAATTTAAAATATGATTTAGATGGACTGTGCAACTAAGTACAGCTGTTGCAAGCCCATGTCGTATATAAAAACATACATAAGTTAATCTTGGTATACTGACAAGTGTGAAGTTCAGACCTCACTTTCAATGCAGTTTCCAGTTGCACATGACATTTAGATTATAGGAGCACTATTTCAACAGATTCATTTCCTCCATAAAGTCTATGTGTACTGAGATTTTTCAGGCACAGTTGTAGGGAAAAGACTACAGAAGGTGTTTTGGGAAAAAAAGCAGTTGCTTATACTGAATTAAAATAATTTCACTGACAACTGCTAGAAAGTGTATGTTTTGAATCAGTGGCTTAAAGTTTGCTAGGCTAAAACACTAGGTAACATTTTTGAAGGTATATAAATGAAGCAGGAAATGGCAAGATAATGAAAAACGTCAAGGTGAACATTAAGTTGAAGAAGAGCTGAACAATTTAAAAATTCAAACTCCTAACTTAGGTTACAAGGGTCTTTGTCAGTGAGATTCTCTAGAAAACAGAGGTTAATACTTTTAGTCAAGAGTAGAGCATGAGTAGTGCATAGGTATGGTCTCAGGAAACACAATAAGCAATTATTGATTAGTCAACCACTCCACATAAGCTTTAGATTAGGCAGAGTCTGAGGCTATTATTTTTACAGCAGTGCTAAATCATTCATCTCTTCCTATAATCTAGCTTTTAGATTTTAACTGTATTGAATCATGTAACTAGAGACTATGTCATAAGCAAAATTCACCAAATGACCAGAGGCTGATTAATTCTGGAGCTGCTTAAAACCAAAGCCCCAAGTGTCTTACAATATTTTGCATTTACAGAGGTATGTTATATGACTTATAAAACTAAGAACCAACACACGTTGAAAGTCAATAATACTCAAGTACTGTAGACAAGTCAGAACTTCTAAAATTTACCTTAGGAAGATATTGTGGGATAAAACCTCTTTTTACTGCTATAAGCTTATATTGATCCATTATTCACCTGAGAGCTGCATAACCATGCTACTTATGCTACATAATTCCATTTGTGTGGCTTTAATATCTCATCTAAGTTCCCATTTCATGTCATACTTCATGAAATTTTTGGAGAAAGTTTGATCTAGCTGGAAGTGTGGATATTCTGCATCATGACAAAGGAAGTCTCTCTGACATGTGGGACATGAAGAATCTCAAACACTAATCAAATAATCTATTACAAAAAAAATATCTGAGCTACTAGGAAAAAAAATGTTTTCATTCTATAAATAACTGACAGCCATAATTTTTAAATTATTCCTTTGTAAAGCATTCCTCATCAGAATGAAAATTATACACTTCATTCTGCATGGAATAAATTTTGGTTTGGAGGGTTTATTTTAAACTATTATGTTCAAGATGATTGGTGAACAAAAATTTCATAGGTGTCAAATTAAGTTGACTTCACAGCTCTTCTCTGTCCTTTCAGGCAAGTGTTCACCAGGATTCAGGCTGAATCTGCAAAGCTGATCAAATTGCTTTAACTTCTAAGAACCCTATCACATGGTAATGGACTTTCCCTTTTTCCAGAAAGAAGTTCTCCCTACTCACAACCTCCTTCCTTGCAGATGGCATGGCAGAGAGCCTGCACTTCACTGCAGAGAATCCCTGCAAGCATCAGGGAACTTCCTCGACCACAGCCCCATGGAAGGTAACGCTTATTTCCCTTCTGAAAAATCTTTCAGCCTGAAATCCAGATTACAGTGTGCTGACTGCTTCTAGTCTACAGCTGATCTCAGAGATCCACTAGAGAGACGTACTCAGTTAATTGGGAATATACTCATCCAGAAAGATGCTGTACTGGAATTCTCAATATACAAAAACTTGTTAATTTTTAATAAAACTAGAATGGATAAAGATTAGGCATTCTGGGGTCTTGCTCTAGAGCCATCAATCTGGACTGCAGTGGTCAGCCACATGGCTTTGGCATTTTCATGACCATTCTGTAATTTTCACAGAAAAGGAACAAAAAACATACCGTGGTGACAGCTGTCAACTTCAATGAATACAGCCTGACTAACCTGGATCTTCAAAGCTTACACATTTCTTTCCATCTGTCACTGCCACCCTCTGGAGCACACTCACTGATGGTTTCAGTATCAGCTCTAGCAAACCCTTCCTTTGCATTTCAGCCACATTTGTGTCCTGATCACATCCAGCATGCCTCATGCCCCAGGTTTTTAGGGTCACAGCCCAGATTGACCTGCTGCCTGCAGAGGCAGCAAGTGTCAAAAGCTCGGACCTTATCAGCAAGTTTGAGATGTTGTCAGACACAGGAGAATATCCAGCATTTCACAGAAAAAAGGAATTATAGCTGGTAAAAGTCACTGCTGAAGGAAACACAGCTTCCACTGTCCTTCCTGCTCCCCATCTTCGTGTTCTATATCAGACACAACAAGTAGCACAAACCATCTTGTTATACAGTGTACAGGTCCTGAAACACTACATTTT
>WAAD01035822.1:9060-40711 GCA_013389945.1 Fregata magnificens | reverse complement strand
TGTTGTAGGAAATAATGTAGCAGGAATGACCTGAAATTATGGTTTCAGTCTAAGGCAACTGACCCTTTTCCAAAGACTATCTGAGCATAATTCAGGAGTGAGTATGGGCAAAACACTGTTCCCAAATGTCTTTTTGGAGGTGACTGCTCTCTTTCTGTTATTCAGCCTCAGGGCCAGAGAACAGTCATAGGCACACTGAATTGAGTAGTCTAGATGGAAATGCAGGCACACATTCAGAGATAGATAGGTGCCTCCCCAAGACAATTCACTTTTTTCTTAGGTAGATGTACAGGACTGCTTTATCTAACCTATTTCAAAAGCAGGCTATTTTTCCCCATTGATGATAAGGGAATTGCAGGAAGACTAGGTCAGACATATCTAACTTTAGGTGAGTAAAGCTAGGTGTAAGGAATCTTATCTGATCTCTGATTCTTCAGATTCGTATAAAATATGCACAAATCTAATTTTTAACAACACCTGCAA
The DNA here is from genome assembly GCA_013389945.1 of Fregata magnificens. Taxonomy (NCBI): domain Eukaryota; kingdom Metazoa; phylum Chordata; class Aves; order Suliformes; family Fregatidae; genus Fregata; species Fregata magnificens. The sequence continues at coordinate 40,228 of WAAD01035822.1, read as the reverse complement.
CTGGTTCAGACTCTGTTCCATTTTTTGAACTCTGAGGGAAAAAATGAAATTTAGGGTTAAGCATAATGAACTCCCTATTTTTGTAATTTACCTCTGTATTTAACACAAAGCATTCTAACTTTGTAAATCACTGTATAAAGAGTTTATTATTCAGAATTTTTGGCCTAGTTTTTAAGTTTTTTAATCACAGAATCACAGAATGGTTAGGGTTGGAAGTGACCTCTGGAGATCATCTTGTCCAAACCCCCTGCTTGAACAGGTTCACCTAGAGCAGGGTACACAGGGCTGCATCCACGCAGGTTTTGAATATTGCCAGAGGAGATTCCACGGCCTCTCTGGGCAGCCTGTTCCAGTGCTCTGTCACCCTCACAGTAAAGAAGTTTTTTCTCATGTTCAGCTGGAACTTCCTGTGTTTCAATTTGTGCCCATTGCCCCTTGTCCTATCATTGGACACCACTGAAAAGAGTCTGGCCCCATCCTCTTGGCACCCACCCTTCAGATATTTATAAGCAGTNTTGATGCCCCCCAGGACAGCGTTGGCCGTCTTGGCCACGAGGGCACAGTGCTGGCTCATGGCCAGCCTGCTGTCCACCAGCACTCCCAGGTCCTTCTCAGCAGAGCTACTTTGCAGGAGGTCAGCCCCCAACCTGTACTGGTGCATGGGGTTGTTCCTGCCCAGGTGCAGGACCTTACACTTGCTCTTGTTGAATTTCATTCGGTTCCCCTCAGCCCAGCTCTCCAGCCTGTCCAGGTCTTGCTGGATGGCAGCGCAGCCTTCTGGCGTGTCAGCCACTCCTCCCAGTTTGGTATTGTTGGCAAACTTGCTAAGGGTACACTCTATCCCTTTGTCCAGGTCATTGATGAATGTGTTGAACAGGACCGGACCCAGTACAGACCCCTGGGGAACACCGCTAGTTATGGGCCTCCAACCAGACTCAGCGCCGTTGATCACAACCTTCTGAGCCCTGCCATTCAGCCAGTTCTCGATCCACCTCACGGTCCTCTCATCTAATCTAATCATCATACTAAAGTGTTGTGTTGTGAAAGTTAATGAAACAATACAGAATTTATAATGTGTTAAGTAAATATTAAAGAGGTATAAATTTTTAGGTGTTTTTCAGAACCAAGTTAAACACCTAATATGTGAATGTTTCTCTACCACTTTTGTACAGGCAGAACTTCTGGATTTTTTCCTTATGTTGATGCATTTCTTCTTCAAAAGTTAGGTTTAAGAGAGAGCTATATACAGAATAAATTCATATGCATTACTAAGTGAAGCAATATTAAAAAAAACCCCAACCTTAGAAAAAATATAGTTCTTTATGCGTGCACTGAATAGCTCAGATACGCTTTCTTCTTCTAAATAGCAGTGCATCTTATCACAGGTCTTATCACAGACTAATAAATAGTATATATAGAGACTATGGGATTTTAATAAATGATTCCAAAATGTCATAGTTATCCTACAGGATGGCAATTGAAAATTTTTTTTGTTTGGTTTGTTTTTTGTTTGTTTGTTTTTTCCTGAGTTATCCATTTTGAAATCTTCTATAAGCTCATATAAAAACTCTTTGCCCCCTTGGGTCAGGGTTTTTTTTTTTTTTTGTTTTATCTAGAATAAGAATGCTTGAGCGAATTTATAGAAAAAGATTTTCATCTGACTTTTCCGAACTCTAGTTTTCTAAGAGCTGCACTGAACAACTCATAGAATAAGAAATAAGTTTCCAAAAGAAAGAAGAGTTAATCAGCTATTGTAACAGCCAAATGTTGCCTGATCATGAAAAATATTATGAAGAAAAAGTAAAAACACCAGTAGAAGTAACAAGAATTCATAGGGATTTTTACAATTGATAATATATTTCATCCTCAGAAATGCAAGTTTTCAGAGATTCTACTTTAAGCAAAATCACAGAATCACAGCTGAAGTTGGGAGGGACTCCTAGAGATCATCTAGTCCAACCTCCCTGCACAAGCAGGGTTGCTTAGAGCTGGGTTGCCCAGGACCATGTCCAGACAGCTTTTGAAGTTCTCCAAGGATGGAGATTCCACAACTTCTCTGGGAAACCTGCACCAGTGCTCGCTCACCCGCACAGTGAAAAAGTGTTTCCTCCTGTGTTTCAGTTTGTGCCCATTGTCTATTTATAAATAGTGAATAAAGTACTATGGGTATGATTTGGCTATGTGTCCTCTTCATTTAGAAGGTATTCAGACATGGAGGTCACTGGAGAGTGACAGGAGGCATACTATTAAGAGTGTAATTATGCTGTCTTTCCTAGAAACTCTGAAATTGAGCTATCAGATATAATTTGGGCCTTTTGTTGAGATTTTGTTACAAAGTCACTAAATTAGGGCAGGATTTCTGTAAACTGGAAGTTGGTCAAAGAGATAACAGCAAGTAGTAGCTGGACCACAAGCTATCTATTATTAATTCTACATTTCTTCCAATAGCTTAAGAATGGGTGTGGCAGAAAGATTGGGAACCCAACTGATTTCTTGTCCAGTGTCTCTGTTGGGTGTTAGATTGCTCATGTGTCTTTTGTCAATTCCAAGTTGCTGTCATGAAAGTTTATGATGAAGTGAAAGGAGTTAACTGATACCAAAACCAGTGAATTAAAAAAAAAAAAAAGGAAATTTTCCCAGTGATGTTTTTCCAGTGAGCACCATTTTGTTTGTAACATGGATAAGCAAATATTACCTTATTGTTTTAGGATTATAAATTTCAGGATCTGAAAATATTAGCTAATCTAGATTTCAACAGATGAGAACTCTTGATATACTATTTAGCTATCTATCTGACACACAATACAGAGAGTTCAACAAATTAACTACACATAAAATTTTAAATTCAAATATTTATCTTTCTTTTTTGTCCCCCCTCCCCCCCCACAGAATCCCTGTAAAAAGTCAATCACTTCTCTTTATTATTGTGGGAAAAAATTCGTAGTTCTTGTGTCATCTGATCTATATCTGCCAAGCACAAATAAGAATGTTTGGTTATATAATCTGAGAAATTGGAATTAATTAAAATTCTATTAGAAACTTCTTTAAGAAACTGTATTCCCATCTTTAAAAATACTCTTATTAGCTTATAGTACAGGCAGAGAACACATTTTCCTAGTTTTTTTAAAATTTCTCTTTTTATTATAAAAATAACCATGAGTATATTTGTAATTCTTTCTTATAGTGAAAAGTTAATGACAGTTACATGTTGTCGAATTAACCACCAGGTGGAGCTCTAACCTAGGAAAAGAATTAATCATTTTATAACCNAAAAAAAAAAAAAAAAAAAAAAAAAAAAAGCCAGCTGCACCCTATGCCATCTCCAGAATCTGTTTTGTCTGTAACTCACAGTTACAGTCAAATGCTGTAAAAATAAAGCTCATTGCAGGCAAAGCAGAACAGTGATTCAAATTAACATGGAATTGTACTGCAACAGACTGAAGATTTTACTTCAAAGCAATTATAGTTAATGAAAATGATGCTCAATCCCTCAAGTGCTCTGTGTTCATGGATTCAAGTTACAGATAAAAGAAACTGACTTATAAATTGTACAATGATTAAAAGAACTGAGTAAATCCTTAATAATATGCATTTAATTGCCCTGATTAGATTGAGAAAGACTTCTATTTATATTTGAAAGTTGAATGACCTATTTCAGAGGACCATCTAATGTTTAAATAAACTGGGCCAAATTCAAATCTTGACATCCATAAAAAAATTTGTTATGAGTTGATTAGTTTGCTGATTGTCTTTATAATATACTCTTGTGCTTATTTAAAATCATATTTGGACCTGAGTTACTGACTTAACGTATGTAATACAGTGCATTGCGTTTGAATCGCTGTTAGTTTTTGGTTTTGTTTGTTTGTTCATTTTGTTTTCCCAGAAAGGTCCTGCTTACTTACCTGATTTCTTTTAGCTTTTTCCATGGGCAAATTGTATTCTGTTGCACTTATTCTATACACATGTGAGGATAGGACTTGGGACAGCTTCCAACTTCCCAGGTCAATTTGTGCAGCTCAATCAACTTCTGACAACGTGTGTGTACATTCACTCCCATCTCTTCGTCTTCCCTTCTGTTAACATACTTACTCTGAAGGCAATCCTGACGTCACGTCGTGCAGAAAGCCATGGTGCTGTAGGTGTCCCAATGTGGGCAGTTGGGACACTACGACTGAGGACGTTTAATAGAACAAACCTACTCTTCAGAGTGTGTGCATATCGAACAGGTACATATGGACATACATGCATGTGATTATTAGTGATTATCAACCTGGACTAATCTGCAAATAGGGTAAGCAGTGTGGGAGGCAGGCATCAAAGAGGCTGTAATCTTGCCAGATACGGGAGAGACCGGAGGGTCTGCAAATTGGCTACTGAAGGGACCAGAAGGCCCAAGTCAAGTGTTTTGGGGCTTGGTGGTCCCCTGAGAGACCCATCTACATGTGCTGTCTGTGTGTGAGGCAGCTGGAGCTGAGAGGATCCAAGGGCCAGCTGCTGGGTAGATTGAATATCTAAGGGCAGTTATTGGTGGGATCCAGAGTGTGTGTGTGGGGTGTGTGTGTCTGTTCATGTGTGCAAGGAGAACACCTGCAGCAGTAGTGGGGCTGTGGACCTCAAATGCTCGTGTCCCAGGTGCCAGCAATGGGGGAAACCAGGCATCTAGGGACAGTTCCAGCATAATTCCAGTATTTCGTGCAATTCTTTTTATATTCTGAACCAATTATACTTACAATAAATGGGAACAAAGCTGTTCCTATTTTAACTTCACTGATTTGAGTGGCTTTATACATTTGATCCATTAATCGTAGCTTATATACATATTATAACATATTCCTCCCAAGTAAACACAAGTAATTAATATTCACCATGACAAATCTGTTAAATAAATTAAATAACAACAAACTGTTGCATTAGAAATCATCTAGGAAGAAATATAACTAAGACACCTCCCTCTCTATAGTCTGAATATCAGCTTGAGCAAGGGGTCTCTGTATTTTAATACCAATTTAACAGAGAAATTACATTTTAGCATTAATTTTAGAGGTAATGCTTAGGTGTGATTTTCTTTAAAACTTCTATCTAAATTGAACTTATAGAACTGACAACTGAATAGCTAAACTTCCATTCACTCTGAGGTAGAGAAAAACCCTGAACATCCAAATATGATTGTATGCATTAGTTCACAGTTTTGAAAACTGACAGTAGATAGTTGGTCTGAGATACAGAGACAAAATTAATGGAAGCAGTCTTAATAATCAAAGTTTTACCTTAGACCACACCTTATTCTAGGAAGAGAATATCTTCTAAAGCCTTTTGATGGTTATGGTAATAACCTTTACTTAATTGTATATTCTCTTGGACTAGTACTTCATATCAACCTTCCTTAAGCCCTTATGCTTCCTCACTGACAGTCATGACTCTGTAGCAGGTAACGTAAAAGCATAGTAAGAACCTGATTCCTGGGGTCTCACTATGAAGAAGGCCTGAGACCCACCAGCTGTGCAGCTTGTAGTTTTCTGTGGTAGGCAGCCCCGGGACCTGTGGCATTGTTGGCTGCCTTGAATCTGTGTATTGCAGAAGCATCAGGATGCACTGCAGCACGCTGCATCCAGTCAGAGATTTTCTGAAAACCACTTTCAATTTTCTAATGATTTCTGGGAAAATACTTCAAGCAAAATACTGTAGTCTTAGTGAAGCAATGTTTTTTATTAAAATTCTCTTCCATCATGTTTCCCCAAATAGCTGTAGTTGGCAGATATCCACTTTCTCTCTGTCCTCCATCAGGGTGTTATTTCTAATCACTTTTTGGTGTGTAGACCGCAATCAGTTTTTTTTTTAAAAGCCCTTAAAGCTTTTTTAGTCATGGGTGGAATCATATGTACTCACACGTGTCATAGCTAAAGGCAGTTTAAATTAACTGATGCCATCACCAACAGAGACAATTTCAATGGTACAAGGTCCTAGTGCTTTCCTATTGTCTTTACCCTGAATGAGGCAGTGACTGAGTCTGGTGTGTTTGAAGCTCTGTTACAGATCCCAGGTAGATGTAAAGGTGGGAGATGACACTTCAAACAGATTTCAAGAAAGTGAGGAAATATTTGAAGGACCCCCTGAACCAACTTATATCCAGGAGATGCTGGAAACATCATATTATACTATAATACTACAGGCCAGATTGTGCCACACATCGTCACATCAAGTAATACTCCCTAACATCTTTGCCTTTAAATAAATTGTTGTGTAATCATGCATTTTTCAATGTAAAGAAGATTATCAGCACAAGTTCTAAATGGTTCAGTATAAATACTAAAGTAATTCCATTCTATGACTGTGTGAAAATGATGTTGCTGTGTATTGCTGTCAACACTCATGAAATAGTACTCCATGGGCTATAAAAGAATAGACAGAAGTTCTGTATGACACAGACTCTCACATACTTGCATCCTTCCAATGATACTGAGTTTCAAAGTGATTTTCAAATATTTATCCTCCAGAGGTACAGCAGCTTAATGGTTCCATGGCTGTTACTTCTCCTTCTGCAGAATATTACTCCCATGACCTCCCAAAAGCCCTTTCCAATAGAAATTGTTTGTTTCTGATTTAGAATGAAATGAGTACACATTGCAAATTAACCTAGGGTAAAAAAGACTTATTAAAAAAATAAGCAGATTTTTCATATTAAACATTAAGTCCTATTAAAAAAAAAGGCAATTACTTTTAAGCAAAGACAATGTTCAAATAATTGATGGTATTGGAACACAGAAGAAATAACCTTGGAGTTAACTTTGGTTTTTTGCAGTCTATGTCCCATTATGGACCTTTTTTCATCACCCAAACTTAAAATCAGTGTTATTTTTTTTATACCTTTTTTCGTTGCAAGTTTTTACCTTGGTGTCATTTGGCTTGTTTCTGCCAATCTGTGATCTAGCACCAGTGATTGCCCTATTCATACTGTTTCCACTTGAAACCACAAGATTTGCTCAAGGCTTTCCAGAACATGTTAAGGGCTGCAATAGCTCCAATAACTGCATCAGAGAATGGGAAGTGGAAAATCTTTTAAAGTTTCACTAACAGTGAAAATGGTATGTTATTCAGATTTCAGAAGTCATGCAATTTTCACATCTGGCCTTATTGTCTCAGTTCTCAGTCAAATCTTCAAGTCTTTCTTTTCTTGGAAAAGTTTTAACCGGAATTTCAATTTATTTTAGTGTTATCAAGATGTAACAGGAAGCTATGATAAAATACTCCAGTATTAAGTACTCTAAAATGTGTCATGTTAATCTTTTCATTAGAGACGAGTCTGTCTAATCACTTAAACTACACTCTTAGATACTGTAAATTATTCCTAAATATTGTAGTAGATACGGCCCTGAGCAAGGACATGCTTTATAAACTCACTGAGCTGTAGAAATACCATGAGAGACATTTTATCTAACTATACTGGCTTGGCCTGCCCTTGAGAACAGATTCACTGTTTGTCCAGTCAGCAAGCCTGCAGGTACAGATGAAGGTCATTCCTAAAATATGTGGGATTCTGTATGCCTTGGAGTTTTTACCACGTTCACAAACCATGTCCACCTTAATATGCTTGCAGGCACATCCTGGGAGGCTGTCCACAGTCTGCTCACAAGACCATGGGTCATTACGAACATAGTATTGACATAATAATTTTGTTTTCTTCCTCCTTGCGCTTTGCAAGGTTATGTGTTAGTGACAATGCTTTTCTCTGCTGTCTCTACTCTCTTTCTCCTCATCATCCTCTGTTACTTTACTTTCTCTGGCAAGTATAGAAGTGTGTGCAGAAGGCAGATTCATGGGGTCTCTCTATTTCTAGGGACAGAGTTCTTCCAGAGAATAAAGTAACTCTGTTTATTACATATCCCGTATTTATACCTGAACTTGAGTTAACCTCATATTGGTGCTTACTGCTTGCCCAAGCTTTCTCAGTGGTGATGGATGCAGCCTTGAACACAGGAAAAGAACTTGTATTCTTGTACAGACTTTGTGTTATACTGTGGGAGCCCTGGCCAATGATGCAAGAAATTAGTAAGTTAAAAATCCTCTGTAGCCTTGTTTGACTGTGCTGTACCATCATTTTCAGACTTTAAGCTACTACATTCCTTCCTAAAAAAAAAAAAGAGAGAAAAGGGAGAGATGGGAGGAAGCAGAGTTTTAACACTACGCCTCCCCCTGTGATTGGCAAATTACATAGTAGACCAAGTTAATTCCAAGAAAAAACTATTTCAGTCATAGAGAAAAAGAGATTCTGAAGGAAAAAGTGGTTGTTCATGCTTCAGTTTTCCTCTCCGGCAGATCCAATACACATTGTATTTAAGTAATTTGGTTTAATTTTATGTCACAAACTATTGCTAAGCATCTAGAGCTTTATTTGCTCAGTCTTCCTATGTATTTCATACACACATTTATAGCTGTTTCACTGTTTTACCACATGCATGAAGAAGTTCCTGCAGCCAGATCTCTGTGTTTATAAACTATATTGGGGCACAAAACCAGTTTATCTTGTTCCTGCTTTTGCAGTATGTACTTTTTTTTAACATTGAGATGCAATGAAAAAATAGGTATTTGCCATACCTATTACAAATATAGAGGTAAAGCAAACTAAAATGCATTATCAAAATGTGTTTGTGCTGGCTTTCGCTGGGGTAGAGTTGATTTTCTTCATAGTGCCTAGTATGGGGCTGTGTTTCGGATTTGTGCTGAAAATGGTATTGATAATACAGGGATTTTTTCGTTGTTGCTGAGCAGTGCTTACACAGAGTCAAGGACTTTTCTGCCTCTCACAGCACCCCACCAGCGAGTAGGCTGGGGGTGCACAAGAAGCTGGGAGGGGACACAGCCAGGACAGCCGACCCCAACTGACCAAAGGGATATCCCATACCATATGATGTCATGCTCAGCATATAAAGCTGGCGGAAGAGGAAGGAAGAGGGGGACGTTCAGAGTGATGGCATTGTCTTCCCAAATAACCGTTATGCGTGATGGAGCCCTGCTTTCCTGGAGATGGCTGAACACCTGCCTGCTGATGGGAAGTAGTGAATGAATTCCTTGTTTTGCTTTGCTTGCGCATGCAGCTTTTTCTTTACCTATTAAACTGTCTTTATCTCAGCCCACAAGTTTTCTCACTTTTATTCTTCTGATTCTCTCACCCATCCCACTGTGGGGGAATGAGTGAGCAGCTGTGTGGTGCTTAGTTGCCGGCTGGGGTTAAACCACGACAGTACTTCAGAATGTAAATACAGTGGTTTTAAATCAGTACTTATTAGAAATGTAATCAATGCCTTGGTTAGTATAAATTCTTTAGGTTCTGAATGATGGCTTGTCACATACTTACCTCTGACTATCTCTCTAAATAAGGAGTGGCTAGGAAGTGCTTATTTGCCCACTTAATGTTTCATTTAGGTATTTACTAACTGCAGTACACCCAGAAAATTAAAAGGAGCTTTTCCATTTATTTCAGAAAGCTTTGAAGCAGGGCTTTGATTCTCTCATTTGTATGGGTAATAGATTATTTAGATTATTAAATATTATGACTACCAGATAATTTTTTATTCATGAAACAATAAGGTGACTAGTATTTTCTTTGGTACTTAAAAATAATAGATATGGGTTTACAGATTAAAACTATCTTTCATTGTACTAGAAAAGCAGCTGCGAAACTACCTTCGGAAAACCCCTGGGTAGCAGAATTATTCAAAATTATGCGTGCTAGGAAAAAGGAAAGGAAATCTAGCCAGATGTTCACAGATCATTAATCTATCTTGAGTAAGTTAAACAACTTTTCCTTTCCTTTACTCAAAAAACTTTATCTCAAAAGTAGATCAATTTCATCACTATTTATTTTCAAAAATTTCTACTCATTAAACGTTTTGATGGCTCTGATAATAATAAACAGCTAAGTTCTCATTTAATGAGGATTCAACACACTGACTACAGTGTAAAAGTTTGAGCAAATGAAAGGTTGGGCTGATCTAATGACATATCTCCTAGTTCATCTGCTAAAAGCTTGAGTTTAATAGTTATTTCCCAAAAAGAAAGTAAAAAAGGAAGAAAAAAGAAAAAGAAGGAAAGAAAAAAATCCAACACTAAATAGTTAATGATTTTTTCCATTTATCTTTTCTTTTCCAGCTTTCATACAGACTTTTTAGATGGCACGTATTTCCACTTTGGATATTTAAACCAGTTTCATGATTTAAATAATCTCTTGGTACAGAGACCATTTTGTTTGAGGTCACAAAGGCATAGTGATTTCTGCTGACATGTTGGTTGATATGCTTCTTGGTCCTTTGTAGTGTTTCTTTATTTGATCCCCCCCAATCAGAGTTGTCTTTGACTAGCTAAGGCACATGTCTGAAGTGCACGGAACAGCACCAAGCTGTTGTCACACGAGCAAAAGGCAGGAATATCACAAAAGAAAACTTTCTCCTATGCCTTTTTCTTCCATGGGCATTCTATTTTTTGAACTACTATTACTTACAGAGTCCAGAGCTGAATTTTGTTTCTTTGAATCCCTGAAATCTGGCAGTCTGACTACTGCTAGTCCAATCTGAAAAAGCTAACTGGTTTTACTTCAGTATATCATAAAACAGAATTGTGTTTTAATGAATCAGACTTTTACAATGTTTAAGGGAAAATAATATTAATTATGTACATTTTATTATTTTATTTGATTATTGATGGAATTCCCCTTTGCACAATAAGAAAAGTTAGACTAAACTCAAGCTGAATTTCTGAAGACACCATCTTAGGTTAGAGGCTACAGTCACTTGGACAAAATTTTTTAGAGGACAAACGGGGGATACGATTAGCCATTTTTTTTTGTGCTATCTCAACCAAGAAGGAAACTAAGCATAAAGGTTCAATTAAAAATATACTTCTGCTTCATTGATTGTTTATGAGATTTGAATAAGTGTTTGAATGAGACTTGAATGAGGAGAAGAAGGGCTATGTCTATGTGGTGTCCTGAAGTGAGACCATGGAGATAAAGGACTGAATTTACAGGTGATATGCACTTCCTAGAACTTGATTTATAGAGAGGTTTTAATTTATTTGTAACCATGAAATGGTTTGCACATGCTGAAGTAGTTTTCAAGCAGACTCTAATAGTCTGTTAATTAGTTCCCACACTGGTCAGGGTAGCCCTTTCTAGAGCAAAATGTCCAGGCTATGCACTATTTGGTTCTGGATTCTATGTTATATCTTCATAGACCAGGCAGTTTGCATTGTATTTTTTGATGTTTTAAATCTAAAGTATGTGAAATAAAATCAGGACTGTTGCAGTGGTGATTTTATAGCATGAAACTGAAGGAATGTGATGGATACTTAGAGTTGTGGCCTGTGAGTGCATTCAAGCACAAGGATGTCTGAGTTAATGTTGAACAGTGTAAGGCTGTATGAGCCCAGATGGCGCCGTTCTCTTCTATTGTCTTTTGGGAGTTGTCCCTGGAATGGACTGTCCCCAAATCTTCTCCCAGGTTTTGCCTCAGAGGTAACCTGTTGCTTGACTCCAAAATACAAATTTCTACTGAGCTAGCTTTTATGTTCTTCATGTATTGTGAATGTTCAGGGTTGTATAATCCAGAACTGACTCAGGGAACTGAGCTATTACCAACAAATCATATTAGTATGGAAAGATGTTATAAGCTCTGCAAATTACAGGAGATGTGCTTTATTTATGAATAGGTATTCTAGCCACTGAATCTCATATTGCTTTGTTTTGAAGTGTAGTGTGAAGTATCGGAATGTATAAGTAATGTCAGATCTATTATATGAATAATAACCTCTTCTAAAGCACTCAAAAGTGCCAGAAATGGACTTGAAATACACAGCAGCTTTTTAAGGCACGTAGCAGTGAGCTATATAGAAAAAAGGTATATTTCTTTAAAAGCGATATCAGGCACACATGCATACACAGAGATTTTGAAACTGGTTATTAAATTGAAGAAAAGAGAAAAATAATAATGTAAGGCATACAGTGAGCTGCTATTGTTGTTCTGCCAGCTTTCTCTTAAATAATAAAACAACCATTACAAAATCTGTCTCTCTTTTGTCCTGCGTAATTGGTGACTATTGCTTTCATGTTTATATTAAAACTTAAAGAAATAACCAAAAAAACCAACCCCCTTAGCAACTGAAAGCCCTGTTTTCATTTTCATCCTTTAAAACAGTAAGACCAACTGCCAAGTCCTGCTTTAAAATATTAAAAGAGCTGAGTGGTGCAGAGTGAGCTCATGCTTTAATTTCGGTAAAAAAAAAAAAAAGATGTTACAATATTCTTCAGTATTCTTCAGGGCTTTTCACTCCTGATCACCTTTTTTTACATGATTCAAGTTATCTCCAAATGAGATGTATAGTCTTCATGAAAGATNGCCTGAATCATAGCATGATTTCTCCTTCCTTTTTTTTTGGTTTGCTTGCAAAGGATTTTTATGAGTACTGTTATTGATGACATATCAATATAGATTGATATCAAAGATAAATAAATATTGTTTTGTTTTGTTTTCTAGAAAAATGTTTAAACAACCATTTTTTCACATAGCTAGTTCCCTTCAGAAGTACAGATAATCTTTTTCTGTGTGTGTACAACCACAAGAACTGAGGTATGGTGTTTATTTAGTAGTGACGTTATCTTAGATGCAAAACAGGAGAGTCAAACTTCCAAAGTTATCCAGAGACATATGGAACTCCTTCTTGGTGAAGGGATAATATTGCTTTGCCACAAAATATGATGTCTGACTAGGTAGGTTCATAAACACAGCTTTTTAGAGGATACTATTCTTAAAATCACCAACTTTTCCAAGACGACAAAGCAATAAATCCCCAGTATCCGCTTTCACTTAATGAAGTGACAGTGCTGTAAAAAATACAGACTATAAGTTTAAAAGCTACAGCTTCAATAGTCACTACCTGTTCTTGAGGATTGGCACTACAGTGAGATTAGAGGTTTGTAAATATATTAGCAAACAGGAAGCAAGCATATGCTGTGGGTGATCTTCCTCCTTTTTCCAGTATTCCTTTCATCTCAGTAAAAAAGGGTAGGGGGATAAATCAAGAGTCTGCTTTCTGTTTGTGGGATCTAAGATATACCACTGGTTTCAGCCCTTCAAACATTAGTTTTTGTTAGCACAGAGTAGTGAAAGTCTGTTTCAGGATGCTCTTCCCTTGTGCTGTGCTGAGGGAAAGGAGCTGTTTGGGTGGGAAGCAGCTGCACAGGCTTCACCACTTCCGTGTCATAAACAAATTGTCAAAAGTCCTGCAAATTCACTGTCCACTGCCAAACAGGACTTGAGCAGTCAGTTCCCTCTGAGGGACAGAAATTGGCCATAACAGCTGTACAAATGCATACAATGTCCCACTCAACCAGTTCAGTTGTATTTCACCTTACTTGAAAACTAGCTCTCCTGTAAACTATATAGCTGAATGCATTTTTATTATTTCTAATGCGAGTTTATTAAGTCAATTTGTTAAGCTAGAAAGGTCAAATATAGGAAATCAAATAGGAGAAATAAATTGTCGTATCCCCTCTCCCAAAAAGAATAAAAAAAAAAAGAAAATGGAATTGACTTTTTTTTTTCCTTTTTATAACTCAGTGACAAGAAATTATGGTAAGAGATTCTTTTCAGTGCATTAGGTGGGTGAAAAATGTTAAGATTTAGAATCCTTATTCTTATTCTTTCTAACATTTCATAGATTAGAAAAATGATTAATAATTAATTAATTTTTACCCTTCAGTGTGAGAAGGGTGTTTCTTTAGTACCAAACAGAAAATGAATAGCATGCTTGTTTCATATCCTATTTTGCCAAGATGTTTTTTTCTGAAGGTGATAGTATTTTGCAGTTTGTAGTATCCCTCCTACATATTCAATCAAATCATTAGACAAATATCTTACTGTAAGGAAGAGTTACCTCTTGCTGAGGATATTCAAAACTCTCTAAGCAATGTCTAGAAAAAATTTATGAATAGCACGTTTCAAACTTTCTACCACGCTAAGGATACAGATATGGCAGGAAAAGCTTAGCAAATATCTAAGCAAATGTCCTGGTAGAATAGTATATAACATAAAGATCTTTTCTTTTTGTTCTGTTGTTCTTTTTTAATTTCTTTAAAACAAAATAAACTGAAATCAGATTGTTAGCTCCCCAAAATCAATAATTTCCTTCAGAGCAAGACACAGTTGATACATATGCTGCAGGTATTACATACTGATTACTGATTTAGTAGATTTAGTAGTAAAGATTACATGGAGTAGACCCTCCTTGGTCTGGATGGAACCATTTCATTAGAACAATCCGTGCTTTGGTATTCTGCTTTACTCAGGGCAAATCAATTACAAGAAAATTAAGAATTAAGTTTAAAATAATTAATGACTAAAACAAAAATAAAAAAGTCAACCTAATACATATACAGGAGAGTGCTTTCAGCATTTCAGGATACCTGTTCCAGTAGTGCTCTCTCACAACTTCTTTTATCAGTTCTTTTTCATTTTGCAAAAATAATTATCCTTAATTCAAATGGTTGTTGAAGCCTATAGCACAATGCTGATGAAATTTACTCAGAAAGAAAAGATACATGCTTCAAGTATCAGTGAAAATGCATGTCTGATACAGCCCACTGTTAATCCCCAAGGTAAATTAAGGACTTAAAGCTGTGTGTTCCACATCTCAGGTGAGTTCATCAACTGGAACGACTCACGGTGAAAGAAACCCTCCTTAATATCCTGCTAATGGTGTTTTAATTTGTATAAAGCATCAAGTATTCACTAGACCAAAAAACAACTGTCAGACAGAGATTAATATAGCCACCTGGAAACTTGGAGATCTCAGATTGATTGATGTCCTTGCTCTGGACACAGACCAGAACCATGGAAAAAAAAGGACTGAACAAATCTCTTTTCAAAGTGTGTTTTAGGAAAGAAAAAGGAAAAAAAAAAAGTCTTACTGTAAAACAGAATATTTGAGACAGGATTCTGTAGCCTAAAAAATAGCAGTTAGATGAATGGTGGTAAAGGAAGAAGGGAAGGCATGAAAAAGCCAAACTGACAGAATGTGTTAGGAGGAAAATCTAAGCAATGAAATGGGTTTCTATTTCAGAATACAACATTCTTTCTTTGAGTGATTTTCTAGCCCTTTGCATCTGAGGTTGAGAACAATGGTATTGCCGTAAGTTTTGTCGCACGAAGGGTAAGATTTAGAGATTTTGCCTGGATTATTTTCTTCTTTTATAGCTTAGTGAACAGGCCACCGCCCCCCAAATAGAGAAAGTCTT
Organism: Fregata magnificens; assembly: GCA_013389945.1. Classification (NCBI taxonomy): domain Eukaryota; kingdom Metazoa; phylum Chordata; class Aves; order Suliformes; family Fregatidae; genus Fregata; species Fregata magnificens. The sequence continues at coordinate 24,942 of WAAD01035822.1, read as the reverse complement.
TCTCTTCTTTCTACACACATTCCTGATCACTGCTTCTCTTGTACTTGGTGTAGCTTTTATGGGACTTTATGACTTAATGGAGCTCACTAATTCATCAGAAAATTGCTTTTTTCAAATAAGTTTATACACAACCATATATTGGCACTTTGATGAGTTGAATCATCTCTGTGAAGAGTCCAGTGAGTACCAGGGTGAGGGTATGGTGGAAGTAAGAAAGAGGACAGTGCAAAATCACCCTTTCAGCAGTAAACCACTAGATCATACCAAGCTGAAGCAAATAATTTCATCTTCACTTAAATTAATTTATCTTGCATATCACAGAATCACAGAATCACAGAATGGTTGGAGTTGGAAGGGACCTCTGAAGATCATCTTGTTCAACCCCCAAATATGATACAAGGGTGTCTTACAGAAGACAGTGCTCCCCCCAAAATAAAATACTACTGCAGTTCTTTATGGAATCAAGTCTAATATGATTCAATAGTTCCGTTACAAGTGTGAAATGTCATGCTGCTTATGTGATATAAAAGATTGAGTAACATGTTAATAACAAAAAATCTGTGTTGTATCATTAGAAGGTTCTTGGACTCCGTATCAAACAATGCTAGTAAATAACTAAAACAAAGTACATACTGACTTGCAATATCAAGACAGAGGCTAATCATGAGCTAATGTTTGTCTTGCCATTTAGCATTGAGAGTTATTTAGCAGTGTGAAAATTAAACTTTAACCTTTTCCTATAACTAACCAGACATTGCCTTTGCAGCATCAAAATCTGTCAACAAGATAAAGACTTTTTTTTTTTTTTACTGTAACTTTCATCATATCCTTATTACCGTTTCAAATCTGGATCTTGCTGCCAAACTCTTATTTCTTGTCTCGTCCATCCGCTGCAGGGAGAAACTTTTACTGGCAAAACAGTGGTAATAAAAAGCAGCATTCTTTATAGTGAACACAAACTAAACTTACCTGTGGAGCACATTCAAGCACTGATGTAAAAACTAAATACATTATTCTTGCTTGGATGAAAACACTCACTCTAAAGGATGCTTTCATTTATTTCATATATGAAAGAATTGAAGAAGACAAGCATGGATGAACTCCAGCATTATCAGTTATATACAAAAAGAACAAAGGTAGGAACATAAAAGTGTTTGCATTGGGACAGCAAAACCCATCTATCTTATCCTTCATCCTGTCTCCACCAGGGACCAAAGGCAAATGCCTAAGAATGTATCTAAGAACAAAGCAATTATGAAATCATGCTCCTTCCCAGCACCCAAAAATTTCATGCCTGGAAAATGCCTAAAGAAGAACTCATATTTCTGTATTTGTTTGCCTTCAATGGAATTTTCTCCTTTTCTTTTTCTCTTAATGACTTCTTGAATTTTTGTAAACTTACTATCTGCAACATTCAGAAGAAAAAGTCTACTGCTTAATGCTTGTTTAAAAGATCCACCTGCTTCAAACTGTCAGCCACTAGTTTCTTTTGAACTCTGTCTTCTGTTTGAAGAGAAAATAAATTTCGTTCACTCTTCATCATCTTTATGCCTTTCATTATTTAATATAATTCTACCATGTATCTCCTTGGTAACCTGTTCTAATCTGAAGAGTCTCATCATTCTGCATACAGAGGCTCTTCTAAACCCTTGATCGTTTTTCTTCACCTCTCTGAACTTTCCCTTTCTGCGACCCGGTTAATTTTCTTCATAGCAGCCCGTATGGTGCTATATTTTGGGTTTTGTGACCAAAACAGTGTTGATAACACACCAACGTTTTGGATCTTGCTGAACAGTGTTTGTACAGCATCAAGGCCTTTTCTGTTTCTCACTCCACTTTACCCCCCACCCAAGGAGAGCAGGCTGAGGGTGCACAAGAGGCTGGGAGGGGATGCAGCTGGGACAGCTGAGCCCAACTGACTAAAGGGATATTCCATTCCATATGACATCGTGCTCAGCAGTAAAAGCTGGGGGAGAATTTTCCAAAGGTTACCATTGCTCAGGGACTGACTGGGCATCAGTTGGCTTGTGGTAAGGTATTGCTTTTGCATTACTTTCTTTTTTTTTCTTTTTTTGTTTTTCTTCTACATTTTTCTTTTTCTTCTCTCTATTTTACTTATTAAATTCTCTTTATCTCAACCCACAACTTTTCTCACTTTTACCCTTCTGTCTTTCTCCCTCATCCTGCTGTGGGGGAGTAAGTGAGTGGCTGTGTGGGGCTTAGCTCACTACGTCTAATCTGCAGCAGTGCATCACTTCATATTTATTTCCATTGACTTAAATCTGTTATTTTATTGATCTTTATCATCATCAAGTCTAAACATAATCTGTTTAGACTGGATCGCAGAATGCCAGACTGTGTATTGAGAGTTTAACTATTAATTATCCTTTACATTTCTTTGCAATTAATTAGTGCCTTAGAGGCTTTCTAACTGTTCTCAAAGCCCTGGTTTTTATCCGAGCTTTTCTTTCTGTGAAGAAAAAAGAATAATAAATTTATTTATTTATTTATTTATTAAGATATCCTTCTTCAGGACAAACCTACTTTTATATCATTATTGATAAATAAGAGCTCACTACATAGACAAAAGTACTCAGTGTGCACAATGAAGGTCTGTAGTAACATTGAATCACCATACTGAACGCTTTGACCAATTCTGTACCTGAATACAGAAACACTTCTGATTATGAAGTAAGATGTTAAAAGAAATTTTGCTTAGTCTGCTTTTCTTTTAGTATTAGAACAGCACTGCCTCCAGAGTTTTGCTTAAATGGTATAGACTCTTCAATCCTATTCTCAAGTCCAATTAAACAATTACAAATGTCTCTAACATTTTTCCCTGAGAGAAAAAAAAAAAAACAAACCCAACAAAACAACAAGAACAGCAAAAAGGCAATTTTCACAACTCTCACAAAGGATGGATTTTCACTGTGAATTCATCTGGAAACAACAGACACATTAAAAAAAATCAGTGACTGTGGGAAAAAATGCGAGTAATTAGGCAGGAAATATTTGCTTTGTTCTCTTTATTCAAACCAGGAGTGGACTTGGAAGTGGTATAATTCACTTACTTTCACAGACTGATGTTAACTGATATAGGCCAAGAAGTTGGGCCTGTTAGTGTTTAAAATTTTAGTATTGAACAAATTGATTTAAAACATTTGGGAATGGTTTGAAAGAAAATACAGCTGTGAGTTCATAATTTAACTAAATATTTGATAACCCTCCCACTGTAACTGCCAGATAGCTGTAAAGCTGAATGCAGAGAGCAATTAGAAGAATCATTTGGGAAACTAGATTAAATATTAAGGGACAGGTCCTCAGCCTATATAAATTTGCCTACTTCGACTAGCTTTAATGAATCTGTGTTGCATTACACCTGCTGAACATTCAAACCTAAGAATTTATAAGTTCATGAATTCAAAGGAAGACCTGGCCTTCCACCAGTAATCATGCATTATAACTCTAGAATTTTAGCAGAACTGGAACGGTTCTTGAAATCACATTATATTTGTATTATATGTACAGAGAGAAAAATTTCAAAAACTCAAACAGGTGACAACTGGATTCATTACAGGAATACATGCATGGCATTCTGAAGTTTATATTATAATATGGGACACAGTAAAGAATGTCTGAACACAGTTAAAGGTTATCAAGAACTTTAATTGATATGGAAAAAGTCAAAGATGAGTATGTTTTGTTCTGACTGGTTAAACAGAATAAACTAGGCCTCCATCTAGCTTGGTGTTTAAGTTTTTATCTATTCAGAATGCAAATAAACTCACTGACTTCTAAATTAAAATTTCTACATTAATTTATGAATATGCTTATATATTCCTTGCTGAATCAATACTTTGGTTAGGAATTAACTCCATTTTCAATGCAGTTTATTTTTGAGTGTTTTGATGAGAAAGTAATCTGGTGTAACATGAGAAAAAAAGTGGAATAACAATCACAGAAGGATCCTCCAGATATAAGAATATAAAAAGAGTCATATTCTGACTCCCAAACAATGCCTTGAAGAGAATAACAGCATAAGTTGAAACTGGGAACAACATACTGACAGGAATATAGTTCTTTTTAGTCTCCATTTAGAAGACACTTTATTGCAAAACTATCCTGTTCTCCAACAAAGTTCAGAGCCAATGTAATTTTTTTTCTGTAACCTTTGACACATAATTTGAGAAACATAAATTTATCCTTTAGGGATTTCATCATCCAGTTAATGCACATGAAACATTAAAGGTCATTAGGAGAGATAATGAGGACTTCAATTTCACAACAGTAATTTGAAAAAGTATTAAATTTAATCAAACTTCCATTTATGAAGCAGTCTTTGACATTAACTTTCAAAATTGTCCCTGGGATGTACTGGACACTAGTTAAGTGATTCTGAAATACCTCTAAGGCAAAGGAGACAAGGTTAGGACAGTGGCCCAGAAGTCGAGGCACTCAAATCTAGTCTTCAGCTGCCACCTGACTGTCTGCAAATCACGTGAGTTCTGTAGTTCTTCTCGCTAGCTGTATAATTTCTTTTGATTGTTAAACTTTCTTGGACAGGAACTGTCCCTTACTCTGTGTGATTTTAGGGCTTACAGCATTGCCTAGAGAATTCTCATAATCCTTTAAAATGTGTTCCTTACACAGACACCTAATCATTAAGTACCTGAATAACACTAACAATACAGGGATTTTTAAAATAAGATGTCTGATAGTTCTGTTAAACTATTTTCTACCAGTCAATTTCAAAGTCAGATTTAAACAGTGACAGATTTACTGGATTTCACATTGTGGTTATGAAATTCTGGACACTGAGGAGTTTAATTCTGCTTTTAGTTGCTATAGAATACAGCCTGTCTATTTAACTAAAATTAGTAGACCTGGTCTTCAATCAGATTTTAATTAGAGTTACATCACCGCAGCTAGGTCAATAAGTATGTATGTCACATTGATCAATTGGGACATTAAATCAGTGACAACTGCACTGAACAAACACATATGAAATTGAGACAAAACGCACATTAAGATGCATGTGTTCAGCTCCTGAAGAAACCTGGGGAAAGCGTACGCACAGAAAATTTGTGTGGATTTGGCATTTTGTGTTCATTAAATGAACACGACATAAACAGGGGAAAAAAAACCCCAACAACAAAACACAAACCCCAAACCAAAACAAACCCCCAAATCCTGAAATAGTATATAGACTCTATGTGATGTGAGTGTGTGTGAGAGCACAAAAAACCCTATTGTGTATGATATTATTACGTCTCTGAGAAGGACACAGAATGATTGAGTGAGGTATTACCTACCCATCCTCCTAAGTGCTCATTGAGATGACCTAGCTTTTATTATTATCTTTTATATCTAGTTTGACTTGCACAAAATGGCTTGCCTGTTTGAGACTGTGTATTAATGTGTAGGTTTTTCAAAAGCTATTTTATTCTATTCCAGTTAAAGAGGAAGAAGAAATTGCAAGCAATTTGTCCTTTTTTCTTTTGAGTGGAAGATTTACTGAAAGTGAAAAAAAAGACTAAATCTTGAAAATGTGATGAAGTTGCAAACAATTTGTCATTTTACACTGAAAATTTTGTTAAAAGAAAAAGCTTGTTCCTTCAAAGTATAAAAACTCTAATGAACAGCCTACAACTCTGCCACCTGAAATAAAGATGTCTCATGAGATAATGAGTACAATACTTAGATATAATACTATGTATTACTTCAATTTTGTCCATTTTCATATCTGCTCTTTTTGAAGAAAGGTTGGTTCTCAATGTTCTCTTTCCTTCCAAATGTCAATTACTAATGCATTCTATGAAGTTATCTTTTAAAAGTTTCAATAAAAGAATATAACCAAGAAAAGTGACCTAAAATATAGGGGGGTTGTGTTTTGGGGTTTTTTTAATCCAAAAAAATTTTTCATAAGATTGGTTCTACTTCTGTGTAGAAGCCTTCTTTAAATGCATTCCACATGGTAGAATCATTGAATCATAGAATAGTTTGGGTTGGAAGGGACCTTTAAAGATCATCTAGTCCGACTTCCCTGCCATAAGCAGGGACATCTTCCACTAGATCAGGTTGCTCAAAGCCCCATCCAACCTGACCTTGAACAATTCCAGTGACGGGGCATCCACAACTTCTCTGGGCAACCTGTTCCAGTGTCTCACTACCCCCATCATAACAAATTTCTTCCTTCTGTCCAATCTGAACCTGTCCTCTTTCAGTTTAAAACCACTGCGCCTTGTCCTGTCACTACAGGCCTTGGTAAAATGTCTCTCTCCATCTTGCTTTAGTCTCCTTTATATATTGAAAGGCTGCTATAAGGTGTCCCCAGAGCCTTCTCTTCTTCAGGCTGAACAACCCCTACTCTCTCAGCCTTTCTTCATAGGAGAGGTGTTCCAGCCCTCCGATCATTTTCGTGCCCCTCCTCTGGACCCACTCTAACAGGTCCATGTATTGTATTGGGGACCCCAGAGCTGGAAGCAGAACTCCTGGTGGGGTCTCACGAGAGCAGAGTAGAGGGGGAGAATCACCTCCCTCGACCTGGTGGCCACGCTTCTTTCTATGCAGTCCAGGATACGGTTGGCTTTCTGGGCTGCAAGCACACACCTGCAAGTGCTGGCTCACATCCAATTTTTCATCCACCAGTATACCCAAGTCCTTCTCTGCAGGGCTGCTCTCAATCCATTCATCCCCTAGTCTGTATTGATATTGGGGATTGCCCTGACCCAGGTGCAGGACCTTTCACTTGGCCTTATTGAACTTCATGAGGTTTGCATGGACCCAGTCTTCAAGGTCCCTCTGTATGGCATCCCTTCCCTCAAGCGAAATCAACTGCACCACTCAGCTTAGTGTCATCTGCAAACTTTCTGAGGGTGCACACAGTCACAGAATCACAGAATGTTTGGGGTTGGAAGTGACCTCTGGAGATCATCTTGTCCAAACCCCCTGCTTGAGCAGGTACACTTAGAGTAGGGTGCACAGGAGTGTGTCCAGGCAGGTTTTGAATATTTCCAGAGAAGGAGACGCCACAATCTCTCTGGGCAGCCTGTTCCAGTGCTCTGTCACCCTCACAGTAAAGAAGTTTTTTCTCATGTTCAGCTGGAACTTCCTGTGTTCCAATTTGTGCCCATCGCCCCTTGCCCTATCATTGGACACCACTGAAAAGAGTTTGGCCCCATCCTCTTGGCACCCACCCTTCAGATATTTGTAAGCATTGACAAGATCCCCCCTCAGTCTTCTCTTCTCCAGGCTGAACAGACCCAGGTGTCTCAGCCTTTCCTCATAAGAGAGATGCACCAGCCCCCGATCATCTTTGTAGCTCTCCGCTGGACTCTCTCCAGCAGTTCCCCGTCTTTCTTGAACTAGGGAGCCCAGAACTGGACACAGTACTCCAGATGTGGCCTCACCAGGGCGGAGTAGAGGGGGAGGATGACCTCCCTCGACCGGCTGGCCACACTGCTTTTGATGCCCCCCAGGATCCCATTGGCCTTCTTGGCCACAAGGGCACAGTGCTGGCTCATGATCAGCTTGCTGTCCATGTCCTACTGTCTATGTCATTAATAAAGATGTTGAACAGTACTGGTCCCAATATGGACCCTTGAGGGACACCACTTTTTAGTGATTTCTGTTTGGACATTGAACTGTTGACTGTAACTCTTTGGATGTGGAAATCCAGTCAATTCCTTATCCATCTAATAGTCCATCCATCAAATCCATATGTCTCCAATTTAAAGGCAAAAGTCTGACTGTCTGAAAGAGTACAAGAATATCATAAGCAATGGAAAAAGTATGTGTTGAGAATATTTTCTTAGAAATGTAGCAACTCAGTTAAGACAGTTTTATACTTACACATAAATTTTAATGACTGTATCTCTTTCTTTCCAGGGTCCTGTTACCCAAGTCCTCCAAATTACATTAATGCAGTTTCTGCTCTTTTTTTTTTCCCTCCCCTAGAATGGAACAACTATAGTCCCCTCTAGACAAAAATAATTACTATTTCCATCCAGAAATCACTGTATGTATAAGACCCTGCTAAATTCAATCACTATCACAACAGCCCTCTGAAGCAATCACTCTATAACACCCAGCCTGAGCCAGCGTTAAGCTCACATGCTGCAACCTACTGCAAGAAACACAAACACATTATATCATGTTATAAAAGACGAATGTGGCAACCAATGTCTAATAACTATATCAAAAACTTGTTAAAATATCTCGGACCCAAATGGGGGCTTTATGGGCCAAGAGGAAATCCAGTTTTCTGAGAAAGAGCATCTTGACCTATATCAGATTTGGGAAGCTGGAAGGGTGTGGGAGCAGGGAGCAGGAATTCAGAGCTGCAAAAGCCTCCTTGGTTCCTTAGCTATGAGGTAGGGAAGCCTCATGCTAAGAGATCTGAGTACAGATCAAGCAGTTTTATTCAAAATCTAAAAAGATCTACGCTGATGTCTATGCCATCTCTTGCTCTTTTCATATTCCGTTGAAGAGATGGTGGTGGGTGAGCAGACTTCTGTGGCAGGTGCAGTGTGTCCTCCCAGTTCCCTGCAGGATGGGTGCAGCTACTCTACTCCGAACCAAGGGCGCCATGAGCAGGGTGGGTACAAGCCACTTTGAACCAACTGGCTCATGAAGCAAGGATCAGTCCCAGAGTATATACCAATAGCAGTATAGGCATGGTACTTATACATCCCCTTCTTAAATCTTTATCTACTTTTTAATTATTTGGCATAATAGGAAAATATGTTTGAAAATATATGCATTGCTCATATTTTAAAAAATAATAACAATACTGTAGGCTGTAGACAAAATAGAATTTGGCAACCAAACTATTAACTCAGTGTCACAGACTGTTCCCTCTGAGTAAACCATAAAGTGAGAAAATACATTAACAGAAATAAGCAAAATTGGATTTATTCCACTTAATATATTTCTACCTTCATAACCCAATAACATTGTGATCAAGGACAGAAAATTGGTGAGTGATGAGAAACCTTTTACAGAATTCATATGAAGCACAACTTGTTTCTGAAAATTACAGAAGTCTTTAAAGTACATTTAGTCCATTTCTTAGAATACAGATATAGAGTCATCCATCGTACACAGAGTTGCAAAGCTTGCTCACTGAGGTTAAGTTCTGAATCTTCATTGTCCCCATCAATCACAGAATGAGTGAATGCAGGAACACAGACCAATGAAAGAATCAAAGTAATTCTCCTGCAATTGTTGCCAAATGAAATATTAAGCATTTAGTCCAGGACTGAAAACCCTTTTGATGCATCTTAGACCACCACACATCTTTACGGTTGGGTTTTAGCTTTTGGCACAATGAGTCTCAAGAAATTAAATAACCCGGACTTTGCCAATCTCAAGTTTCAGTGCGAGAAAGAATGTTTTAAGTTAATCTTCCTAAATGTTCCTCTGAAGTCCATCATATTCTACAGTAAATAGTAGTTGTGCTTTTGGGTGGAACAAATATACTGTTGCCTACCCATTTTACTGGACTAGCATATGTCTTACTGACTGATACAATGCTAGTGAGTAAATTACTGCAAGATACTTCGAACCAACTTTGTACAGGAAAAAAAGCCAAAAATATCTGTTCAGGTTTTCTTACTTATATGAGATTTTCTTTTTCTTTTTTTTTTTTTAAATCTAAAACTATCAAAGGATTTAAGCACGAGTTTTGTTTTACAGACCCCACTAAAGGCATACCATTACAGTTGCTGGTATATTTTAAAGTGAAAACAGGATTAAAAGTCACATGATGTAAAGTTGGAAGAGACCATAATGATCGTATATATAAAGAAAGTCAGTACAAAGCAGAGCTTTATTCAGTCATTAATTCCCTGAGTCAGCTTATGAGAAGATAAAAGTCCACCAGGGTAGGAACTCTATTTACATGAATGTGGACAGGTATTTCATACTATCTTTGGCAATGCTTCTGATGTGTAAAATAAAAATGTGGGATGAACCTTATGAAGGCTGTATCCAAGATTGATGGATACTGCAAAATACCTCTTTTGCAGCACAAGGCCAAGTGCCGGGTCCTGCACTTTGGTCACAACAACCCCATGCAACGCTACAGGCTTGGGGAAGAGTGGCTGGAGAGCTGCCCGGCAGAAAAGGACCTGGGGGTGCTGGTCGACAGCCGGCTGAACATGAGCCGGCAGTGTGCCCAGGTGGCCAAGAAAGCCAACAGCATCCTGGGTTGTATCAGGAATAGTGTGACCAGCAGGAGTAAGGAAGTGATCGTGCCCCTGTACTCGGCACTGGTGAGGCCGCACCTCGAGTACTGTGTTCAGTTTTGGGCCCCTCAGTACAAGAAGGACACTGAGGTGCTGGAGCGTGTCCAGAGAAGGGCAACGAGGCTGGTGAAGGGACTAGAAAACAAGTCTTATGAGGAGCGGCTGAGAGAACTGGGGTTGTTTAGTCTGGAGAAGAGGAGGCTGAGGGGAGACCTTATCGCTCTCTACAACTACCTGAAGGGAGGTTGTAGGGAAGCGGGTGCTGGACTCTTCTCCCAAGAAACTAGCGATAGGACGAGAGGAAATGGCTTCAAGTTGCGTCAGGGGAGGTTTAGATTGGACATTAGGAAGAATTTCTTTACTGAAAGAGTGGTTAGGCATTGGAACAGGCTGCCCAGAGAGGTGGTGGAGTCGTCAACCCTGGAGGCGTTCAAAAAAGGTGTAGACGTGGCACTCTAGGGCCTAGTTTAGGAGTCATGGTGGTGTTAGTTGATGGTTGGACTTGATGATCTTAGAGGTCTTTTCCAACCTAATGATTCTATGATTCTATGATTCTATGATTAGTGAATAGACAGTCCACCTTTTGGCAGTGGCAGAATACACAACATCACAAAATATCCTGGGAAGATTAACTTCCAATATCTCCTAACCTTTCTGTTGCTCTTTACTTAGCTGTATGGCATCTGAGTCCTAAATTTGCCCTTTTTAACAGAAATGCCTTCTCCATTCCAATATTCTTCCTCTTTTCATTCCCCCTGCGTAAGGCTTAACAGGGCTTTAGTTTAACTAAGCAAGTTGGTAATTAATTAAATAAATTAAAAGCATAACCCTTAAGGTTTGACCTGAGAGGGGAAATTGCTCTGACCGCTCAGTGACACAGAATGTGATTACTGAAAGATTAACAATGGGAAAGACAGCTGAAGAAACCACCCAAATAGATACTCACAAGATGCATTTCCACTCTATTAGACCAAGAGCCATCCAGCTGGATCTTAACAGATGGTCTCAGTCTCTTGTAAAATATTAAAGTACTCCTTAATTCTATCATAGGATTTCTACTGAAGAAAGAGCCTCAATTTATTGTACTTTTACTGCTGACAGCAATAGTCCATTGAAGTGGCAGTGAAAGCGCAGGGAGACACTGGGGTTACTCTGTCTCTCTGGCTAGGTGCCCGTGGAGGCTAGGAAGTCACTGCTATTGTAATGCAGATGACAGAAAGCAAGGCACACACTGCAGCTGAATTAATTGAAAGAAATGAGCTGCACACCCAAACAGAATTTCAGCTTTAAAAATAAATTTTGGCATAATAATTAGCATCTTATGCTTCTGAGAGATCAACACCCAACTGAATAATTAAACTGTGTTGAACAGAAGTGCAGCATTTTAAAACAATGAGAAAGAATTTTATGCAATAGCCAGAGTTTGGCAAACCCTTTTTACCCTTTTTTTTTTGTTTTTTTTTAAGGGAGGAGGGGGAATGAAGGGGGATGGTAGAAGGATTAAATAAGGAAGTATTAGTCGTCTTTGTATTTTCTCAACTCTAGTTCCAAACAGCACTCTGTGACCAGAGGACTTTTCAAAGTAAATGGACTGTAATGATTTAGATATGCAATCCACTTAAAGACATGACCTGAGACTCTTAACTGGATGCCAGCTTTATGAAGAATAAGTTTACTGAGTTCAGAGGAATTATTCTTTATTTGCCTCAGCTTAACAGAAAACAGGATTGGCCCAAAATTATGCTAAAATAAGAAGACTGAGTTTTGAACAATGACCTTTTTTCAGCCTTTTGTTCTTACTACAGTCAAAAATACTCACAATACGTATCCTTCTGATTCCTGAGATTTTAATATTGATTAAAAAAAAAAAAGAGTTAATCAACAAAGTCTTAGGATTAGACTATTTTCTCAGGATACTCTAACACTTAATTGTTAAAAAGGTTTATTAAAAAAAGGAAAAGTAAAATTCTTACTGAAAAATCATAGCGAGAGTATCTCTCTGCTCTACTTCCATACAACTAGCTTTGTCATCTTCAAAACACTGAAGCCACTTACTCTTGGACAGATGACTACTAGACACAGTCAGTTTAATCTGTATGTGTATGTTGGCAACAAATATGATGTAATTCCATTTGTCTTTTTCTGTAAGGCACATAATGCCTCATAGTGGCTTTTTGTCACTCTCACTTCCTTATTAATAAAATCCTGAGTGACCACAGAGACACCAGAAGCTCACGTAGGTATATTGGTTGCAAAGATTCATTTCAGCATATATACTGATACAAAAGTGAATATAGTACAGAGGTCTGTAGTTCAGAAATATGTATATATTAAAAAACCTGTTACACTTAACATAACCACCCCCTACATTTTGAATAAAATTTTGGGAGTCTGGATTTTTGGACATAAACTATAAAAACATCCTTCATATTTTTCGATCAAATGGTATGTCACTGTATTACAAAGACTTAAGGCATTAATTACTATAGATAAATCTATGCAATGATATGTCTTTAAGTGGAAAGGATTAACCAAAAAATAAAATAGAGTTTAGTCCTCCACATTAACTGAAAGGACTAAATCCAGTGCACTGCATCTGAAGTTTGTAGTCTTGGAATTTGAATTTTAGTTGTTCATCCTCAGTTGGTTAGAACCAAGGGGTTATAGTTGTATTTTACCTCCTGAGGGAAGAAATGTTGGTGTACAAACAGGGAATGAGATTTTGAGTTGGTTACTTGAGAAGCAGGAGTTTGCCACAAACAAGAGTTTCAGTAATAACAGGATAGGTTGGAAAGGACCTCTGGAGATCTTCTCGAACAGCCTCCTGTTCAAAGCCAGGCCAAATAGAGCCCTGATCACCTCCAGGGATGGACACTCCGCAGTCTTTCTGGGCAACCTCTTCCTGTGTTTGACCGCCCTCACAGGGAAGTAGTTGTTCTAATGTCTAATTCAAACTTCCTGTTTTTCTAAATTGTGTCTGTTGTTACTTCTTATCCTTCCCCTATGCCCCTGTAAGGGAACAGCGACGTTGAGCAGCTCTCAAGGGCGGGGAGACAGGTGCTGAGGGTGAGGGCAGGGCAGCGACTCACCAAGAGTACCTGGCCAGGAGAGCAGGGCTGGGATGGGGATGATGAATGGGGTCAGCTGGGAGCCCAGTGATGTCCAGGCAAGTCCACAGTGACCAGGCAGGCCAGAGGCCAAGCTGGGAAGTCAAGGCTAGCATCAACAAAGCTTGGCATGCAGCTCAGGCAGAGACCAGGTAGGAGTGCTTGAACTCAAATGCAGCTTCCAAGCAGTGGGAAGGCCCTGGTGAGTCTTCTTCCAGCTCTCTTGCACCCAGCTCTTCTCCAGGTCGCCCATTCTTGCTGTACCAGTGCTGGCCTGGGGGATAAAGGGCACAACAGCTAATCACTTCTTGATGAATTAGAAATAGGATATGAACAGATTAGCTGAGATCAGTTCTCTGAAGCTGAGAGCTGTAGAAGAGAAAAAAAACAAATTAATAGTCCTTGCCCATGAAAACTATACAAAGACAGTGAGACTGGTCTTTTGCAATGGGAAACTGTGTGAAAGCTATATTACTAAAATTTGCTAGCTGGAGGGTAAAAATTTTGGTCCAGCCAAGTTTGAAGTTCACACTTCAGAGGTCACTAGTTTCTGTTACAGAAACCTTTTTAAATAAAATTTTATTATGTTAAAAACCATTTATTAAAAACAATTATTAAAAACAATCAAATGAAGAGCTATAAGAATCTATGCAATATTTACTTTAAAAAATTCCAACAGAAAAACAAAATGCATATTAAATGCTTAACTGATTTCCCAGGAGTTTATTCTAGATGATAGTTGTAGCTGCTTGAATCTTTTAGTTAAGAATTATTTAATCATAACAAACAAGTTCTCTTGGGGGAAAAGAAAAGAATATTAAATGTTTGACACCATTTTATTTCTAGAAAAGCATTTCTCACATTTTGCCTGCAGATGGCAGCAAATATTCACTGAACAGCAGAGCTTTTTCCAATAAGTTTCATTAAACTACATGTACTACACCATACTTTTGGGAAGATCAAGTTAAATGTCATGTATTTTATTAAGAAAATTATAATAATATTTAAATAATGTTTCAAATACACATCCAAAAGAATTAATTTAATTAATTTAATGTGTTTTCCTCTAATGATTAAAACAATAAAATAAGTAGACATCATATGTAGGAGCAAATGTATGTAGCTATGTAACTTTGTAGGAGTAAAATAGGCAGGGCTTTACTTGAAGGGAGAAATTGAAAACACAGTATTGAAGTTATTAATCAGCTGATTGAATTTCTTGTGTCACAGGTGCCAGTATTTCTTATCTCCACCATTTATATTATCCCCACATTTAAAAATCCCCCTTGGTCATAAACCCATTCTAACAGATACCACACAAAAATAACAAAAAGGTCCTACAGTTCAGGCTCATTCAGGGAAGAAATATATTTGTGAGTCAGTTGAGACACTTCTGCTCTTAACAAAGATTTTTTCTTGAGTGGAGATTTGTTTTTAGTACATCTTCCAAAAAGTAGATATAATTTTTAAGGCAAATTCTGAAGAATCTAAGAATACACAGAGCTGCAATTAGAGTTATGATTTCTCTGTGAGATAATTAGTAGAGTTAATTTCCATGGCTAATTTTCTGTGACTGAGCAGCTGAAGTTCACAAATGTGTTTTGGAAAAAAACCCGTATAGTCTAGGTATAATATTAGCCTCAGATTTTTGTGGCTGTTGCAAAAAAGTAAGGATGATATTGGATTTTTATATACATAGGAATAATTTTTTCTCTTCATAAAGAGGCATTGTAGGAGATTCCATGGTCCTAGCTGCCAGCTAACCATATTGATGCTAGGTGTTTGTAGCTGCTGACATAAATGTTGCTGTGAAATAGAATGAAATGAATGGACAGGGTGATTGCTGCTGCTTCAGTAACTATAGGCAATCTATGAATGATAAAGGCCATTGAGGAGTACATCAATATGCGGTACTGGAAACTTTTTTTTTTTTTAGTTTATGGGTCTCCTATGTTCTTTAAGTTCTTTCTTGTGTTTTCACACATCTGTTGTATCACAATTACTGAGATCTTTGATCCCATTCTGTCACAAAAAATGTCAAATGAATGTACATTAAAACTGGAGTGGGAAAAATCTTCCCTACGACAAAAATTCTTGACTTTTACTTGATTCTTTCAGAGCTTCCCATCAATCAGTTGGGTTATATTAAGAAATATTATTTGAAAGTCTTTCTTGTGGGTAAAAAGCAGCTAAAACAATTAGTTCTATTATACTGAAATTCAACATAATGAATTCTGCTGGTCTGTTGTGGCCTAAAATTCACAGTGAAATATTGTCTTGGTGTAGATTACTGTCAAAATCTTCAATTTACCTCAGTCACCCTCTTTTTTCCTTTTCATATAGAATACTTGTTTTCTTAGAATCATAGAATCATTAAGGTTGGAAAAGACCTCTAAGATCATCAAGTCCAACCATCAACTAACACCACCATGACTCCTAAACTAGGCCCTAGAGTGCCACGTCTACACCTTTTTTGAACGCCTCCAGGGTTGACGACTCCACCACCTCTCTGGGCAGCCTGTTCCAAT
>WAAD01035821.1:0-25669 GCA_013389945.1 Fregata magnificens | reverse complement strand
GCAGCCCCGGGGCTGGGCAGGCACCACCCGGCAACTGCCAAACACTGGTGCGACCTCCAGCCACCAACACAAAGCACAGCAGGCTGGCATGGGGAAAAGCAGCTCCCCCTCAGCCAGACCCAGTACAAGGGATCAGCTTGAAAGAATCCCATGGGATACATACAGTCCTGGAGAGAAGAGGGGTCCAGGAGAGACCCCTCATTGACCTACAAGGATCACCTCTTCCAAGCTCAAGAATAGTCCATCCCGACAAGCAAAGGCAGCAGGAGGCCTGCATAGATGAACAAGGAGCTTCTCACTGAACTCAAATACAAAAAGGAAGCATACAAGAGGTGGAAGCAGGGACAGATTACCTGGGAGGAATGTAGAGACACTGTATGGTCATGTAGGAATTGGGTTATGAAAGCCAAAGCCCACCTGGAGTTCAATCTGATAGGGGCATGAAGGGCAACAACAAAGGATTCTACAGGTACATCAGCAGCAAAAGGATGCTGCTGAATGGGACAAAGAATCTGATGAAGGACATGGAAGAGGTTGAGGTACTCAATGCCTTCTTCACCTTTAATGGTCTTTAATGCTTTTGCAATCCCAGGTGCCCAATACCAGTGTGAAAATCTGGAGCAAGAAAGACTTTCTCTTGGTGGAGGAGGATCAGGTTATGGAATACTTAAACAAACCAGACATGCACACGTGCATCGGACCTCATGGGATGTATTCACAAGTGCGAAGGGAGCTGGCTGATGTTATTGCAAGGCCTCTCTTTGTAATTTTTGAAAGATCATGGCAGTTGGGAGAGGTTCTTGCAGGCTGGAGGAAAGCCTGTCTTCAAGAAGGGCAAGAAACTTCGATCCTTGGTAAGATCCTTGGAAAGGTGATAGAGCAAATTCACCTGGAATCCGTTTCCAAACATCTCATGGACAAGAAGGTGATTGGGAATACTCATCATTGATTTATGAAGGGGAAATTTTGCCTTACCAACTTCATAGCCTTCCATAATGAAGTCATTGGCTTGGTGGATGGGGGGTCAAGAGTGGATGTTATTTATCTTGACTATAGCAAGGCTTTGGACACTGTCTCCCATCATATCCTCATAGACAAATTGATGAAGTATGGACTAGATGAATGGAGGGGTGGATTGAAAACTGGCTGAATGGCCAGACTCAGAGTTGTCATCTGTGGCATGAAGTCCAGCTTGAGACTGGTCACTAGTGGTCTACTGAGGGAATCAGTAATGGGTCCAGTGCTGTTTACCATCTTCATTAATGACCTGGATGATGGGACAGAGAAAACCATCAGCAAGTTTGCAGATGATACAAAACTGGGAGGAGTGGCTGATAACACCAGATGGGTGTACTGCCTTTCAGAGGGATCTGTACTGGCTGGAGAGTGGGCTGACATGAAGTTCAAGAAAGGGAAATGCAAAGTCCTGCACCTGAGGAGGAATAACTCCAGGCACCAACAGAGGCTGGAGGCTCACTGGGTGGAAAGCAACTTTACAGAAAAGGACCTGGGGGTCCTGGTGGACACCAAGTTGAACATGAGCCAGCAGTGCAGCCTTGAGGCTAAGAAGACCAACAATCTTCTGAGCTGCATTAGGCAGAGCATTGCCAGCAGGTTGAGGGCGGTGGTCCTTCCCCTCCACTCAGCACTGCATAGTGGGGCAGCATCTGGAGTCCTGTGTCCAGTTCTGGACAGAGATATGGACATGCTGGAGTAAGTCCAGCAAAGGGCCACAGAGATTAAGGAACTGGAGCATCTGACATATGAGAGGCTGAGAGAGCTGTGACTGTTCAGCCTGAAGAAGAGAAGGCTCAGGGGAGTCTTACCAGTGTGGATAAATTCCCGACTGACAGGGGGAGTGAAGACTGAGCCAGACTGTTCTCAGTAGTGCCCACTGAAAGAGGCAATGGGCAGCACAAATTGGAATACAGGAAATTCTGTTGAAAGAAGATAATTTTTTTTTTTTTTTTATTATATACAGTGAGGGTGGTCAAACACTGGAACAGGTCACAGATAGGTGGTGGAGTCTCTATCCTTGGAAATACTCAAAACCTGACTGAATGTGATCCTAAGCAACCTGCTGTAGTTGACCATGATTTGAGCAGGGGGTTGGACTAGATGATCTCCAGAAACCCCTTCCAACCTTAACTCTTCTGTGTTTCTGCTCTAGTGTTTTTCTGTAAGGGTTTTTTTTTTATTGTTTACAGTCTCAAACAAATGAAAAAACCCACAGAGCAGAAAAATGAACGTGATTAGCATTTCCATGCTTCTCATAATCAGATTTCAGAAAAAAAACCCCCACATTGCATTTGTTTTATTAATTGATCATTCTCAAAAAAAGCACAATCAGGAAAACAAGCAATGAAGTGGGCTACTAACACGGATTTTCTGCAAATCTTAGAGTAGATAAATAGATTACTCAGTATGCTTAGTGTTTTTTGGGGTTTTTTTGGTTTTTTTTCCTTGTTTCTCTTTCATAACTTTGTTTGGAACATCTCCATAGAAGTCTATTCTACATCTCAACTCTAACTTTTTAAAAGTTTCCTGTACTGTCTGGTATAGTTTTTGTTTTTATGTTCAGTTTTCACCTTTTTTTTACACAATTACTAAAGCTACTTTTTTGTATGATTGTTTCTTCATTGTTTTTTTAGCAAATATTTTGATTGTTCTAACCTGAAATATTTAGTATTTAATTTGGCCCCTGGTGTTCTGAGATTGTCTTGAAAATAGTCAAATTTAAAATGATACAACTTAGATTTTTTTTTAATATCATTTTCATTTCTAAATGATGAAGTTGCACATGTTTATAATTTGATAATGTACCCTTTACTTGTTCAGGAACTTGAAGGAATTGTTAATGAGGTATGAAAACCAGCATAGTTTGTGGAGTCTAGGTATCAGTTGACAAAATGGTTCAGATGGATTTAATCTAAAAAACTTTGCAGAATCCTGGAAGATGTCCTTCTGCATGAATTTTTATATGTATGGTAATAACTATGCTATGAATGTTACAATTTGAAAAGCTGTCAACATTTGTGACTAATTTAAACTAATTATTTTCACAACGAAAATAATTGACTGACTTCACTGAGAATTTTCAATTGACTTCAACTTCATTGGGACTAAAATTAAATCCCTAGGATTTTTGGAGCGTTTGTGCTAGAATGTTGTTTTTCTTTTATAAGAGGAAAACAATAGCTTAGTTTCAGGTACAAGAAAAGGAGAGAGATTATTTAAGATTACTCCCAGGATTTTTAATGGCCCATTAACATCAGTGCAAATCATCTGAATACAGAAAATGCATATCCCTGTAGCACAGAAATCAAAGGAGGGTAACAAAGGCTAAAATAAGCCTTTGACATTTATGAAATGAAGAAAACCTAAGCAGGAACAGGGGAGGTGCCCTGTACTGCCCCTTCTAATCAAAACATCCTTATATGCAAACCAGAAAATCCTTACATGCAATGCCTTATGTGCAAAGGCATTGCAAAAAAACCACAGTAAGTTTTCAGTTGTAGGAATAGCTAGGTCTGTTTCACCTCTTAACATTTGTATAGAAAAGTACATTGTTTTTCTACTGTGCAGAATAGGGGTAATAGAAAGTATGACAGTATGTAAAAGGGATATAAAACACACATATGTAAATAGTATGGTTGTGGCAGGGGTAAATGGGGTTAAGTAATCGATGATCAGCTGTAACAGCAATCCTTATGGTGGCTCATCCATCTGCGTGCTGGCACGTGTCGAGAAGGAAGTCATAGAAAGCAGTGGCACAGTTTACGTTAATGGTCATCCCAGCAAGCCTTCTGACAGTGGGAGAAGCAGTAGTAAACCACAGGCAGGATCCTGTTTACCACCAGCTGTGTTTTATGGGCTTGTTATTTAGCTGCGCTTTCAATTGTTTTGGATAGCACTTTTGCAAAGTACAGCTTTTTGTAAATGCTGTTTCCATTTTTCACATAGACTTTTAGTACTCTGAGCAGAGTTAATATGCAAATTCTTTTATGGATTAGTAACCTATGGTGATCGTTCCTGCAAAAGATACATGTGTTTGTCGACGGGCAGCTACTCTTTCTCTTAAGCATGTGATTTTAAAAAATTGCCTTTTTTCATTTTTTCCCATTATTCCTTTTCTTTTATCTTTTCCCCTGTTTTTACTGTTAATTCCTCCTACTGTTTTTCTGTTCTTATTTTAAGTCTTCTCTTCCTCTTCTCTAACAACGCTGTTATGCCAAGAACCATTCCCCCGCCTTTCCACATCCATACCTCTACTCTCCTGCGTTCCTTCACAAAGTACAAACAATCTTGTCTCTTGCCCTGCAAATCTGACTTTTGTACTTCCATAAAAATGTGAAACTGTTGATAGCATGTTTAAGATCATGTACCTTTTTCCAACACAGGCCTTTCATAAATATGCTTCAAATATACACGACACAGGATTTTGTATTCACGCTGTCCCAATCACCAAAATACTTGTGCATGCATGGACGTTATCATCTTTGGCATTTCCGCTGTGAAACATCATTAGGATAATCTGGCAGTAGTTCAGCTACAGTACTGGTATGACTTCATGATGCTGCTGATGTTGTCAGGAAAGGAGCAGTTAAAATATCTGCTTTTTCTCTATCTAACTGTAGTTTTTTTCTCTGTTTCTGACTCTGGTTTAGTTCTTTGCTTCCATGTTCTGAACTGAAATAAATCCTCTCAATCCCTTCCTTTTCTCTGTGCCGTTTCTCAATAATATGAGTTTGCTCCCCTGTCCTGCTCATACTGTTCTGGTGAATGCCTTTCTCTGACAGCCAGGTTAACTTAAGATTTCCAGAAATCCTTGAGTTAAAAATTCTGGTGCCACTTGGCTGGCTGACTTCTGTTTAATGCTTTCCCTGCTAAGCACTGATTCCTGCTTTACTTTGTGCAGGAGCTCTCTTTTCCTAACTTGCTGCTGTTTCAGCGTGTGTTCAGTAAAGCTGATATACCTCCCCCTCTGTTGTCTGCTTTCTTCATGCTATCTTGCTTGCAGACCCAGCAGAGTGACTGCCCAGTCCTTCACTGTGCCGTGCTGACTTGTGAATCCAGTCAGAGCTAATTCAGCGATCTTTGTGTCGGTTTGCAGTAGATGATATAGATCATCTTTACCCCGAGCCAATGGGAGTGAGGGTTTTCCATGTGGTGTCAACCAAATATTGTGCCAGTCTGGTGCCCTGTGACTGACAGTAGCAAGGGACAGATGACATTTGAGGGACGGTTATGGATAAAAAGCAAATTCTGCTGCATGTTTATCACTCTGAAACATAGGGGGTTTTGTCAAAATTTTGTCAAAACCCTTGAAATGTCCAACTCTTTTGTTAAGCAGCTTACCTTCAAATGCTTTTGTACTCAGCATTAGTTGTTTATTGTTTGATTGTTTTCTACCAGTTTTATTTTTGTGCTCTGGTACGCATGTCCAGATGTGTGAATGGGCATCCATAGGCATAAGCCAAATGGTTACAGTCCTTATGTATCACAGTCAGTTGCCTGCACTGGTTGTCAATCAGCAATTCTTGAAGTTGAGCAAGATATGAAATAAGTTTTATATGCAACTGCCAAAATCAGACTTAGCACCAGTTCCAGAATACTTTTCTTTTAGCACTAATCTTCTTGTTTGTCTTGATGCTAATGAGATTAGACTGTGTATGCTTTAAAAATAGGAGTTTCTTTGCATTCTGGACAAACATTTATTCATCCCAGACCATTTATTGTTTTTAAAAATAGAGATTAACATATATCTCCACTTGCCACCTCTGACTACCTGTTCTTATTGCCTTTGAAGAGTGGTTTAGAATACATATTCTTCATCTTAAGAAACCTTTGTCTGAAGAAGTGTAATTCAGAGAAATCACTTAATTTTCAATACTTACGTTACCTGAAATTTTTCTTCAATTACTGGGTATTCCAGAAAACCTTCAGTTGTTCCCAGGTTTCCTGTTTCTTTTCTGATATTTTCTTTATAAGCTTTCAGTTTCTGAAGGATACCAGTTTAAGATCTTGAATCTGGTTATTTCTTCATTTTTTGAGTTTTTGTCACCAGCAGTAAGCTTTAGTACTTTTTTTCCTAGTTGGAGTTAAGTTTTATTTTCCATCTCTGATATTTGCAGGTATTTTTCCAGCTTCTGCATTTTGTGAACATCTGTCTCTTTATTTATAGTTGATTCTCAATACTCCTTTTTAGCTTAGGTTTGATTCTAAAAGATTATGGAAATTACTTACATTTAACAGTGGTTTAATATAATATAATAGTTGCTTGTTTAAAGGTTTTCTTGTTGCAGAAGATTCAGTTTAAACTAGCCCATCTTTGTGTGCTTACCACTAACTGATAAAGTAATAAATTCAAGAAGTACCGTGGAGAAGTCCCAGCAAGCTCAGAAACTAATTGGTTGAAATCTTGTATATCCATTTGAAAAAGTCCATTCTTTGTAAACTTTATAGCACACTAATCAACTATATACAAATTGTATATGCACGTATACATGGATTCCATGTATGTATCCGTATATATAGATTTTTTTCTATTGACATTATTCCTAAGTAACCTCCCTTAAGAACAGAATGTAACTGTAGGTGTTTGTCAGTAATGTACTCTTGTTACAGGGCATTTTGTTTTTGAAATTTAGGTGTAAACAGGCTGTTTCATCTTTTTTCATGGCATGACATGCAGTCAGTTTATAAATGAGACTCTTCTCCACCTTTTAATAATGGCTATCTAGCTGCTGCTCTGATTCTTGCTTTTGAATATGAGATTGCCATCTAAAGTGTACCTTCTTAGAAACTTACCATCATCCTGCCTGGCTCCTGTCTTTCTTGGGCATTCTCTGCCAATTCCGCTACTTTCTGTAGAGGACCATAAATTTAATCCACTTTTATTTTTCATCTTGTTATGCCTTTCTCCTCTATAATGCCTCTAAATTCTGTTTTTCTTTATTAATTTCAGTAATTAAAATGGTTGTTTTCTTATTGATAAGTTATCCCCCCTGCTCAGTGTTTCAGCCAGTTTGATGTACTTCAGGAATGTTCTGTTCATTAAATACAGACAGTATTAAAAAGTTACTGATCATCACAATTACATTTGAGAATTGCAGCCAAGATTAGAAGAAGCAGCTTTAACAGAGGTTAAACTTAAACATGCCATTAAGTCTTTGGGTAAAGTCTTAAATTGGACTGTCTCATTTCTTTCCAAGGTAGCAGGCAAATGCATGGCTAAAAGGATTTTCACTTCCAATCTCTGCATTTATCTGAGCAACTGGCCTGTAAAAACAATAACTAAAGATGTAAGTAAAAGTTGTAGAGTTTCCCCCCCACCCCAGACTTACTTGAATGCTTAGAAACTCTGTTTTAAATCGTGTTGTATTCCTGTGATTAATCATTGCCTAAATCTTGCAATGTCCAGTAGCACTAGAAACGAGTATGAGAAGTTCTTACTATAATGGTGATACAGATGTCTTTGCCATTGCAGAATTCACATTAGGGTGATGAAAACATGGAATTTAATTTTGCCATTTTAAATTTAGAAAGAAGCTAGAAATATTTATTCAGAAATTAAGCAGTTAGATATGGCTTTTCTTAGTTGGTTTTGGCAGAACAACACAACACAACACAGTTTAATAGAATAGAAAAAAGAACAATTTTATGCAAAAGTTTGAAAAAGAATGAATGTGGTGGAGCTGTATCAGTGTAAAGGGGAAGGACAGCAAGAGTGGGATGAATCAAAACCTGCTATTCCATTACAAAAAAAATGATGCCTTTATTTTGGCCATACTTGGTTATTCTAGATTAAGAAAATGGTAGGATGTTTTTAATTATACTCCCAGTTCTTCATCTACCTTTTGATATATCAACAGGAACATTTACTAATCAGCTGAAGTCCTACCAGGGTAAGCTGCGTGGTACCAGTAACAGAAATGATCACATTAATTTTCTGATAATCTCTTAGCTGTTTCTTAAATAATCTCCAAAGAGAATGTTCTTGTGGTCTTTTTCATCTATTGCTAAGTGGGTTAGTTTGAAGTGTGACATTTGTGCTTTCTTATTTAACTGGTATGAACCTGCTGTAAGCATAGGAGCATCTTTATATTCTCAGGCTATTTAATTCTGTGCTACTGTCCAGTTGCCTGAAAAATGAGGTATAGTAATAAGCAAGCAATTTACTTAAAGATATTATCTAAATCAAAATAAAACTAGGCAATTTTTCTAATAGTTTGTGTCTTGGCTGTTTTCTGGGATAGAATCTGTATTCTGACATATTCAACTATTTGGCACTATTATTTAGCATTACTTAGAATTTTTAAGCAGGCAATTTGTATTCAACATGACATTCTGAAAGTTCATTTTCCAAACATGCATTACAGGATTCAAATATTTGTGTCTGATGTTTTGAGAGGTGCATGAGAATGACAATAATCAATCATATCTAATTAGCTCATGACACACTGAGCTTGCAATAATTAAACAAGACATTACTGCTTACTTTCTAATGACTAAGATCACACAGATTGAGAGCCAGCTGTTAATCACTTTTCTTGCAAGGCTAATGTCATTAACAGAAAATCCCAACAATCTACCCCTAAGGCTATTTTTAACAGAGCTTTTGGTGGACAGGCTGTGATGTAAGCAACAAAAAAGACTTTTAAATTTTGTATTTTGAGAACATCTTTTCAAATTTCTGTTACCTTGAGTTAATGTTCTTGCTTGTAGATTTCTATATCCCACTTAAAAATTTAGGAAGAACTCTGTTCTGAATTGCTAGAAAGTGATATTGTCACGCTGTAGTTAAAATCTTCTAAAAATTTGTAATGCTAATATACCTTTTACAACTGTGTGTAGTGAAATGTCAATCCATAATCTTGTCATTAATAAATGCAGACATAAAAAAAGTAAGAACAATCTTTATGAAAACAGTAATTTCCAAGGTGCATATTTCAGATATAATCTGTGCTTTGGAGAAAAATGCAATCAAGTGTTTCTTAAATATCTGTTCTTGACCATCTTTATTTCTGGTGCTGATTCTTATCATATACTTCATTGAAAATTTACAATATATTGTAATTCAGTGTCTTTAGTCTTAATTGACCTACCCTGGAATCAGTGATGTCCATCAGATATATTCTACTGTGAATCACCTCTTTAAGATGGGTTATCAGGAATTTATGATCTTCTTCACTAACTGAGAACAGCGATTGTGAACACTATGAAACTGTGAAATGGGGTTACAGCTCTAATAAAAATGCACAATCTAATGTCAGTCTGCAAATGCTCAAGAGCATTAAAAAAATAGTAAGACAAAGATAAGTACTCTTACTAGCTGCTTACTCATTGAGGCTACAAAGCGGTTGGGGGTTTTTTTTCTTAATTTTTGGTGAGTTTGGCTTGAGAGTGTCCTTGTTGTAAACAGGAGCTGAAAGAAGATGTGTATGTTCCAAGTACATCTTAAAAGTTAGGCAGCTATTAAGTTGGTTTGGTTGTATATTATTCTAGATTAAAAGGGGTTTTTTTTGTTGATTTTGTGATATTGAAAATAATCCACTGTTACAAGTTGACATTGGCAGTTGCTTTCCAACTGGAATGGAATTCAGACTTAACATAGTTTTACTTTAATTTGAAATATTTCCCTTCAAGCTACTTTAAAATATTTCCCTTCAGACACGGAGGAAAGCTGAAGGGCGGGACTGCTGGGGCAGCCACAAGTTTAATCAGCTGCAACAGTGCAGCAAAATGTTGGTGCTGCGGTCCCCGCTGCAGTTATTCTCTTTGTTGGGAAGGGAGGCGGAAGCAGCTGGTAGTGGGCTACGTGTCTGTGTGTGCATGTGGAGGGTGTGAAATGGGGGCTGTGGCCCCTGCCACGGCTGTAAGTGTGTCCATCATGGTCCTGGCCCTTTGGCTCTGAGATGGGGTAAGCAGGACCGCTGGGCCTAATGGATGTAATGGCATTGCTGCATCCTTCTGTACATGGAAATTGGATGGTCGTGATACTGGTGATAGTGAGCAGTGGTACTTTAGAGCAGAAAAGTGTCTGATCCAAAGCACTGATCTCATCCAAATAATTTCTATATCATCTTCTGACATTTTTACCTGTAGTGAATGTATTGACTACAAGCGGTAATAATGATATTTTTCCTGATCTTCTTTTTAGTTAGATTACCATGTTCTTTATACATTCATACGTCAAAACAAACAAAAAAAGTCAGTTTTGTTATTAACATTATTATTGGGTTTATTATTATTTTGACATAAGGAAATAAATATACCCGTTTGCTACTCTATTGCTGTAGCCTCAGTCTAGATGGGTGGGTGGACAACTGCTTGGATGCTCAGGCTGAGTGTGGTGGTTAATGGGTTGTCCTCTACCTGGATTCCTGTGGCAAGTGGTGTTCTTCAGGGGTCTGTCCTGTGACCTGTCCTCTTTAATATCTTTCTCGGTGACCTGGAGGAGGTCACGGAGAGCTTGGTTATCAAGTTTGCTGATGACACCAAATTGGAGGGTGCAGTCAGTACACCATTGACAGAGACCTAGGCAGGCTAAGAAATGGACTTCCAGGAAATTCAAGAACTAAACTCATGAAATTCAACAAAGTCAAATGCCAAGTGCTGCACCTGGGAAGGAAGAACCCCTGGCAATGATACAGGCTGGGGCCTGCCTGTCTGCGGAGCAGGTCTGCTGAGGAGGCCCTGGGGGTCCTGCTGGGCAGTGAGTTGTACTTGAGCCAGCAGTGAGCCCTGGCAGCAGAGAAGTCAACAGCATCCTGGGCTGTATTAGGAGGAGCACAACCAGGAGATGAAGGGAAGGGATTATCCCTCTCTACTCAGCACCAACTAGACTGCATCTAGAATACTGCATGCAGTTTTGTTTCCCCAATACAAAAAAAGACATTGATAACCTGGAGCAAGTTCATTGCAGAGCCACCAAGCTGATTGGGGCTGGGAGCACCTGCCCTGTGAGGGAGCTGGGCTTGTTCAGCCCGAAGAAGGCTTCAGCAGAACCTAAAGGCAGCCTTTCCATGTCAACAAGGAGGGTATCAAGAAGATGGAGCCAGGCTCTTCACAATGATGCATGGGTGGGCAGGAGACAACAAGTAGAACTTGAAATCGGATACAAGGAAAAGCTTTTCCTCATGACAGTCAAGCAGTGGAGCTGGTTGCCCAGCAAGGTTGAGCAGCCTCCATCCTTAGAGGCTTTCAGCCAGGGCTGATGGCATAGTTGCCTTGCTTTGAGGTTGGGCTTCAAACCTCTCAAGGTCCCTTCCTACCTGTGATGGCAAAATGATGTTTTCTCTCCTGATCTACAGGAGTCTTGAACTACTCTGAGATATGGGACAAATCCATAACATTTTGTCCTCCATAGCATTTTTACAGATGGTTCTTCTGACTTGTTTGTAGAACCCCTCACCCCCCTAGTACTGGAGAACCGTAACCTATCCAAATAGTCTAAGGGCTTCGTTATCATGATGGTCAGAATTTCTTAAAGGAAGGAGTATTAATGTTAAGGATTTTTGTCTCAGCAGTTGTGAAACAGTGTCACTAGGTGTAAAAGCTATAAAAGGTAAAGCTGTAAAAGGTGTATGCTAAAGCTGAGAAAAAGGACAACTCCATCTGTATTTACAGGAAAAACATGCTCTGTAAGGGAGCTCCCTATAACTAATTTCAGGAAGTTATAATTAATCTCTTTCTTGTATCTGCTTTTAGTTTTACTGAAAGGTTCTTTGTGTGCTTACGGTGCTAATGGAATCATTAATTTTCTGCATTCTACAGCTGTGTTAACTGCTCTCACTATATATCTGCTGTCCTTACCCATTTGTCCCATGTTGGTCCATTGAAAAGCCTGTATTTGTGTTCTCACTCAAGGCCCCTTAAGCCTGGAATTATCGTCTCGTTATGAACGACAACGGTACAGTTCTTCTTAGGGTACAGTCCTCTTTCAGATTAAGTGCTATAAAAATTATGATTATCAATAAATTTTATTGTAAATGTCACTCATCCATTGTTAAGGCCCCTAAATGATAAACTTCTTCAGGTCTTAATAGTCATTTTTCATCTCTCCAATGGCAGTTGCAAGTTGTTCAGTGCAGGTGTCCTTCTAAAGCAAGTCAGGCTTTCTCCTAGATGCAGAGGTTCAGTCATATGCAAGAAGTCACGTAATTCTGAATATTAGCACCAGAGACAAATAGATCTGAAAGAAATTGTCTTTTCTGGGATTTTGCCCTGTGAGAGGATTAGTACCTGTACCATTTAGGGAGATGTTTGTTCAGTTTTCTCTCAGAATCCCTTAGTGATGGATGTCCGTAATCTGTCCCAGCAATCTGTTCAAGGACTTCAGTTTCCTTGTAGCTGGAATATGTTAAAAGGAGGAGATTTCTGAATTATTTTCTTATCTGATTGTTTCATTTGTCTTTGCAATAGATTTTGAAGTACTTAAAACTGTCATTATGTCCTCTTGTATTCTGTCTTTAAACTAAACAACCCGAAGTCATGTAGAATTAGTTATAGGTCCTATTTTCCAGATCTCTGATCACTTTTAGGTTTTTTGTATTTCTCATGACCCTTTTCAGTTCATTACCTCTTCTCTGTAGTGTAGCCATGAATCAATGCTGACATAATACTGTATAAAAGGAGACAATATACAGGGATGTATTAAATGCAACACTGGTGATGGATTACTTTATGGGCATGAAATTATTCCTCCCTCACATTCATCAGTGTTTAAGGAACCTTTTGTACTATGCAGCTGAAGAACTGTGTTTACCTTTGGGCACTGTCTTATGAGAGTGAGAAAAAGCAAATCAGTAGGAAAGAATCCGAAGGAGAGCAGTCAAAATATCTGTTTGCCTTTATTGCAACAACAAGATACTGATGCCAATATTTTGCTGTCAATCCTCACTGCTACCTACCTGTTTCCTTTCATTAAGAAATGGTGAAGAAAAGCTTTTTTTGTTCCATGCAAGTGATTGTTCTTCCTAGAGTGTAGCACCTTGCACTTCTTTTTCTGTTACACTTCATCCTGTTTTTAAAATCTTTTTTTATGTTAGTCAAAGCTATTTTAAATTTGAGTTCTGTCCTTCTCTGAGAAAAAGTCTTTGTCTTTTGATCACGATAGGACATGTGATGTAGAAAACATATCAAACCAGTTATGAGAGAGAGAGTAAATCTGAGCCTGCTGTAACGTAGTGGTCAGAGCACTGGCTATGTGGGACCACCTGAAGTTCTCTTTCTGCCTAATCTGAAGTGATGTGGGATAAAAATCAGTGACTCTAATTCTCATGTGTCTTCAGCAAGTGTTCCAACCATCAGTATACCACAGATTAGGAATTTCAACAGAGTTGTCTTCATGAAACAAAATTGAAATTGGATTAGAGAATTTTATCACTAGACCTCTGAGGTGTAAATATTGCTGATAAAATATTTTTCTGGAAATATAATGTGGAGTTTCAGTTGGAAAAAAAAGTTCAAATATAGTGTTTAAAGAATTTTATTTACAAATAAAGAAAGGTCATTTGTAAATGCATTTTAGCAGTTAAAAATTGAACTGCCATGCCACTGAAGCTATGGATATATTTACTAAGGATGAAGATCACCAAATGGTGATTTCTGCTGGAGGACCAATGTAACTCAATGCAGAGGATTTTTTTAGATGAAGTAGGGGAAAACTCCAGATGATCCATTTTTATAAGAGTCTAAGACACTAACACTCCATTTAGTTGGCAACAGTAGTGATCACAATTGCTAAAATACGCTTAGGCAGAGGGAATAAGAGAGAGGTTTGGAGTTACCGAGAACTTCACAGTTTAAATCGAAATAGTACCACTACATTGCATGTACTCTAACATCTGCTCTGAATGCATACAAATATATGATTTTATTATGAATCTCATCTGAATTTTCTGATCATCTGTGTAAGAGTCTTGAACATTTTCTGCCTCTCTTCAAACAGTAGCTAGCATTAAAAGCCTGACGAATATTGCTCTAATGCATTTGAGAAACAATGGACATAAGTAAATAGGTTCTATGGGAAACGTAGTAGACCTCAACACCACTTTTAAACTCTGCCTCTTTTTTTGCAAGCTTTTTCAAAATAAAACTTACAGCAGCGAAGACAAGTATTTTACGCCAGTAAGACTGAAATTTGGCTTAGAGATGCCTACTTTGAAGCAGAGTTTGCAGCTGTGAGCTTTAGGCTGCAGATACAATGCATTGAAAGAGTTATAGTATTTTGAGTGGGGTCCCAAAACCTTATGCTGAATGGGGAGTGCTTTAAAGGAAGTACACTGGCTAGGGACCTACCTTAAGTAGTCAACAGTAAAACTGATAAAAGGATTGATCTGCAATTCTAGCTCCCTCTAGAGAGTAATGTTTTCTTCTCTGTGGTATTGACAGTTTTTGAGCTTGCTTGAGAAGGTAGTTTTCAGGGGTTTTTTATTCTTTCAAAAACAGAGCAGTGACTAAGCTTTCTTAAAAGCCACAGCTACCGTGATGCTTGTGCTACTGATCTTTTCTCTTCCTCCCACCACATACGTGGACGTGCACATGCATGCCACACACCCCTCTTCTTGAGGCCAGTGTCTAGAAAACTGGCAGAGATATGAAAATCAACATTTAATTTCCTCATCTGCCCAAGTGAGTTTAAATTTATATTCCCCTATCTCTCATTGTAAGCACTTAAATCCTATTGAGATGCAACTCCCTATGCACTTTCCGCATGTTTTTTATTACAAAACACATGTAAATTTGGTATATGTTCTCTAATCTACGTCATTTTGGGGAGTTATTTTCCACTTTTCAGTCCTCACTTTCTGATAATCAGTTATTAGAATGGCTACTAAATAGACAATTTTAAAATGAGAAATCAAGATGAACACAGCATAGTTAAAATGCTGGATATACATGTACATGCAAAGACTAAGTTCTCATTAAAAGATCCTTGTTTGAAGAAGCACTTCGGACAGGGATTTGCCCGCTAGAGTTACGTATGCCATCTCTTTAATACAAAGAGAGAACAAGGGAATGTGCTGAACTCTGATTCAAAGCCATATATAATAGTCTAAAAAAAGCCGACTTGAAAGACTGAGAAAAATGTAGATTAATCTTATTGATTCTGAAAGCAAATAAGGTATTGCTGCACGTCATCTTGGATCACATCAGGAGTTGGATGGAGTGTGAGGTAGGTATTGGATTTTAATAGGAATAGATGAGCTTCAGTGAGACTTTCATTTTAAGTAGTGTGATGGAAAATGCTAAGCTATTTAATTGGTCACTCTACGTACTTGATCATTACTTGATCATCTGTTATAAATGAAAGTTCAGGGTTTTTTTCATTGTGTTACTTCTAAACATATGTAACAATTACTAGCCAGAGAAATGTTCTGGGTTTAGGCTGTATAAAGAGCTCTCTAGAAGTCCATTCTCTCAGTGTTTCTGGTACATCAGCAAAAATAACAGTGGTTGCCAGTCCGGGTGGGATAGTGATGCACAACCTCTGAACAGTGGCGAAATGCAGGGACAGTGGTTTTTCAAGGCAGTTCTTCTCCTGTGTGAAAATACTTGCTGTTATGCAGCATGGCTTTTAAGTGGATGATGTTGGCATGGTTTTCATATGTTGTCATTCACAAAATTGTATTGATAAAACATCCACACATGCTGGAAATTTTAAGAGTTTCAAAACCTTGGGAAAATGATGAAATGTTGGTTTCCAAACAAGTGAGAATGATTAAGCTTTACACCCTCACTGAACTTTGTTTCCTTTAGGCGTTCCCAGCAAACACTTAAGGACAAGCTTTGTCTGCCCGGAGTTAGACACCTGTGTCCGAGTTGTTATTTATATTTATTTTTTAAGTCAAAGGAGAGAGCTATGATGCAATTTGTTCCCTTCTAGATGGGTGTATAAAAGAGATCAGGTAAATCATGCTTTAGAGGTGTCTGTTGCTCACCACTGGCTTGACAGAATCTAAACAGCTGGCCTAGATGTGGATTTCTGCACTGTAAACCTTTGTCAAGTTTTCTTTCTTCAAGCTGAAGATACCTACATGTGGATGTCTGCTGGCATGGCTGATGTCTGTATCCTGTTATTATCAAGGAAAACTGGTCTTGCCTCCAGCTGGAGAAGGACCTGGATGTCCTAAAAAGCCTGTGTCAGCCTTACATGTGTGGAGGTCTTGGATATCCTAAAGTGTCTTAAGTGGCAGCAGTGGCCTACATGGGGACATCTGCTTTGAGCTCAGGGATGGCAGAACCACATGGGCAATTCAGCTGAGCAACTGCTATGTATATACTTCAGGGTAAATTGAATTGCCCCCTAGGCTGCATTTTCCATTTCTACTATAAGGGAGGCTTTGACACTCGGTTGCTGCACAGAGCTACACCACACCTAAATTTAAGTGCCTCAAGCTTAACTTGGTCCAAGTTAAGGCCAAGGCCAAAAGGTTTTATTGACAATCACCACAGACCTTTCTCCCTAATTTTATAGAAATGAAAATATTATTATGAAGATAATGTTTCATGTTTAATTTTATTTTAAAATCCCTCAAGCATTCATTCAGTGCACAGGACATGTTTCTTCTTTAATTCCATTATTCTGTTCTTAACACAGTCTACTGTTTAACAAAACATAGGTGAACAGCATGATTGTAAATCATCTTTTAAAAACAAATGCTGCAGCTAAACCTTAAATTATGCTTGATTATTCTTCACTTGCACAGAGGAAAATGCAGTGTTGTGGTGATGCTGTTATATACATTATAAATTAATAAACAACTGTTACTTTTAAATATGATCATCCATTTCAGAACAGGTGTTATGCTTTTTCTCTTCTGTGCAATGACTGTAAAGCTCTGAAATTGCATTAGTCTGCTTATTTTAACAAATAGCTATAAGCAGTCCTAATTCCACAGTTTTTGTTTAAGGAAATATCTGACTGAATATTGGTGGGAAATTTGCATGTAAGTAAATAAACCAAAAATTAAAATAGATTTTCTTTTCTACTACTCATGGAGAAAACATTGTTTATACCAAATACTTGACTATCCTATGGAGTTTACTAGTTATTAGTCCAGTGATGATGTAACTTCAGAAATGTATGTTCATCTTGACCTAAACAAGTAAAAATTCCATAACACCTGTATTTATTTGTGTGTTTTACAATGTGAAAACATAGTTTCCTACTGTAATAGAACTCTATATCTTAAAGGCAACATTTATGAAGGGTACAGGTCTTTTTCCGACACAGTGGAAGGAACATCTCTAAGTCAGGAACAACATTGCACTTCCCCACTCCTTGCTGAAACTGGAAGATGTGTTCACATACACTTATACATACCTTACATACCTATCTGCTTCTAATACAGTTTCATAATAAGTCATACAATTAAAAACAAATAGGACATCAATCAATGGCAACACTCCTTTGTGGAACAGTACAATGGAGAATTATTTTTTTATTATTATTTTGTTTTACATATTAATGTCTACTTCAAAGACCATTGAGTCTGTATTTTACGGTATAGAAGAGGCTTTTGATGTCTCATCCATTTGAAGACTGAAAAGCAGATCAGTTCTCCACTTTTCTGTAAACAATGCTCATTTATATGCATTTTATGTATTGAATGGGGTAGAGTTTGTTATTTATCGTTATGAAATGTTCATATTCTTAAATTTTTGTCTCTGTGCCTTGGTTTCGCAGACTAAAACTGGTATTGCATTGCTGTATGATGAAGTATCTGAAAATGCTTATGACATCCGACTGAAGCTAACAAAAGAGGTATTAACGATTCAAAAACAAGATGTCGTCTGTGTTAGTGGGAGTGATCACAGTGCAAATGTAAGTGCTTCTATATCTCTGTGATTTCGACTGTGCACTTTAATGTCTTCTTCAGAGATCAGTTTATGGTATTGGAGTGCAAGAGATTTTATTGGGTAATAGAAATACATGTAATGATCAGTTGTTGGGTTTTTTGTGCATACTTACATTCTTGCATATAAAAACTTTTTTTTTGGCCAGTGCTATATGTCCTTTGTTCTGACATATGTAACCTTAACAGAAAAGAAAATGTCTGTAAATACTGAGATTACAGCATTCTTCCACCAAATATTGTTAGGCCATTAAATGAAGAAAAAAAAAAAAGTATTTCTCATTGAAAGCATTTTAAAAGGAAACTAATATACCAGAGTTTTCTTCATTTGTGTATCAGGTATTGACAGGATGTCTGTTCAAGGGCATAGCGCTGGCTGAGAGAACACTTGACAGACAGTTATTTCACTTTAATTCTCTTTCAGGCACAGATGGGGCTTAATCAGTGCCAGCATGTATGTGGTGCTTTTTTCCCCCAAAATTCAGTTATTCTGCTTTTTCAAAACATGTGGTGCCCCTAAGCTATAGAGGAATCTTCTGTATCACCATTTAATAATGTCACTAGAAAAACCGGTGGCATTTTGCATAAGCAGTACAGCAATGGTGTCTAGGTTATGGACATCCCCAAATATTGTATTTTATTTCCTCATGTGAACAGTGTTCCTCTTAAAACTAAGTGTAGGTATCCCACATTTTAGCGAGTTAAATAAATTTCATGGACTGTGCTGGTATTTGCTAGAATGAACAATTCATGGCAGCGTCCTCAGAGAGGACCAAGGGGGAGCCTTTCTGTCTGCTTGCTGTATTGCACATGTCATGTAAACATAAAATCTGGCACTAGGGGACGTCAAGTGAGTTTGTGATACTCGGCTAAGAATTAGGAGCCAAAAAAGTATATAGTGGGTATCTGCATATACATATGTGAGTATGTCAGAGAGAGAGAGTCTGCCTATATAACACAAAAACATGTTTCATTCCTGCCACAGTAAGTATTTGTATAAATTGTTTAATATCACACAAAAAATAATTTGAAATAGCTTTTAGTAATTAGAAACATCATGTACTGGTTTCAAAACCTGTCCATGGAACTCTGTGGAGCATGACTTGCTCTTAAAAACATTCAAAAAGTTTGCATCAGTTGGCAACTAATGGAAGGCCACTCAGTGAAGTAAAAGGCATGTCCATTTATGGTTGGTTTGCTGAAGTAAATATAAGCCTCAGTCAAAAATCATCAGCTTGCATATACTTCACTGAGAAGAATGAAAAACTGCAGCTTTTAACTGCAGATGTTGCTGGTAGTGCTGATAAGTTGTATGCAAATTGTGGTTGCGAGAGTCATAGTAAAATACCATGTGACCGCAATATATGGTGTCTGTGCATATAAGTATACATGATTGCTCTGGACTCAGTGGTATTTAAATGCCTTGTGTATAAACTTTCATAGAAAAAGAATTGAAACTCTATCCTACCTAGTGCCAGATTGCTTCTGGATTGAATCAGCACAGGCTGGCTGCACCTGAGAAAATGTTGTATCAAATCTGTATATGTATTGAACATCACTCTTTGATCACTCAAGAAAGAAAAAAAAAAAGAAAAAACAACACCCAAAAAGAAAACAAACAAAAAAACCTCACCCAAAAAACACCACCACCCCCCATCCCCAAAGCTAAAGCAGTACCAAAAAACCCACGAACAACCCACCAGGTCTGCCTCTTCCTTTAATATCAAGATTTGGGGTTGATTTTGATTTTGATGCATTTTACTCCTACATTTTATGGGTACCCTGAATAGTATTTCCTGGTGGAAGACAGGACAGGAAGACAAGCTCTGATGATACTTGAGGAGCTGGATTTTGAAAGAAATTCTGGAAAGTGAGAGTCCCTGCAGAGGAGGCAGAACTGGGATATGCAGCCACTGCGTACAAAATGAGCTGAAGTTCCTTGGTTGTATTTCAGGACCAGTAATGATTACAGAGTGGGTAATCCTGGAGAGGAGTGACTCCTGGGACTATGTCAAATGGAGAGAGTTTTTCCAGATTATAGAAGTACTGTTAATGGGTAAAAGTAAGGGAATTTCAAGTATAAGACAGATGTTAATTTAGGTTTGAGTTGCAAAGTATTATGTGGCTCTAGGTGTGAAATTCATTCAGAAGGAATTTCTCCCACCTGATAATATTGATAGATAGCATGGGCAGTCCTGCCAAGCTGACGTTTCCTGGAAAACTTTGTTAACATCATCTCCTTATTTTCCTTAAGTTTTCTCACTGAAGACTCTGAAAACTAAATTTTAAGGCTCTGATCTGTTGTTCTTCCATGTCCCTTGCAAGATCTCCCCAAGATGTTCCTTTCTGAAAGTGTTAGCTTCAATCTTCATGGGCTTCTTGTCAAACTCTAATGAGAAAAATGGACTAAACTGTGGCTTCATGGCAATATTTGCTTTTTCTATGTTATACTTTGAACCAAATAAAAACTTTTGGAACACTAGCATTTAATATAAAGGCCAATCGAGTGTAACATGAAGATGAACACTGTTTTACAGTATATAAATTGCTATATAGGAGCTCAA
Organism: Fregata magnificens; assembly: GCA_013389945.1. Classification (NCBI taxonomy): domain Eukaryota; kingdom Metazoa; phylum Chordata; class Aves; order Suliformes; family Fregatidae; genus Fregata; species Fregata magnificens. The sequence continues at coordinate 5,241 of WAAD01035821.1, read as the reverse complement.
AAACAGAATTTGAAATCAGGCTGAAATAGCTGGTAGTTCTCTAGCACTGGTTTTGGTAATTCTGAAGTTTTACATTTCCAGCTACACAAGATAAATTCCAAGGAGATAAATGCTTTACTTTTCAAGTGGTTCAAGAAAATAATTTTAATCCCTGTGCTGTATGATTCAAAATATTAATAGAAAATTGTAACCTGAGAGTCAATTCTATAGCAGTCATAAACAATCACATCGTCTTACTGATTTATTCTCCTTCTTTCTATACTTTTTCTTTCTCAGAATCTTTATTTTACACATGGCCATTCATCAAAGTAGTTTTTTTGCAACAAAAATAGAAATAACTGATTTGCCTTCTTTCTGTAGTCACCTCAAACACGTAGGAGGGAGAAAAAAATATTTTGTTTTTAGAGTAACTTTTCTTCTTAGGGGGGATATGTGAATGGAAAAATATTGAAAAAGAAAGTTCTGTGTCTAGTTGTGGTAATACTTTGTTCTCCAGCCAGTTTTGTGGGACAGCATTCGTGGGATGCATTTGCTTCCAGCCTCCCTTTCGCTGACAGGTTCGTTGATCCTGAGGAGTACTGGGGGCACGAGGATTTGCAGCCGTGTGTAATTAGCTCTGCTAGTCCCGTCCAGTTCTTAATGCTACAGTGAGGACTGACAAAGACATCAGTGATCGCTAGTGCTGCTGTCGTGGGTTGGACTTCCAGCAATAGAGATTATTCCCAAGGATAAAAGACTCTCAGTATAAAATACCTTTTACTACCATCATCTAGATCTATTCTTGTTTCATATTTTGCCATCTGCCATTCATTTAGGTGCTACTTTTAAGCACTCAGAAAGCTTCGCCTTTGATGAGAAATTGTAGAGCTGGCTTTCTGTCATTTAGTGGCAGTTCAGCCCATGTCGCTAGTTCTTGCTGTCTTGGACTTGGATGTAGAGTAAATGAAAGAGAAGAGTGTGGTTTGTGAAATTCAAGATGTATATAGAAGAAATAATGTCAAGGCAACTGTTTCTTTTCCTTAGTTTTCACATTTTTCACAGTAGACAAAATAGCTTTTAAATATCTGTAAAAATCCTTCTGGAAGTGAAATGATTGTGGGAAACAATATAAAAATAATGTATATATTAGTATATATAATATTTATATTTTTTATATTTATGTGATTAAACATGCAATCTTTCCACCAAGATGTATTTCAGAACTTCAGACTTGGCAAATCCAGGCATTCTAACCAAGTCTTCATGATGTAGTGTTATGTTTGGGGTGTTCAGATTCGTAGGAAAAAGGAGAATGTATGGGTGCATCAGAATCGGTTGTGCTCATAGAAGCCAAGCACAACGGTATTGACAGAAATGGTATATTGAAAATAAATACACATTTTTCACTATCTTCTAAGTACTTTTAATGGAAGATTTTTTTTTCCCCCCAGATTTAAAGTTTAACAATACTCACAGAGGGGTGATACAATTAATTGTATGACAGACAGGGAGAGATCCATTTTCAGTTAATGGAAAAAAAGGGATGCATTCATTTTTATACTTTATGCTTCATTAAGGGATGATTTTGCTTTAACTTTTTGTCATTCCACATGCTAAAATTAATTTCTTACCTACAGTGCCTCACTCCCTTAATATTCTTTGTTTTTCTTCCATGTCTATTGCTGTCATCCTTCTCCTGTTGGCAGCCCACAGTTTTATGCCTTTCCTCTTTTCATAAGCAAGGTTTTTTTTTTCTTTTACTTTGTATTATATTTCTGTATCTTTTTTTCCTGCTAATTCCACTTGCAAAGTAAGAAAGAGAAAAGAAATGCATCTGGCTTTTCATCAAAATCAGTCCTTACAGAGCTGAATTGTCTCTGACTTGGTCAGTGGTCAGGCAAATAGGTTTCTAATGCAGGCTCCTGGCATCTTGATTGGAAGAAGACTCCTCAGAGGCTTGTGTGAGTCTAACAGAATTAGAATAACAAAACCTTTCCATCCTGGGTACCCAATTGTCCAGCTTCACAAGCCGTGTCTTAGCTAGACTTTATCAGAATGAAACAAGGTAGGTGAATAAGGAAGAAAAATAGCAAGATTAATTGTTTTGTTGATTCAAAAAATAGAAACAGTGCCTGAAAGTACTGTTTAAATCCCTGATGAGACTGCTGTGACTTTTTCTTTATAACTCAGATGCTAATAAGGACAGAGAAGAATGTTATTTTAGCAAAACTCTAGGGAATGGTCTGCATTAACATCGAAAAGTTAAATTTTTTTTAACCCAAGGAATGTTCTATCTAGATAACTACTAATATTACTGTTTGATCAGTGCCTGTCCTACCATCGCTGGTATGGTATTTTAGTCCAAAATTACTTTTAAAAAAGCTAATAATTAACATTTTCTATCTTTTTTGGAAACATCAAGTGAGTGATTAAAGAAAGACTCTTCCTTTTGAAGAGTCATCACTTGTATGGAGAAAATACATTATTTAACCATTTGTTATTTGTTCTCCATGCTCTGGAAAACTGACCTAGATATTTAGAAGATAGCTATCAAGTAATTCCTTAGGATCTTTATTATGAAAGATCATAAGCTTGTGTTGCTGTTACTTTGAGAACAGTTAAAAGTTTGTCTCACAAAATAAATAATAAATATGCATATTCATTATCATGACAAAAAAACTTTATTATTAAAGATAAAAAAAGTAGCTTAAGTAAAAAGGTTAATAAATGTAACAGAACAGAAGAATGCAAAGGACACTGTGGCTATCCCTGAAAAATAATTTCTCCCTGAGACATGGGAAGGAGTCCAGCTGAGGGTAAGCGTTCATACCAACAAGATAGAAAAGAAAGGCAGCACAACATTGGTGTTACTACACGGTAAATGAGGCATATGTACAAATATATGTGTCCTTTATTAAAATTGCAATTAATCTATTATACACGGAGCCATGACAGACCGTCGGGACTGGTAAATTGGAACTGTATATATTGTGGGAGCTTGTGTAGCAGTTTAAAATCTTCAACAGTTAGGGGCAAATTATCTGACTGCGATGAAAGCGTAAGCCTTTCCAGTTATGGTATGTGGGATATTGATGGGTGCAACCTTTACTGTTCATCTTTGTCTTCACACCAGCCAACATGTGAAATGTTGTGCAAAGTGAATGCAAATGAAATTACTCAAATAAAGAACAGCTGTGTTCCGGCAGGATTTAGCTATAATTCATTGTTATAGGATGCCTTTTTACTTGAAAGAAATCAGCTTATTTTTAATGGGAAAAGAAAGACGTATAATCATATCTTGCCACAGGGTCTTATATATGTTGTTAGTAACTCTGGACATGCATATTTGTAGATGATCTGCATAGACTTAATCTGTATCATCAGTCTGAGAACAGTCTGAGTCCTGAGTTCTTTCATACCACTTGCCAAAGAAAACTCCCATCCCAAATTAAGTGTCTTACAACTCAGTGGAGGAGTTCCTGAGGATTCTTGTGAACTCATACCAAGACTGAATGTGTTTCATTCAGACACATTTAATACGATCACCGCACCCTGGAGAATAAACTACAGTGGGGTTTGTCACAGTCATCTTTACTAGAATAGATCATGGAATAATTTAGAGTGAAAGGGACCTCTCGAGGTCATCTAATTCAACCCACTGCTCAAAGCAGGGATAGCTTCCAAGTTTGGGCAAGTTGCTGAGAGCTTTGTCCATTCACGTTTAGAATATCTCCAAGGATGGAGATGCTACCCCCTCTCTGGACAGCCTCTTCTAATGCTTAACTGCTTTCACTGTGCAATTATTTCACATTGTTATGCTTAATTGGAATTTCCTTTGCTGCAAGTTGTGACTGTTGCCTCTCATCTTTTTTTTTGGTGCATCCATGAGAACAATCTGGTTCTGTCTTTTGTATAATTCTGCTTTAGGTTGGCAGGCATTGAAAATAAAATGAGTAACTTGATTTTACTCTATTTAAAACAAAACAAAACAACCCCCCTCAAAAAACTTTGATGTACAGTAGTGGAAACAGTTATAATAAGATGAACCAATAAAAATACCTTATTAGACCATATTTAGTAAGGATTCTACGCAGCTGTCCCAGATCTTCACCAGCATGTGAAAAGATCTGCTTTGTCTCTATACAAAACTCGACAGCGACTGGCATGCCTCAGTCAATTTTTATAGCTGCATTCTTCCTGTTCCTTTTGAGAAAAGGTGACATCCTGTGCAATGCAAGGAGTTAAGTTTCAAAACTCTCTTTCCCATTCAAAATAATCTTTTCCTTTCTGTCTGTGTGTTCTGTATTACAGCTTGCCTCCTCCTCATGGAAGTGGAGAATGAGGCATCACATGATGCCACGGAGGACTAATCTGCATCTTTCCCTCCCTTTCTTAAGGTTTCTTGACGTACATTTCCATTGTCTCCATAATTTGTTCCACTTTCTGAGTTACGCTGTCTTACTTGCTCAGAGCTGAGTTGGGAGGGATTCCGTGGGATGCTTCCATGGAGGATAAAGGAGCTAGTGAGTGCTGGGAGTTCTTCAAGAATGCTCTCTTGGAGGCACAAAACCAGTTTATCCCCTATAAAAGGAAGGGAAGTAAGCAGAGCAAGAGGTCCCGTTGGCTCAACCACGAGCTTCTGGGTCTGCTCAAAACCAAAAGGGAAGTGTACCAGAGATGGAGAAGTGGAAGATTATCCGTTGAGAACTACAAGGGCATTGCCAGAGTGTGCAGAGATGCAGTTAGAAAAGCAAAAGGTCAGCTTGAATTGGAACTGGCCAGAGATGTCAAAAATCACAAGAAAGGGTTCTTCAGGTATGTAAACTGCAAGCTGAAACAGAAGGAAAACATAGGTCCACTGTTAAACAGTAGAGGTGAATCAGTCACTATCAATGCTGAAAAGGCAGAGGTTCTCAATACCTTCTTCACCTCTGTCTTTACCAACACTGTTGGGTCCCGGGCATTGGGAACGAAAATCCAGGTTGATCCAAACATAGACCCACCATCAGTGAAGGAGGAGTTAGTATGTGAACTATTACAGGATCTTGACCCCTACAAATCCATAGGCCCTGACACCATCCACCCGAGGGTATTGAGAGAGCTGGCTGATGTCATTGGGAGGCCACTCTCCATAATCTTCGAGAAGTCGTGAAGATCGGGGGATGTCCCAGAGGACTGCAGGAAGGAAAATGTTACCCCTATCTACAAGAAGGGTTCAAGGGAGGAACCGGTTAATTATAGGCCCATCAGTCTTACTTCAGT
>WAAD01035818.1:1068-41387 GCA_013389945.1 Fregata magnificens | reverse complement strand
CTCATTTCTTGCGTAAGAAGTTCAACAGCTTTTAAAATCCCCGTTGTTACTGTCCAATTCCCACCTACTTATTCCACAGAAATCTTAACTTTTACTTAAAAAAAAAAAACCAAACACCAAAAATCCCTGGCTCCTCCCTAGTGATTCTGAAGGAAAGTTGAAAAGTTATTACTTTTTTTGTTTCTTTCTTCCAACAGTGGGAAAATTGAATACAAAAGAGTGGGAAGTGTTTCACATTAATTTTATAGTTCTTCCTAAATTTTGATTGCTGTTGTGTTTATCTCTAATTCCAGAAAACTGGGTTGGAGGATAATCCAGATGAAGACACATTTGTTTCATCTGTCCAGCCTGTTGTCTTGACATCTTTGGAAAATAATGAGTTTGAAGTCGTATCAGGGTATTTCACTCAGCAGCTTTTGATCACTAGCAGATTTTAGGCACTAAAAAGAGTTTTAATTTGGACATTATAGGTAAAAGAAAAAAAAAGGGGTTGAGATAACTAGAAGGAATGAGGTTTATGGCAAGTGTTGTTCATGGATTCTCTTGAATGAATGTCAACTACTGTCCAGCTTACTTGGAATGAATCAAAACTAGACCAACTGCCTGTAACTGGCTTATTGACAGATATATTAATCTATGACTTATTGCAGGTCAGTTCTTAATAGCCTTGCCAGGGATTATTTTTTTGATCTAGAGTTGTTAATGCCTTTTACCAATGATCTAAAGCAGTCATTTTCTCTTCCCTTTTTTTTTTTTTTTTTTTTTGGTTTACTCGGGGCCCCCTTNTTTTTTTTTTTTTTTTTTCGGCTACAGTCGGGCCCCATTAACATTTCTTGTGAGCTATAATGCACTCTTCACAACCAACTTTAAATAATCAATATTAAAAAAGAGGTACGGTTCTACAGAGCACTGTGGTTCATAAGTAGTCTTCAGATCACAGATTGGGATCTGTTAATATGAACTATAAGCCTTAGGGTGATGAAGTATGCAGTGGTACAAAAATTGCTTAAAGACTGAATAGCGAAGAGTACAGGGTACTATTGCAGCAGGATCAAAAGTGTTTGCTTTAATGGCTGTAATTCAACAAAACACATCTTAATGCAGCCAGATGCAAGGAGGACATCAGTTGATCGAGACTTCAGACTAATTGTTTCCCTCAGTCAAAGCTAATAACACAATCCTGTGACAAAAAGACTCATTCACGTACAAGAAGGAATAATTTGGCTCTATATTCTACACTAATAACATAACTCTCAGAATACTGTTTCCACTACTTATGTCCACACTTGGACTACTTAAGAGGTTGGAAATCAAACTGAGATTTACAGAACTCAATTTACTCATCTTAGTGAAGAAATGAGTGAACTGTGAGTGGAAAAAAGAAAAAGAAAAGGAAGAAAACTGGCTTTGGGGTGGGAATTCTAGTCTTCGTATCAGTGACATAAAAAGAACCAATGACTTAAATATTACAGTGTTCAGTGCTGTGAACAATAAAGTTTGCATGCTCAACTTCAGCAGTGAAAAGCACAGTGTGGTTAGAATGGGAGGAATTCCATTACTCCTGCAATGGGGTTTAAAATAACCAGCTTATGGGGTGCTTAAACAAGCCAATAGGAAATGCCAAATAGTGGGCTATATCTGATGATACTCTTTGTTGCATGAATGTAAACAATTGCCTCAGAGATGCAGCAAAGTACCTCTGTGAAGCTAGAATTCAGAGCCTGAAACCTTTTCCTGTGCCATGGCACCTTTTGCACGATTACTTACTGGCAGAGCAATTATCCAGAAGAACTGTGTTTTAAGCTATCATCAGACTGTGGAAGTTTAAAATTTACAGGTTTCACATCTCAGGTTATGCCTTAGCCATCGTATCTGTAGTACAAGTAGCGCTCCTTCTGCATTTTGCTCTAGTCACTGGATAGCAAGGATATCAATAACCAAGGGAAAACAAACTGCTTGCTCTCCTCTCAGCTGAATACTCTACCCATCATTTGCAGATCAGGCTTGTTCTTCCTTGAAAAACTTCTAGATCACGCCTATATCCCCTCTCCCCTTTGCAAAAAGATGAGAGCTGCAATATTCCAACTCTGTTAGGCTTGATTCGAGCACACCTATTTATTTTGTCTATTCAAAGCTGCTAAGCATAAGAATGACAATGTTTTGTGTCCCAAACTGATTATTGTTATTTCAGAAGAAGCACTTAGCCTACTGCATACACACAGTTACCTGAATTAGGAAGGTTTGGCTCAAAACCCTTAGACCCCTACAGAATCTCAAGTGCTTCTGTGTGTTGGGCAGGATTTTCCTGGATTGCTCTTTTCAGTTTAAGGCTCCTAATTCCACTTCAAGGGTACTTTATTCTCCTTCAAGCCTTTGTGAAAATGGAGCCTTATAAACTTTTGTCTGTTTTTTTTAGGGGAAATCCTACAGCCACGTGTGTAAGAAAAAGCTTTACAAGGCTATAATTGTCCTTTTTTGACATTTGAATTTGTGCATCTGTGAATCCTTCCATTTGTCCCATACCTTCATAGGGCTTAGAGATAACATGATTTCTCGCATCGCCCTTAAAATGCTCATTAAACTAGAGCTTTGCATTCAGAAAACTATAATCTCCTCTAATCAGTATACTGCCATTGCATAAGTACTAGGTCACTGTGGCCTCTTTCCTCTTCTTTGCTAGTAGCTCACAACAACGTAGTCTCCTGAGCACTGACATGCTTCTGCTGATTAAAACCTGGGAGTCCAAATATATAGGTATCTGGCTGAAAGGCAACAGTGAGAGTAGATGATGGTCTTCTCATATTTAAACACAGCATAACACTACTAGCTGTGCTTTTTCCCATCTGTTCTACAAGGAAGAATTAGAAAGGAAAGTATTCCTTGTAGCTCCAGGTGCTTGCAATGCACCCACTTAACACAGATGGCAGAAGGCCTGCCTGTCGATGAGTGGAACTTCCTTTGCCAAGCAAACTAGAATTGTAGCTAAAATTGTATTGGTTTTCTTTTGCCTTTTTTTCTTTTTTTTTTTTTCCTCCCACTCTGCCCACAAAAGATAGGACATTTGCTTTACTGTATTTGATTTATAAAGTGCGGACTTTTCCTGATGCATGATATAGATAAAAGACAGTCTTGAAGGAGATGTCCTTCTCTTCCACCTTAAAAATTCTCAAGGTTAAAACGCCTAAGAATTGGCACTAAATTCTTATGGGAATTTTACTTGTGTCACTAATGTCCTCTGAATTTAAAATAAATTTAGGTGAACACAGAATTCTAGAAATGACATGGAAATGTCCACCCAAGTCACTAATTCCAGTTTTTACTATTACAAGGAAACAAGTCATGTAATGCCTTCATAAATTCCTACACTAATCAACCAAGCTGGATTGCTCCAGCACTTTTTTGATATGATTTCTCTGAAGTAGCTCTGCTCACTTAGCTGCCAAGTTGTTAATATCCCTGGAACATTAATTTAGTGTCACATAAAAACTCAGAGGCTTACTCTGATTCCTTTCTATGAATGCAGTTTAATTGCTCTGCATTTGTATTGCCCCATGGTTCCAAAGACTTATGTGTTTCCTCTAACATTTTGTCAAGAAGGGAAAACTGAAGGTTGTTTTAGCTTCTTACTGATGATGGTATTCTCCTTCTCATGAACGGAATTACTGTGTCCTTAGCTTCTCTCTTATCAAAGATCAGACTAACGAAACAAACTAAAGCAGAAATTACGTGCACTGAAAATCCATACAACCTTTTGAGATGCACGCTTACTTTGGTAGCCTACAGAAACTTTGAATATCTCTTCATATGTATTCATGCGTGTAGAGCAAGTTATAACTTGCTTTACTGACTATATCTAAGGCATTTTTAGAATAGGTCTGGCCTGTTGTCCTGCTGATATAGCCTAAGCTACTGAAGCTGTATTTGTTTCACAAACAAATATTCAGCACATATGTTACAGGTCTCAGTCAATGTGGCTGCCGGCTAACAGAGGGCAGCTTTCCTGTCAGCTCTCAGGCTCTTTCCTGTCTAGTATTCTTTTGATATATTGTTCAGGAAACACTAATCAGAAACATACAGTCTGCATAGTGGCAGCCAGATTACAAGAAGCAAATGTGTCTGTTGTTTGGGTGATTATATTTTTTTTTTCCCCGTGATTGGCTTCATGAATGCACAGACATTTGGGGGCAGAGTAGAAGGTAACCTTGGAACTGGATAGAGTAGGATAAATTATTCTGCTAGGTTAAAATATGCCTATGGGCAGACTCTTGCCTTGGAAGCTAAAGAAGATATCAACTGATGTGATGAAGAAGTACTACCACTGGGCACTAGAGATTGCCAGAATAGTTGGAGAAGAAAGGGGATTGCTGTCATCTGCATAAATAACAAAAGACAAGAAGCTAAATAGCCTGTTCCAAAACAGATCATTGAAAGGAATTAGAAATACAAATTCAGGGAGAGACTGTATGTTGGATTTAAAACTTGTTTCAATTATGCCATTTAAAAAAATGCATAATTTAAAAGTGATTTTTTTTTTCCCCAGCTAAGTCTCCAAAGAGCCCTCTACTGCAGTGTGTCATGTGGAAACCTTTTACGCACAGATTTTCTGGTGCACACAAAAATGCTTAGTATATCATAAAACATAGCTTTGTAAATCCATCCCCTGTGGTGTGTATCCTGTGCAAGGATAATGTTTGGACTATAAGTTAAAAATGATCAGTGATCAGTAGCTTGGCACACTGTCCTGATATTTGCAATGTACTGCTTACTTGGCAGTACATCTGCTACTGAAGGGAGACAGTTTTACCTTCTGCTTGAGGTCATGTTTGCAGGAGTAACTTTTACTAAAAACTGCTATCCTACCTGCCTTTAATTCTGTCTGTATTATCAGTAGTCTTATTGCATTCAGCCAAACCCCCAGTCAAGGTCAGGTGTCCTCATTTCAGCTAGGATAAATGAAACCTTTCTAATTTACACTGGACAGGAGAGTCCAGCTCTTCTGGTCCGTAAGGTCCAGATGGTGCTGAGCGGGTTCTTCTAATCTTTGCTCAAAACTGAAGAAAGGATACATCCTGTAATTAATCTGCACATAGGTTCATTTGTCCTCTCTTTGACAAGGCTATTTACAGTCATGATCATTATGCACATTGGTAAATTATATGGGCAGTGTAGGATCAATGGCTCTAAATATAACAGGAGAATAGAAAGCAATTTATGGTCTAAAAAGAGGAAACTGCTCAATTTTGAGAGTTTATCAACAGGGCTGTAATTATCCAATTTAATATTAGAAACAATGAAAGCTATAATTGTTTTTGAAAGCCACAATTTATAGGTGGATTTGCCTAGAGATTTTTTAAAGATTTAGAAATGTTGAGTAATTAAAATATATTTCCCCTTGCCACTCCCCAACTAAATAGAAACATTTAAATGGAATTAAAGAGAAGTCGTACTGCAGATTTTATTCCAAGCTAAACTACACACAGGATTAGTATTCTGAAAGGGAATTGAATCGTAATTGTCTGAGAGTGCCTTACCACTGGTAGGTATCTTTCCTTGTCACAAAAATGCGATGCTCTTTATTCATTTTACACAGACATTCCATATAACCTCTGCCTAAATTAAAACCCCACGTTGTCTTTCTCACAGGCACCATTTTCATCCTTTGCTCTGTATTCATCCCTGCTCTCTTGAAGCTAAGATATTGAAAAGGATAAATTTGGCTTGATAGCACTATGTGTAACGATGCTACTGTATGTTGCTAGGATACCATTTGGTGGTCAACTGTCTCTAGTGCAGCTGCTATTACTTGCCAGGCTGACAGACATATTAGCTTTTATCCCTCTTAATGCTTGGGCTACAGAAAGTTTCGCTTCATTTTATTCCATTTTGATTTTTGGGGGGAGGTAAGCTTGGAGAGAAAGACACGGGAGAGTGAGAGAGATGTTATTATTTTATTTTATTTTCAGTCAATCTAAGTAACAAATACGTTATCCCAATGAGTCAAAGGGAAACATGTACAAGTCTTTCTAGGTTTTATAATTTTTGGTACATGAGCTAATACAAGATCTAGGAGCTTGACCCCTACAAAACAATGGGCCCTGACATTATCCACCTGAGGGTATTAAGAGAGCTGGCTGACGTTGTTGCGAGGCCAGTCTCAATAATCTTTGAGAAGTCATGGAGATCAGAGGACATCCCAGAAGACTGGAAGAAGGCTAATGTCACCCCCATCTACAAGACGGTCTTAAAGGAGGATCCAGGAAATTATAGGCCTGTCAGTCTTACTTCAGTCCCTGGGAAAGTTATGGAGCAAATCCTCCTGGGGGCTACCACAAGTCAAATGAAGCACATGATTGGGAAAAGCCAGCAGGGATTCACCAAGGGCAAACCGTGCTTGACAAACCTGATCACCTTCTATGACAAAGCAACCTGCTCGGTTGATGTGGGGTGAGCAGTGGACATTTTCAACCTGGATTCCTCCAAGGCTTTTGATCCGGTTTCCCACAGCCTCCTCCTAGAGAAGCTGATGCGTTACGGTCTAGACAAGTGGTCTGTGCGGTGCGTGGGGAACTGGCTGACAGGCTGCACCCAGAGGGTGGTGGTAAACAGCTCCTTTTCACACTGGCAACCTGTCACAAGTGGGCTCCCCCAGGGATAGATATTGGGCCCAACGCTGTTAAATATCTTCATAAGGGATCTGGATGATGGGATCAACTGTACCCTGATGAAGTTTGCCGATGATACCAAACTGAGTGGGAAAGGGGACACTGCAGAAGGGAGAGCCACCCTGCAGGAAGACCTAGATAGGCTGGAAGAGTGGGCTAACAAGAACATTATGAAGTTCAACAAAGACAAATGTAAGGTCTTGCACCTGGGAAAACATAATCCAGCAGTGCAGCACAGACTAGGATCTACCCAGCTGGGGACCAGCTCTGTGGAAAGGGACCTGGGGGTCCTGGTGGACAACAAGCTCAATATGAACGAACAGTGTGCTGCTGCGGCAAAGAAAGCCAACAGGATACTGGGTTGCATCAAAAAGGGCATCACCAGCAGAGATAAAGACGTCATTATACCTCTCTACTCAACGCTTGTCAGACCACACCTGGAATACTATGTTCAGTTTTGGTCCCCACTTCACAAAAAAGATGTGGACAGGCTGGAGAGGGTCCAGAGAAGGGCCACCAAGATGATCTGGGAAGCCTGCCATATGAGGAAAGGCTGAGAGAACAGGGTTTGTTCAGCCTTGAGAAAAGAAGGCTTAGAAGAGACCTTATCACTATGTTCTAGTGGTGGGTGGCTACAAAGAAGATGGAGACTTCCTTTTTACAAGGAGTCCCATGGAAAAGATGAGGGGTAATAGGTACAAGTTACTCCTGGGGAGATTCTGGTTGGACACAAGGGGAAAATTTTTCACAATGAGAACAATCAGTTATTGGAATAATCTTCCCAGGGAAGTGGTGGATTCCCCAACATTGGACACTTTTAAGATTCAGCTGGACAGGATTCTAGGCCATCTTGTCTAGACCGTGCTTTTGCCAGGAAAGGTTGGACCAGATGATCCTTGAGGTCCCTTCCAACCTGGTGTTCTATGATTCTAATCTGATGTTCTTTAGAGACAGCGAGAATCTTTCACTGATTTATTATGACTCTGAAAGCACCCCTGAGGATTTTGAGGGCTAAAAGCAAGAGATGCAGTAAGTTGAGCTACATAGCCATGTGATGTAGCTGGTGGGGTCTAAAATTTCATATCCTCTGGGGATGCGTGCAGAGGGGAGGTGTAAGAAATTCACACTTGACTTACTCAAGAAAAAATGCTTTTTGCACAGAAACAAATAATCGTTGCTTTTCTTTTGATAGAGTTGCTTATGAAACATTGACTTTTGGTGACAATTCCTAAGCGCTGACCACTTCTAGAAATTTGTCAGCTTGACTGAGTGACAAAATATGAGTTTGCTACCTTAAAGCTAGATGTCGTTTCTTGGAAAAAAACAAACAAGCAAAAGAGCACCCTTACCCACTTGTAGCTTGCTTTCCCTTCCTGATCTGGTTCCTGCTCCTGCTTCAGTTCACAAGCTCAAGGTAATGGTGCACTATTATGGAAACACAAAGAAGCTACAAGCTACCAGGAGATTTGAACCTTGGTCTTCTCGTATTTAAGATGTGAAGAACTCTGATAGCAATATATATTTCTTCTTTTGGAAAAGAAAAAACACACAATGCTCTTCAGTAACTTGCATTGCTTTCCTAACTTGATTTAAATCAATGGGAATTGTCAGTGAATTTCAGGCTGAGTAGGACCTGAACATCCAGTCCTAAATGCAATAACAAGAATTTAGGGAATAAGTATTTGCATGTGAAGAGTATTTCTTCATGTAATATCTGTCCAGCACAGGGAAAAGTAATTATATTCACAGCACATAAGTCTAACTGATCAGTGGTCTTTATGCAAAGATATCATTATTAAACCTTCTGTAAAGGATGTTGCTTGTGGTGGGATACATCTCAACAACATCTGTGGTAGTGACTTTATGCACCTGACCGTAGTCAATACAGAAGAAGGCATAGCTCTAGTATGTGATTTAGCTCACTTGTTTTAGACTTCTAACCGTAGAATGAGATGCATTGCACATGTTTCTCTTGAAAGATTGTAGAAAGAGCCTGAGGTTATAGACAACTACATTTAGTCAGATTAATATCAATCTTTCTTGTAGGTTAGTATCATCTAACTTCAGCACTTCAGTGATACTTGGTCCTCCCTGTATTCAGAGGAAAGAGATAATTGCCTTCGGAGAAGAGTTCACTGTCACTGTTCTAGATCTGTCTCAGAAAGGGATGAAACTCCCTTTAGAGATGCCTAACTTTCATTTGACTGTAGTGGGAACCAATATTGCAGGCTAGACTAAGCGTCAGACTTTCAGATGCCAAGGGTTAGGTGATATGAATACCACCTTTAATGGTTGTTTACTATTTTACAAAACAGCATATCCTGCGTACAATAAAAGTAATGAGTCACAAGAAAATATTAGTAAATTTTACAGAGGACACATGGTATTTGGGATAGCAGATGGACATCAGGTAACAGCTGATTAGGAAGTTACTCCCTAGTGTGTTCAAATATATCTGGGCAGAAGGCACACAAACAGTATCGCAGCACACATGTGAACTCAGTGAAAAATTCTGGCCACATGCAATGTTGCTGGCCAGTCTCTGGCATTCCTCTCTCCACATTCCTTTATGCCCAACACTGAATTCATGATTACTAACATCTGCACATTACACTGGCAGTGTATCATCATTTTCTGGCAGCTATGGATGCCAGTGAAAGACTGTAACACTGCTTAAGCCATGGGCAGTTGGGTATAGTGAGGTCCATGCAGTTTATTCTGAGAATTTGCTGGGTTCTTGGCTACTACAAATACAAATAACTCTAAAACCACCACCACCACCAAGAAAAAATCAAGCTCTAGCCAGGTACCTTAAAATTATATTGTGTTTCCCAGATTTTTTTTACAACGATCCAGATACCAGTACACAGCACTGAAGAGTTTAAAAGCCAAACCAAATACTACCAGTAATAAACAAACCAAACAGTAAAATTTGTGCAAACTATAATTCCTAGCCATTCTGTGCAGCTGCTTTTTCTGTAGCGTTTTCTGCCTAGTTTCCAGGGGAGAGATCGAAAACAAGTTTTGGTGATATAATCCAGCTGCCTTCAACCTCACCAGCACAAAGGCAGCAATAAATCTGCCTTATTTGGCTACAAACTCATGGTAATGCTTTATCATTAGGAGGACACAAAGAAGGCATTATGCATCAGTAGACATAAACCTTGGACTTCATACATTTAAGGTGCAATGAACCCCAGCACTAACATGTAAAGCAAGGAAGTTTAAGGAGACACTGATTTAAGAACACTCAAATAACCCCTTGAATCAAACGTTAATGCAATGAACACAGCCTCCTGTCTTGTTGGGGAGTCTAAACACTCTGAGTTATAAGGATGCTCTGCAATTTTTCTTGGTACTTTCTATTGACTCAAAACTGAGTTTAGATTGATGAATACTTCCATAACAACAACAACAGCAACAAGTGTGTGTCTTACCAAATTGACTCACCAGTGGTTTTGGGGTTTTAAGTATTTTTAAGTAAAACTGGTGTGGTTTTTTTTCCACGAAAAATAAAAATTCAGCACCAAAAATTTTAAAAAGAGAAGAAAAAACATATTTTCCATGAAAAGCAAGAAAAAAAAATTCTCAACGGAACCTGGGTGCGTCTGTTTTTGACTCTTCACTTGCAGTGGAGTATAGCATTTTCACTTAACAGCACTGAGGTGGAGGCATTGCTGCAGTGTGAAGTTCTGGGGCTGCTAACTGCTGAGGCCATCTTCATTTTTGGGCGGAGACCACAGGGAGGGAACAAGGAAAGGAGGAAGTTCTTAAGAAAGTCTCTGACCTGAATTTTCTGTGAAAGTGATTTATATGTCTATTGCTACCTTCATTTGGTGAAATAAGATTTGTACCACTGCCAGTACAAAAACAGCTATATCATTGATTCCTGTTTTCAGTTGGACACTGATTATTACATCACAATGAGAGATGTTGTTATATTTTTAAATGATCAACAGTGTATTTTATGTTGTTCAGGCATGGCTAATCTTTTCTTGTAAGGATCTCAATACTGAAAAATCTTCCCATAGCCCAAAGTCACACGTATCCGATGGCAGAGGAGTCAAGAGCAGTCCACAGACAGAAGATATCTGTGCTCCTTAGACAGTTATTTATGCAACACTTTATTGTGGACTGAGAGTGGGATGAGCAGACAGCTGAGTCCTGAGAGACCTGCTGATGTTTTTCTTAAACAGCCAGTGCTGGCTCATTTCCTCACTTCTGGTGCAGATCCAGAAGGCTTTCCACCAGGAGAGCTTGCCTGCAGCCATTCACATCACAGTTTCTGCAATGGATCCACACTTCAACTGTTCAGATGCCACAGGTTTGCCCATCTGGTACAGTTAAAACTACGGCTGTCACTCCCACACTAAAATGCAGCAATGACTTTCTCCACCCTTGACATCTTGCTGAGCTGGCTGTGTCTGATAATGTGATATCTGCTCATAGCAAGGGAATATGGATTCTGGTGAAAATACTGGAATCCTTCATGAATCTGCCTATACTTGAGTCTCATTATTCACCTTTATATCAGTGCTGATCTCTGGATTGCATTGCTACTGATGTTTATTTCCTAACCTGTCACAACTAGTATCACTTGCCCATTTCTGGTGTTGCATACTTGCCATTGGTACCTCTATCCTGTGGATAAACAGCCTCTTTGTGATTCAGCTGTGTTAACAGAAAAGGTTACCATTGCCAGTTTAGCCCTGCTGTCTCCCTTCCTTTGCCTGAGATTATTCTCCCCATTAGATCTCCTTAGAGAAGTGCTGTTGCAAGTACTGTGTAATTTGCATCAGTCAAAATGACCTGGAATAAAGAAGACTTGCTATCTGCACATTTTAAAGTAACCTAATTTGTTTTGATTAAAGTGTCTTCAGAATCAGGGACTGAGAGGAGGCAGCCTCTAACAACCGAATGATCGTAGTCAGCTACAAGTGAACTGTGGGTGGTAGCCTAGACACTAATTTTATGTAGACTGCCTGTCCATTGTTAGCTTTAAAGCAAGCCCTATGTGTGATTTCATGTCCCCCAACACTTTCCCTTGCATAATCCCCACAGGTACCTCCCCACTGATACACTTTTTTTTAAGACATATTTAACAAAAAGGTCTTGATTCAAACAGTGGCTTGTTGTCTATGGGAGAGCAATACTGCATCTGCACAAAACCACATTGTCCACCTTGGAATACATTGGCATTTGACACATTTGTGTCTGTGCTGTGTAAAGCCTGGAATATGTTGACACGTAGGATCCAACAGTGTCTCCAGATAGATTTAAACACAGCTACCACGAACATAGGTATAATTCTACAGGAGCATTATCTGATTATCTGATTTATTCACAGGACCAAATATCTATGTTACCTCTGCAGCATGTTTACATCACATGTGGGGTTGGGTATTCACAATAAATTTTTTTAATTGCTGCTTAAAAAACTTATGCCTACAGAACTCACTTGCCGATACAAAGGGTGTTCTGTCTCCCTCCTGTCAGGAATAACAGGAATGGCACAATTGACTCAGATGAAAGAAAACATAATTTCCTATCTGTATAATGCAACAAAAATATAATTTTGCCTTTTTGGCAATTACTTTGTATCATACTAAGCCATAAAATATTCCTGGAACACGAATTTGTGGTACAGTTTGTATCCTCTTATTTGTGGCTTCTCTCATCTTCACCAAACCGAGAATTTAGCTGTCAATCTCACACTGCTATTGTCATTATGCTAAGCCTTTCTGTATTTACCCAGATTAAGGAACACTCTATTAGGCAACCACTAACATATAGTTGTGGTTATTGCACAAATTTTCATATAATGCTATTAGGTTGCTAAGATGTCTGTAATATCAGGTTACAGACACATATGTATTGAATGAATAAAAATACTCTTCAGCAAGACTTTTCACTTCCTTAGAGTACTAGTCAGTTTTAGAAACCATCAATGGAAACATTCTTTGAGATCTTATTAATAATTGTTCAGCAATACAAAGGCCACTGACAGCAAGCAGTTATTTGCACAGTAAAATGACTATGTGTGCTTCTTGCTTAGTCTAAAAATAATTGGTTCATTAACTTTAAATGTGTTGTTAACCTGATCATATTGTTAAGGTCAGATGTAAAAAAAGGTAAGGTTTTTGGGTTTATATCAGTTGATGCATAAGTACATTTAGCACTCTTGAATATACAATGTGATTACACATTCTGCAGAAACCAGAAGATTTTAGAGGGTGAACAGTGACAGCAAAGTCTAGAGACAGGAGAACTGAAAGAATTTTGTTTTCTCTATATTGGCAAATCTTAGTATTCATTAAAAGTCAAATACCAATATAAAGCTTAATAAATCTTGTGAGAAAGCTTTTGTCACTGTGTGATTTGGATAATTTGATCCTTTGTGAACTAGAGGTAAAACTATTGAGTTAAAATGTTGGAGAAAACAATATTTATATTAATAGATATTTAAACAGTATTTTTCTAGCCCTCTCCATAACTGTCAAATACCACCAAATATTTACTCCTGTTGAAGAGGCACCAAGACGATAGTTGGAAAGAGCTTGCTCTAGGGATTCAAGTTACTCTGCCATGGAAGAGACCAGATGTGAGAAATAAAGGCAATCCTTGTCTTCACAACAGGGACTTATATCAGGTGATTACTTTGGCTAACCTGTTCGCCAGCACTTCAGGGAGCAGAAGTTCAATTACCTTTAGAAAGAAGTTATTGCCCTTCCTTGAGTAAGTAGCACTGTGACATGTTTTGCAGATAACCTTCATATGAATGAAACATGTAAGGGCAGGCTGATTTAGGACTTGTAGACGCAGGAGATTTCTCCTCTCAGTCTGTTTGCTGCTGTTCTCATTTCCAGGTCCAGCCAGTAGCAAGGTGGTACATGTGTCCCAAAGATACAAGCACAACTGGTATGTGGCTGGCTGCACATGCCAACACAGACAGCATGGCCTTTTCCAGCACCCACGTAAACATCAGCAGTGCTCACATACACCTGAACACAGACAACCCAGGCTTCTTCCTCCTCTGTGTCTCATCAGGTTTGAAGCCAGCCAGTGAAACATGCACCTACCCTCACTCTCTTGATTCACAACCCCGCCTCAAATACTAGCACGGGCTTTAAGTCTGACATCCATGCCCAGACCCTGGGACCTTTACCCAGTCATCGGCTGGGATCTCGGCTCCTGGCCAGATGCAAGCGACCTCCTACTCTGGACTCTACTGGCTAGTCCACCTTGATGCTTGCTAACCCACATCACATGGAGAACAGATGGCAAGATTACACAGAAAACAGCAAAGAATAGGATTTAAAAGTAAGATCAAATGCAGGGTTTGGCCAGAGGAGCATTGATCGCTTTTCTTCCTCTCCATCTTTCCATGCTTATAGGTATCACACTTTAATCCCTCCTTTTCCCCAACCTTAGCCCCTTTCCTAAATATCCCAGAATAACTTAGAATCATCGAGTCGTTTAGGTTGTAAAAGGCCCTTAAGATCATCGAGTCCAACCGTTAACCTAACACTGCCAAGTCCACTACTAAACCATGTCCCTAAGCACCACATCTAAACACCTTTTAAATACCTCCAGGGGCGGTGACTCAACCGCTTCCCTGGGCAGCCTGTTCCAATGCTTGACAACACTTTTGGTGAAGAAATTTTTCCTAATATCCAATCTAAACCTCCCCTGGCACAACTTGAGGCCATTTCCTCTTGTCTTATCACTTGTTACTTGGGAGAAGAGACCAACAGCCACCTCACTACAACCTCCTTTCAGGTAGTTGTAGAGAGCAAGAAGGTCTCCCTTCAGCCTCCTTTTCTCCAAACTAAACAACCCCAGTTCCCTCAGCCACTCCTCAGAAGGCTTGTGCTCTAGACCCTTCACCAGCTTCATTGCCCTTCTTTGGACATGCTCCACCACCTCATTGTCTTTCTTGTAGTGAGGGGCCCAAAACTGAACACAGTATTTGAGGTGAGGCCTCACCAGTGCCAAGTACAGGGGGACAATCCCTTCCCTAGTCCTGCTGGCCACACTAGTTCTGGTACAAGCCAGGATGCTGTTGGCCTTCTTGGCCACCTGGGCCGTCTGCTGGCTCATGTTCAGCCAGCTGTTGACCAACACCCCCAGGTCCTTTCCACCGGGCAGCTTTCCATCTGCTCTTCCCCAAGCCTGTAGCATTGCATGGGGTTGTTGTGACCAAAGTGCAGGACCTGGCACTTAGCCTTGTTGAATTTAAACTTGTGCATACTCCCACAATCCCCTTAAAACATTCCATACGATTTACACAATCCCATAAGCCCCATAAAATACCCCTTTGTAGGCTTGTTCTTTCCATGAGACCCATGATAACCCTGTTACCCTCCCTCATATCAGTTACAAAGTTCTAGTTGAACTTTTCAGTAGCCTGTTGATCAGTGGCCTGAGAGTCCTAGTCCTCGTTATTTTCTCCATTATATCCTGTTCATTAGGGTTTAAGTATCTGGGTGGTTAATTCACTACTTTTTCTGTCTTTTTTTTTGTTTGGTTTGTTGGTTTTTTTATGTTGAATAGCTGTTAGTCGTATATCCTCACAAACTAGATGTCCTTATGTTCCAGGTATCCACACGTCCTTATGTGCCACATATACTTACAGACATCAAGCTTGAGTTTGTTGCTGAGTTTCTAAACATTATTTCTGCAATCATTAATAGAAGAACTTGAAGAGACATTAGGGAATGCATGAAAATACCATCACAATTGGAAATTATTCTCCCGTTGCATCAGGGTAGGCTAACATCACCTCGTCTACATTTGAAGAGGACAGGGCTGCACAAACTCAGTAGCTGGTATGGCCCTCCAAGACATTTACAACAACAGAGAAAGTGTATATGGAATAATTCACGTGTCTTCCAGGGAGGCACAAATGCAACTGAGTCAAAGTAAAGAACCCCTAAAGTCAGAGTAAAGAAACCCTTGTTATGGACGAAGGCCAAAAAATCTAAAAATCCTGGCAAACTATGGTGGGCCTGAGGAAACAGGAAGAAGGATAACCACTTTTTTTAATGACTTCTCTGTAGGGAGGCCATCTAGGGACTCATCCAAGCATCTAGATGTTCAGTTCGAGGAGGGCTTGGTGAAGCACATCTTCTGGACTGATGCCAGGAGAGAAGGTGGCTGTGGGAAGGAGCACCACCTTCTGCTAATTTAATAGAAATCTGAGTGGGAAGAAATTCTACCTGAAGTTTTCAGATCTAGGCAACCCTGCAGAGTAGATGAGTTGAAAGCTGAAAACTGCGACCAGCCAGTTCTTCTCATAACAACTACTTTGAAAATTGCTGCACAAGCTTTTTCATTTAATTTGAGACTTCAGGACTGGCCCTCCTTTGTAGAGACTTCATGATAGGACAAGGTGTCATTGGCTTCTCTGAAACAAACTTTATATCAAATTACAAGAGTACCAGGTCACAGTCACTCTGAAATTCTGGTCACTGTCACAAATGTGTGAAGTTGGACGATGATTGGTGAATTAGTCTCCTCCAAACAGTGACTGTTAAAATAACTGATCAGACATAACATAATGCAAATAATTAATTAATTCATTCATTTCATTTCATTAAAAATAAATAGAGTGTCTCATTTTTATAGGATTTTTTTTGTGGACAGCTAACTATTGTGCATGCAGCTTCCCTCTTCACCTTTGTTTTAATGAGTAAGTTACTTAGAATAAATGTCATACCTTGGGATGGCCAAGAGACAAAAAATGTGCTTTGTAAAAAAATTCAGATTTCAAAACTTGATCTCTTCCCTCACTGAAGTGTGAGCTCTAGATCTTTTAATTACTGTTGTATTTTAACCCAAGAATACTCCATTACATGGTTGTAAATAACTCATTTAGAAAGTAGAACCATAAATAGAAGTCCCAGATCAGAAAGGACAAACAGAATGGAAGATATTAATTTATATCTTCCATTACTCACACAGATGCCCTAAATAGTAGATAACTCTATGTGAGCCTTTCCTTCTCATTTCTAATATGGCTTTATAAAACAAATTTCTGTGGACTTTTTTTTGTTCTATTACCTCCATTTATGAAAGTTTTTAAAGGAAAGATGTTTATAATGTCATCTTTGCCTTGAAGCTGTGTATAAGGAGGCCAGAAATTGTTACGAAGAAATAGATGGCAGAAACAAAAGACAGTGGTCTTTCCTGATCTTTCACAGACTTGTACAAGAAAAATCCATGTACAAAATGTACTGCAAGAAATTTTGGGATCAGTGTGGAAATCGTTTGTCAAGTATTTAACTGTTGCACTTTTTTTACATTCAATGGTAACTTTTCTAAAACACTGATAAAATAACATACTTTGTCCCAGCATCAGAGAGTAGGACTTCTATGTAGTATCTGATGCTGGTACTCTTTTCCCTGTTAGCTTACTTACTGTGGATCTGTATGCCAACAACACAGGGTTAGCTTTCCTGCCAGACTCTGCATTTTCATTTGTGCTTATTACAGTCAATATATTTTTAATTATTTTCTGTATCTTTTCTGAGACACTGAATCACTGTATTTTATTCCAAACATGCCTTTCCTAAAATATTTTTTTCTTCCCTGTTTTACACCTCTTTTGGGGAGGTGCATTGGTGGAGCATATAAAGGTGAAGAAATGTTCTGTGAAGGTAAAAAAGAATTAATCACAACACCATGACTAGTCAAAAGCTTGATTAGACCTGAAGGAGGGAAGTGAAATGTGCAGCATCTGTGAATCTTTATACACTTATGCTGTGTATAAACTCCCTGACAAACTATCAGGCAGTATGTACTGAATGTAAATACTAGAATACAAAGCAGATGGGACACAAACATTTAAAACTCACGTTTCTAGCTTTCCAACCTCTTCTGATTATAGCCTCCTTGGAAAGGGTAAGTTTTATTCCGCATTAGTTACTTAAAAGAAACAGGAAAACTGTAGAGTTAGGTTTGTGAGTATACAACCCCCAGTTATAGATGACGAAGTTGTGAAATTAACTTTCATTATTGAGTTCCAGTATTGAATCTTATGAACCTTCAAAGCCACATGGTGCAGAACAGAAGGTAAATTTACATCAATTAATTGTTTTACGAAAACCTGGTAAAGAAGCACTCTTCTTGGACCACTTAGATTAATGAACCTAAATATAACACGTGCATGTATCTGTGTATATAGTTCTATGTTAGAGGATATTAATGGCTGCCATCAATCACAAACCTGGTTACAGTTGATATGTGAACCACATTCACTGAGTCTAAATGAAAGAACAGTATAACGTTTCTTTTGTGTAGGAATAGCTAAAACAATAGAAGCCAGGGATAAAAAATAAATTAAGGATAACATCATTGCAACATCTAGCAGCTGAGCATCTTGTCTGAACTTCTGTAAATAAGAATATAAAATAGATAACTCATCCCAGCTATCTCAGATAAGATAGATAAGAGCAGCTTCATTCTGGAAGTACCTGATTATCTCTGTTGTCGACAAAGCTGGGATTCCCAGCCACAGGTGGGATTCATCTGCCCTAACTTAGATAGATGTCTAGAAGCTGTCTAAGTTTAAGACACTTTTATGAATAGTTAGGTCAGTTAAGTCACCATGAACAAGGAGATTTCAGCAGAGATAACAATGATATAACGCATTATCCTTTTAATGAAAATAATCTGACAATGATATACTATTACTTTTGTGCCTGTTACTAGGATAACCCAAGAACTCAGTCTTTGTCTATTGCATAAGTCAATGCACGTAAAATTTTTTGAAACTGCCTTTCCTCCCCAATACTCCTGCTTTCTCCCTATGTCTTCCCACTAAAAACTGAGGAAGGCTCCATCAGAAGGAGGTATGGTGAAGCAGGGGCTACCTAGCCACCTTGCAGTAAGTTCTACCTCCTCCCCTTTCCTTCAGTCCTGTAGTACAAGGTTCATGGCTTAAGTTTAGATGCTATCAGCAAATGTTTGTCCAGATCCCAGTTTTTGGTTACCTGCTCTAAAAATAGCTACTACAGAGAGGTCTCTATTTTAAAAAATATTTGTGTATATATGTTGTGCGTATATGTGTGTCTGTGTGTGTGTACACGTCTGTCATTGTCATACATATGCACATGTGTATATACACATATATTTGTGTTAAAACAATCTTTTATTTTCTTTACAGCAAAGCAGAAGCAGTGTGGTAAATTAAGTGACCAGGGCACTAAAGCAGGACACTAAATTCCTGACTTCAGAGACTTCTCTCATACTCCTGACTCCAAGATTAAGTTGTTTACACTGTTTCCCCCCTCACAGTGCTGTTTATTCTCTTTATTCAAAACATAATTCTTTGGGTACCAAGGACTGAATCTTACTCTAATTTAAGATTAGAAGTCCAAGAAGACATGGGCCTGAGTTAGCCATTCTGACAGGAAGAAATAAGCAGCTCAGAGGTAGATGTTCACTTAGCAAACAGCTACATCTGGTCATATGACCTTGATTTCAGTTGGTAATTCTTGAGCTTCTATTATTTATCAAAATAGACAAACATGAGTTAACTGCCATGCTAGCAAACCAACCTTCACAGATGGGAATAAAAAGACAGTGCTGTAACAACGCACATTACTCCTCATATGTTGGAAAAAAACACACACCAGAGCTGAGAGGCAACAGCAGAAGGTCAGCAAAAAGTGCCCAGTGGCTTATCAATAAACAGGCGTATACTTTGTTATGTGAAAGATCATTTGCTGGGATTTCAGAGGGAGTTAGTTTGTTAATGCTGTATGAATAATAACCTGGACATTCATAACGAGATATCAGACACAGATATTCCTAAATCAGTGTCTTGAAGTAACCAAATGGGGAACAATACCACAATAACTTTGTTCCAGGTATTCTTTCTGTCTGATTGATAATTTTCCAGAAACTGCAATAAAATACTGCTCTAGTAGTCACACTGTCCAGGAGTCAGACCCATAATGTGTCATTAGACATCCTTCTACGTTATTCTTCTCTCTTGCATTCAATGAAAGGAATTTTGGTTGGACAGTGAAGTGAACTATGAATTAATGCAGATTTACAGTGGGAGTTATGGTCCTTATTTTTCCCTGCACCCGATAAGTTGGTATGCTTCTACAAAACCTTATACAATCACCCCCTGATTAAATATTAGTTTCTAACTTTCTTCTTCTGTACAGATTTAAGAATTAGATTCTGATTGAAGCGATAGAGCTCCTGTGTGATTGTCAACATTTACACTTTATTCTAGGTAAATTAATATTTTCTTGGAATTTCCTGTATGTTTGCAGATGTATTCTTTTTCAGAGGGCAATTATTCTATGTAAAAATGCATGAGATGTATCAGTAGTTGTGACCTCTCTGTCATTGGCCCTTGCTGATAAATTTCTCGAAGGAACTCTGTCAACGGGTTGGGACTGAGGGAGGCTAAACTTTGTGGAAGGAAATCTATCACACAGTGAACTGTGCTTAGAGCTTGCTTATTACAAGACATGAAAAATAAATGGTTTGAGTGTGAAGCATATTTTTTCACCCAGAGAATGACTTGGGGCATAATGGACTGCATTCAGGAATCTTCAGTTATTTTAGTCAATGTTTTATGTATTTGCTTTCATTTTCTGCCAAAATATAGTCCTAATTTTTCAGGCATATACTTTTCCTTTTTAGTCAGAAAATAACATTTAGAAATGCAGTATATTTCACACCTTCTAGATTAAGCCGTAGAACTTGTATTGCATCTTTGTCCACAACAGAAAGTAAGTTTTAAACTACAAAGAAACCCACCTGATGTATTGGCAAAGCATCCCATCGCAGTTCAGTATAACATACATAGGGCTCAGCCTCAGAGGATTCAGTGATTGAAACAGTAACAGAATGGGATTATTACTTACAAAGAGTAAAAGTAATGGATAAGTAAAGGAAGTACTGGAATTGAACGTCTTTGTTTCTGCGTAGTCCAAAATGTATTGTAGAGGAGAATAAAGGGGACACAATAGTCTTTTTAGCACCCAAAAAATTCCCCAAAATGAATTAAATAGTATCCATGGGAAAACACAGTGGAGTGGTATATTGCCTCTATCTAATCAGACCACTAAAGTGAATTCATACTGGCACTGAAGACAAAAAATGAAGATTAAAATACAAGATAGTTTTCCATACAGCAATTAAAACTACCGACAATTACTGGGTATTGGGAAACTGAAATACCAACAATTTCAGATCAGAATCTTTGCTGGGGGAAAAGGAACAAAAATAAAAGGTAGTAAGACATTCTACAGTTATTCAGCACAGTAATTTTAGTTGTTCAGTTTCAAACACCTTTTGCCATTTATTAGAAATTCATGAATGACTCAAAACAATTTTTACAAGAGCCTGTAGTGATAGGGCAGGAGGTAATGGTTTTAAACTGAAAGAGGGTAGATTTAGATTAGATATAAGGAACACATTCTTTACTGTGAGGGTGGTTAGACACTGGCACAGGTTGCCCAGAGAAGTTGTGGATACCCCATCATTGGAAGTGTTCAAGGTCAGGTTGGACAGGGCTTTGAGCAACCTGAGCTAGTGAAAGACGTCCTTGCCTGTGCCAGGAGGGTTGGACTGGATGATCTTTAATGGTGCCTTCCAACCCAAACCATTCTATGATTCTATGATTCTACATACCTGACTGCAATAGAAGTTTATATAAATCCTGCAGTATCACTAAAATACATTTCATTAGTATATACATATGTGCATGTCTCTGTGTGTATACACTCACAGAATCCCTCAAAACATGTGAATTTAGGTCTGGAATTTAATATTTTCAGTTAAACTGCATCTGATGTCTGTAGGAGTCTCATCGTTTAACACCACTCCTCAAGTGAGAGCTTACTTCTTTCAATTCTAAAGATGCTGCCAAAATGATAATTTTCTTTTTAAATTTACCTGAGTGGTTACTGGGGATAAGAATATATATGGTTTTTTTTTAATTTTAAAATACCATGTTTATCTGATTGAACACTATAGTAAAAATATTAACAAAATTTGACATTAAAATGCATAAATATTTGTTGGAACCAAATTTTAATCTGTACCTGATACCCGATCCAAAGTGCAGAGTATAAAAATTAGTTGCAGTCAGTTACTAGTCAACTAGTAAATAAAAATTGTACTGTGTGATACTAATGAAAGTAATTTCCAAGTTAAAATACAAAACGGTTAATAAATTTTCTATAAGCTGTTCTTGTTAGAAAATTTATTTATGAAGGTCATCGATAGGTAAGATCAGCTTGGATAAATTGTTGATAATGAATTGGTTGATCATGTTTAATATTTAGGAATGGGCAGGAGCAGTTTGGGGGTAATGGGGTTCATCCCCACCAGAACTTGATAAAACTCAATAAAATCTTTCTGAGTCGTATTTACCTCTCGTGCTAATGGCTGATGGCGTACGTCAAGCCTGACACCACAACCTGCAGGAACAGTGGGTTTGCTTCTCAATAGAATGTATACTGTGCCTGCACAGTAGCCCTCGATGGGGATTTCCCTGGCTGCCAGCCAGAAGTGGGCATCATGGGTTCATGATGAACAAGCCCAGAGGAGCTGGGGCCTTGAGCAGTGTCAACGTGAAATGTGTGTGTACGTGTGCATGCACCTCTCAGAATACAAATCTTAGAATACAAGATTGCTATCCACTCACTCTACCCATCCTGCTGAGCAAATACATGTTTGATTACATGTCACTGAGAGGTGTAGTTTTGTTCTTGCAGCCACCCCACTGAAATTTCCTTGTGGCAAGCAATGTACAAGACTAATGGCCCTTTTTTCTGTCTTCCAACCTCTAGCAGCTAAATATTCTTGTCTTGTTAGTATTATATTAATAATGAACAACCAATATATTTCTTGTTTTGCATAATACTGTTCTCCTACACCTCCTCTGTGTTATATGCATATGTATACACACATACACACAGAAAAATCTCCTGCAAAATTTTCTGTTGAAATCCCCACCAGCTAAAAAACATTAGAATTGCCACAGGTAATAGGATTCAATATATCACTTGCTCTGTTAATTCCTTTATGCTTAATAACATGAAATTGAAGACATATCTCTTCTACACCCCTTTCTCTCACCTCCTTAGTGTCTTTGCTTGGTGCCTCTGGTGATACTTTTAAAACTTTTGCTTTTATTATTGTTCTACCCATCAAGTAAGATACATCATGTAAGGCAGAAACTTTACAATGGAAGAAAAGCAACCAAAAACTTAAACAGAAACAAAACAGCCTAATTGTTCTTAAAATTATATTTGCATGAAACTCCTGTACAAAGAAAGAAGCAATTGGTAAATTGTATCTACTAAAAGTTTTACAAAAAGTTACAAAAACGAGACAGCACTCACTTGAGTTTTGTTGTGTCACAATAGCCTAATACTATTAAGTACCAAATGGCATGTTAATGTTAACAATCCAGCAAATTTCACTGGGTTGATTTTTTCATGAAGTTATTAATCTGAGTATGCATAAGTCTTTATCTGAGTTCCAGTAGATAGAATTGCATTTTTATGAAGGTTGAGCAAGTATTTGTGCAAAAGTATGAGTATGGGCTTTTTTAATCTTTTTTTGCTAGCATGTATAATCATTTGATTTTGCTTAAAATTCTGCACAGAAATTCTGAACACTACTTGGCCTTTACTGTAGCTTTGGATGTTCACTACCACCTCCTTAGTAACAATTACAGGTCAGTTATGTAGTATCAGTGTGCCCAGTATACTGAAGAGGGTGGCTGTCACCTTAAAATGCATGGCTGTATGTTATGTAAGAACATAAAAAGAGGCGTATGTCACTAGAGCAAAGATCCATCTGTGTATGATGGATGTCAGTATCCTGTTTGTGGCATTGGCCAAGAATAGATTTATAGGGAAGAATACCTTTACAGGGGAAAAAGCCACGTGACTGAAGTGATGCAAATAAACAGCTTGCTTTGTTTTGTAGTTTTTCTAATTCCTTGACACAAAAAACCCCAACCAAAACCCCCCAAAAATGGGGGGGGGAAGTACATTTAGAGGTTCAGGTCAGGAAAAAAATGGTCGTAGTTTTTTCTTTCTGAGTATGCATTTACACACTCATGTAACCATCACACATATGTGGAGGTTGTATTATTTTCTAAAAGTTTTGTTTAAAAATTGCCTCTAGCTAAGCCTCAGGTCTTCATGTGTTTTTTAACAAGCTATATCTTCAATGCAAAAGCACCCAATTTGAAAGACTAGGAAATATTTTCATTTTTATTTTTCCCATATTTTCTCTCTTTTTCAGAAAGGAATACTAAAATGCTATGTTTTCAGATAGGTAAAGAACTCCTTTATTTTTGTCTACTCTTAACTGTAATTCTTCCCAGAAACTATTCATGAGTGTAAAGTGTTTAGGAATAGCCTGACATCCTATGACAATATTAACTCTACAAGAAAATGAAATCTTCTTGAAACTCTCTTCTTCCTTCACATTGTACAACATCTAGAATGCACATATGCAGTTTGACATCAAAATGCCACAGCACTCCCTTGTTTAGCAAAGTTGGCAACAGAGAAAATATTATGCCAGTTCTTTAAAGCCAGAAGTGCTTCCCTCTCTACTTACACATGCAGTTCAAGTTGCAGTCACATAATTGGGTCTCAGATACCTGAGAAATTGCCTCTCTCTCTCTCTTCCTCGAATCCCCATGCCCAAGTTAAGAACTACTATTAAAGGTCTCGCTTTCTTTCCTCAATTGCTTTTCTCTCAGAAAGCTTCACTGTGGTACCCTAACAATTTGATTCCTTTTATCTGTTGATTTTCAAGTGTGTTAAGTCAAAGTTAGACAGCAGAGAGCTAACCTCTTTCTCAGGTTTTTCGTATTGATGAGTTTGGGGTATCTTACGGTATTTTAAAAATGCAATTCAGTATATTATATTTAGCTCAATGTTGTATAATCACCAATTATACAGTCTTATACAATTATTATTATTATTTTTCAGTGTGTGTGCATACAAGAGGATTCTCTCACTTGATATGTTTATTGTTCACAGCACTGAAAAAACACAGAGAGAAGCTGAAGAGATTTGGGGCCATAGCCTTGTTGGGTTCTTCTCTGGATTTCATCTCAGCTGCAGCTCTGCTCTTTTCAGCAAGGTAAACATGACTGACAACTGAGTTACAAAACAGATATATAGACAGACAGATTAACTTCGTGCCTCATAAAGATTAAGCCTACATGTAGTTTTGAAGGAAATCTTTCTCATCCATAGTTGTTGCCATCAATAGCTATATTAATCGCACACATCTATGTGTGTGTTTGTATGTGCTCTGTGGTGAAAAGACTTTATTCTTTTTCAACATCAGTTCACATCTCATATACGAACGTAGTACTCTTTTTCAGAAATAAACAAACTTTTATATCACTCAACCTAAAGAAGTAGATTTTAGGGAAGTTGGACATTCAGCATTCTGAAAATCAGGTGCTGGAGAAAAATAAAAAAGCACCTAAAAGTAACAGTAGGTTTCATCTCCAAAAACAGACATCTAAAAGTTAGGCATAGCTTCTGAGCTGCCTCTATAGTCAATGGAGAAAAATGAGTGCCCCCATATCTCAGTTGTTGCTTTAGCTGCCCATCGCGTCTCAGCTATCTCACTGATGTTGTAGCTTTGTGAACGCATGCACACCTTCACTTCTTAAAACTTGTTTCCCAGGCTGCATAAGCCTGAGGTGAATTTCCTTTTGCCCTGTTTTATAATTTCTGAGGTCTCTCTTGTTCCCACCATCCTGCATTTTTGCTTTCCAGCACTGTTGACCCCTACTGCACTTCACTGTGAGTTGTGCTGTTCCTAATGTAAAGCTCTCCTCATCAGTTTGACCAACCTTTTGCAAAGATTACCTTGGCTCCACTTTGTCAGGAGCATCCCCTCTCCCCCTACCAGTCGTCCCTTCTCAAAGTGGGTCCCGTGGTTGTAAAAGCCAAATTCCTGTCAACATCACCAGCTGCACAGACTGTTGACCTGCAGGTGTTAAAATTAATATAATTGTATGACTTTGGTGTGACAGAACTCAAAATCAGCCAGGGTTTTGAGGTAGACCTGTTTAGATTTTCTCCAGTCCAAAGACAGAATGATATTTAAGCCTAGTTTTAATTTTTTTTTTAGTAGACTAAACCCTAGAATATGTAACTCTCTGAATAAAGAAAACCTACAGTTTTCTTGCAGTAGTAAAATAAACACCGCCAGAGAGATCTCCTGGGCACTGGAGCTTCATTGCCTGTGCTATTAAATTGTTAGAGAGGTCTCTAGCATGTTTTTGGCCTAGGAGAATAAACAGATGCCACATCAGGGCCCTAGCAAGGTTTGGATTTAGCACGTCAGACACATTTCTCAACAGGCAGCATGCATTCAGCCACTCTGTTTTGGAAACTAGGAGAGTATAATAGTATGGTCATGGGCTGTTCCATGCTGAAGAACAGTTTAGGGAGCATTTTGTTTGCCTGTTTAAATGTAGTAAACATGATTAGGAAAAGCAGCATAAAAGGAAAAAAAATAGCATTAGCAGTTACTTTTCTTCTGCCAGCTGTGCCCTTGCAGACAGGTTCTGGCTCTCAGTCCAGCCACTGAAACTCAAGTTTCTGAATTATGAGAAACTATATTCACTTCTTTCTAATTCCTAGGAAATTCTCTCCATCCTCTAGCTGACCACTTTTCCAAAGCAGTTTCTCAGCCCATGCACAAAACGTAAAATTCCAAATCTTTCTACGAGTCTTTCAAGCCTTTTCTGTTTGGGCATGGTCAGTCAATCTCACCCACATATTTCCAACCCCCTTTTTTTGTTTTGTTTTGTTTTGCTGTTTGTTTTTTTTTTATTTATTTATGGAAGGTTCCACGTGTCCCAGTGACTTCTTAAAGGATTATAACCCAAGAACACACACACATATGATATCTTTCATTAAATAGGGCATTAGTCCCAAGCTAATTAGCTGAATTCTCAGCAGGGCTAATTACCTTGGGCGGACTTCCATGGTGAGGGATATGTTGTCTTTGGTTCCAGAGCAATAGTGTTGCACAGTCCCATACTCAGCAGCGTAAAATCCTCCATCAGAAATCTGAGTTGCAGCAACTATCTTGCAAAACTTGGCTGGTTTGTATCTTCTAACCTAGTTAAAATATGTGACTTCTGTTGCTGCTTTTTCCTCTAGACATAGTATTTCCCAGTCTAATTCCATTAGTCATTTTAGTAACCAGTTTGTGTGAAAGCTGAAGCACAAAACGTGCTGGCAGGGCATTGCAGCAGGTGCATAGTCACCATGCTCTATCATGTATAACTTTACAGAGACTAGAGACACCAAGATCTTTGTTAAAATGATTATGTGTAATCCTAGACATTAAAAGGGGGTAGTAGGCCAAAGTTTTTCTCTCTGTTGAAGAAGAATCTTGTTAGAAACTAATCCAAATTATTGATGGGTCATTTGTGCCTCATTCCCATAACTGTGGGTCTGGATTTTCATGACAGATGGATGAGTTGACATTCTTTGCTCCCTGCAAATACATTAGTATACATACATGGTGTTTTGCCTCTCTGAAGTCATGTACGTCTGTTTGGATGGCATTTTGCCTACTCATAAGTCAGCACAGAAGTCAAGCAATGGTAGGTTTATGCGGACAGTTGGCATTACCCTGCAAATGTCACTTTTTCTCAGGAATTCTTTGTTCTGTGCCAGTATTGCATATTGGCACCACATGCCTCTTTACACCTAATTACATGAGTTGACACTTACATGACAGAACAGAAATGGTTGATCCGAGGAGGGAAAGAAAGGTTGAAATTTATGGTTGCTTTTACAAATACAAGTAATATGTTTTCAGACTTGTTGGAATGTCAATATACAGGAGGAGTCATGACCCTTTCACTCTCTCACGTTCAAGTAATTTTCCTAAAAAGCAATAATCGTCAGTGTCCCCTGTTTTGGCACAGATGAATGTCTGATAAGGCTAAGTCCTTCTACTAAGAATTTTGTATTATTATGCATGTACTGAACTTTTAAGGGGGAAAATTGAAAGAGAGAATTGTTCCATTTCTTGTAAAACCAGAATAAGAAATAGTTTTTCTGTTGTAAAATCCACTAGAAAAAAAAGTGGAGGTAATATACCTAAATGTAGCACACAGATAGCTGGTTTGGGACTTCTAGAGTTATGCTCATTCTTTTCTAGAGCTCTTTTCCACCTCATCCATGTACAGTCCAACAGATAACAAGAGAGGGCTTAAAAGCAATTCTGTACAGCTACCTCTACGCTTACTGTGTTTACTTACTGTAGCTCAGCATCATTTTCCTTTCTTGCTCTTTTTCTTAATCTTCTTATTTTTCTTTTCTCTTCTATTTCCAATATTGGCAGGGTACATCTACTATTTGCATTATCATGGCTGAAAGACCATGATCCAGTTAAACTGGCTAATTTTGCAGAAAAATAACAAAACAAAAAAGTGGATGGCTTTCTTTTGGATTGCTGAATGGCGGATCCAAAAAGCACCCAGACTGCAATTAGGAAGGGTGGAGAAGCAAGGTTCTCTACACATTTAAGCATCAATGAGCTATTAGATTAGCTCAGCAGCTCATAGAAACACAACTTTAGGTGCTTCCCTGTAGACCAATGATATCCTTGGCTTTTCATTTTGGCAGGTAGCTGACTGCGGGGAACTGATTAAGCCTGACTGGGACTGTTACTCAAATTAGCAAGATGCCCACTTTTTACTAGGACATCTGCTAAACAGCTTCACAGCCTCCTCACAATCAGGTCACTTTCTTTCCTCAAATCTATAAAGACAAGTAAGCTCTTCCATATTCACTAGAATAAGACTAGAGAATGTCAGGTATTGCAACAGAAAACTTCTGGGACATAATTTGCTTGCAACAGAGACAGTAAAGACTTAAATAGCTTGTATGTGTCTGCTTAAATACAGTTAAACTAGCTTGGATGCTCATACCCACATCAGTTCAGCTAATTCTGCAATGAAGACATAGCCATACTTAATCTATTTGAAATAATAATGTTAATGATTATAAAAATACAAATACAAATAATTATCTTCATAATCCAGTTGCTCAAACTTGTTTTCTTTCAACCTTACGAAATTATTTAACCTTTCCACGCCTCCCAAAGTCATCAAAGAAAAGTAAACAGGAGTGAGGAACACGTGTCTTACCTTTTCCCTTTTGCTAGTTTGTGGGATGGGTTCACCACACAGAAAAACAGCATCTTACAAAATGGGAGCACAGTAAATGCATAATCTTGGTTCATACAACCCCTCCCAAAAGCTTACTGTTACATCTGGGTATTCTTTCCAAAAGGGATGTAAAGGTATAACTGTATTTTGAAAGA
The DNA here is from genome assembly GCA_013389945.1 of Fregata magnificens. Lineage (NCBI taxonomy): Eukaryota > Metazoa > Chordata > Aves > Suliformes > Fregatidae > Fregata > Fregata magnificens. The sequence goes on along the minus strand of WAAD01035818.1, from coordinate 12,357 downwards.
AAGCATTTAATGTGAGTTGCAAGCAGTGACGACACGACTTTGACTTAGAGATCTATGGAAAAGTTAATATATCAGTTAAAAAAAATCTTGCCTGCAAAACAGCTGCTGCTGTTTAAGAAGGAATTAGTCCTCGTCCACTAAATACCTCACATATCACCCACATATGTCTTCGAGACTTTGATTTATCCTATCTAACTATAAGCATCAACTTGTATGCCCTAATGGGGAGTTTAATCTAAATTAGTAGCTCAGACTTTCTTGATAATTGATAAAGAGAATGCAGTACTTCCAGGCAGTGATTCAGATGGAAAGAATCACCTTCTAGAGGTGCCTCTCTTTCTCTTCAGTGCCTGTATAAGAGTTCTGGGCTTTTTGTTTTGGCACTGTAGTGGAATTAGTTGGGATAAATATGGGTATGTTTCTGGGTTCATTCTTAGTTCAGTTCAGTATAAGTAAATTGAGTTTGCCTAAATGACTTGCGCTGCTTCCTTAAAACAATCTGGTTTATTTGGCCTGAAATGGGCCAGCAGTAGTCATGCATCCAGTTATCACATCTCAAGTGAGGAGTGATAACTAACAGCTATGGAGCTGTCATCTGCTGAATAGCTCCAGCTGTTCTGTAAGCCAGCATCTGGCTACATCCCAAATTTAAAAAAAAAAAAAAATCAAGAAACGTTCTAAGTTCTTCCCTTAAACACTTATTTTAGGGCATTATTTTTGCTAGGTGTAATACCGTAAAATGTAAAAAGGCATTATTTTTGTAAGATGTTTAATAATATTTACTACATAAGTTCAAAAGTCTAAGAAAGCAGAATTAAATATGTATGATTTTGGTACAGCCTTATGTACCTCTGTGAGTAAGAATAGACTACAACAGTTCATGCTTATGAAATATTTTCTTTACAATATATTTCTTTGCAATAAGGATTTATTTTACAATAACTGTTCATAAATTACTTCAGTAATAATTTTGCCTAAGGCTTCTGTAAAAGTAACAAAAAAGGGGGAAACACCCCCAAGTAACCCATGTTAAATATTTGTGCAGATGTGTATGCATGAAGTTTCTGAGGATTTTCCATTTTTGTGAGAAACATAATTGGTAGAAATGTGACCCTCTAAATTGAGGATTTGGAGAAATCTAAAGATCAGGGACAAAAAATGTTGTTTGGTGGGAGAAATATGGATATTATATCTGTAAAACTGCATGGGAGGCAAGATCAGAGAACTGTATAGGTTGGGAAAAAAATGGTCTAACAGGGTGCACTGATTAAATATAAGGTGCATGTTACACTGGTTCCTATTGGTTCCTATGGCTCCTCTGTGGTTCCTATGAACTTCTGGGGAGCTCACTGGCGTTTGCATATAAGGCAATAAGGATGAGAAAGTATAATAATCCCCAATATCAAACCCAGACCATCCCAGTCTCTAGGTAGTGTTATCCTTCCTAGATCCAATAATGGTTTCAGTGGATTTACTTATGTCCTGCTCTGCCCTCAGAGCATCAGGCTGGCATTTTTTTACAAATGTCACTTGGAAATATGTTCCTCTTGTGACCTCCCACTTGGTATTACAAGTGCCCCAGAAATCTTCTAAAGTGAAGCAAGTGAGCTACTGCAAGGCCTAGAGGGGAGTGAGAGGAATGACATTTTAAGAGGCAAGCAATTTTTTACAACAAATTCTGAAGGTGACAAAAGCTTCTGGACCAGAATTAAGGAGGGTGCTTTGACAAGTCCAGCTGCATTTTTCTAGGACTTACAATTGATCAACGGTGGGTTAAGAGAGAAGAGAAAAAATTATTCAAAGCTATTGAAATACCACCACCTAAATATTCATTGGAACATTTGCTGTTTCTTGGTATGATAATATATTGAAGCAATTCATACCTAACCTTTCTCCAAAAAAGGCCATGCTCTTTAAAATCTACAGCGGAATATGCATTAAAATAGTTGTAGTGCTTCACTATTCTCCCCTGAGAGTTATGCCAAATCTGTATGGGAAGAGAATCTGTTTTACCTAGATAATTATCTCCACTTCTGGTGACACTCTGCATAAACGTATGGCAAAATATCACAGTGTTTTGAAGATACCTGATACTGATACAAAACCAATACACAGGCATGCTTTCTTCATTTGAAGAGGAAGGGAATATTAGAGCATATTCCAGATTTTTTTCAGAAGCACTATCAACAAATAGTGATTTCCAACTAGCATTTTTGCCTTTGGAGTTCATAATGTCAGTCTGTTTGAGAATCACCAGGGCTTAGAAGGCTGACAAGATTGCAAAATTCACTCATAAATTCATTAACATATGAGTAAGCTTTAGAAACACATGGGTAGGTTTTAGAAACACACAAATAGGCTTTAGAAATAGCTGTGTTCTGCAATTCATTCAAATGCAGGCAATCTGCCTCCAGACAGGTCTCAGATGGCCTCTCCTCACACTCCGTGGTTAGTCTGGAGGATGCTGCCTGCAGCTCTTTGATGTCATGGCTGAGCATGCTGTCCTCACCAGCAAGGCAGTATGTATTAGCCCCAGAGCAGGGTGATAGCTGGAGCAGTGGACATTCATTTATGGACTTTACAATCTTTTTCAGTACCAAACTTCTCTAGATTTTTTTTTTAAAATACTACAAGTAGCCCAAGCCCTTGTAATGTTCTTGTTTCCTGTTTCACAAGCCTCATTTGAATATTATCACTGTCCCAAATGAGAACTGTAACAATCTTGTTTTGCTTACCAGCCTGCCAAGCTAATGAAGAATGGAATATTCAGCAATATAGAAAATCCATATCAATATTACCCCAGATAATATCACTTCATAAGGAGTTATTATATCTCAGTATGGCCTCAAAATGCTCTGAAATCCACACCTAATATATATGTACAATAAGAAATACAAGTGTGAGATTTATCTTATCTAAATTTAACTATCAAAAACTTAAACAACAAGCTTAGTAACTTGATCTCCCTCTTTAGAGAATACAGAGAGAGAAGCATCACTGTTGAAAACCATCTGACCAAAGGTACTTTCCACAAAGTGTGCATTTAGATGTTCAAAAGTACCTGTAGACACCTGCAATTAGGAGAGATGAAAATCTTTCTTTTCAGGTAGTCACGTATCCTTCTAAACAGGAGAGAAGAAGCTGGCAGTCTAAAGCACTCATATCACTTGCTTGACAAAAGAAATAGCCGAGGGTGACTAGCTTAGACTAGCAGACTAACCTGACACGGTATGGCCTAGAGAACCTTTCTTCAATGATTCCAGAATCATAGAATCATAGAATGGTTTGGGTTGGAAGGGGCCTTTAAAGGTCATCTAGTCCAAGCCCCCTGCAATGAGCAGGGTCATCTTCAACTAGATCAGGTTGCTCAGAGCCCAGTCCAACCCGACCTTGAATGTTTCCAGGGATGGGTGTACTGGGTCTGGCCAAGGTGGAGTTGGCTTTCCCTGTGGCACCCTGCTGTGCTTTGAGTTGGTGGCTGGAGGTGACACCAGTGTTTTTGGCTGTTGCCAGGTGGTGCTTGCACAGCATCGAGGCTGTCTCTCCACCCCCACCTGTTCTGCCACCACCACCGCCCTGTGGGCTGGGGGTGGGCGGCATCTTGGGAGGGGGCAGCCAGGACAGCCGGGCTGACCGGGGCTATTCCGTACCATGTGACGTCTGCTCAGGGACAAAAGCTGGGAGGAAGGAGGAAGGGGGGGGCATCGTCGTTTGGGACGTTTGCCTTTGTCCTCGGGAGCAGCCGCGGCACGTGCTGGGGCTCTGCTTCCAGGGAGGTGGCTGGACGTCGCTGCTGGTGAGAGGTGGGGAGTGGGGTCTGTGTTGTCCTTTTCCTTTTGTTTCTGCACGCGGCCTTTGCTTTTTGTTAAACTGCCTTTGTGTTGACCCACAAGGGTTTTTTTCTATCATCTATCTCATTTTCTTCCCCTGCCCTGCCCTGCTAAGGAGGGGAGTGACAGAGCGTCTTGGTGGCACCTGGTGTCCAGCCAAGGTCAAACCACCACAGTGGGACTTCTACCACCTCTTTGGGCAACCTGTGCCAGTGTTTCACCACCCTCATTGTAAAAAATTTCTTCCTTATATCGAGTCTGAATCTACCCTCTTTTAGTTTAAAACCATTACCCCTTGTCCTATTGTAACAGGCCCTGCTAAAAAGTCTGTCCCCATCTTTCTTAAAGCCCCCTTTAAGTACTGAAAGGCCACAAGAAGGTCTCCTCGGAGCCTTCTCTTCTCTAGGCTGGACAACCCCAACTCTCTCAGCCTTTCCTCAGAGGAGAGTTGTTCCATTCCTCTGACCATTTTTGTGGCCCTCCTCTGGACCCGCTCCAACAGGTCCATGTCTTTCCTGTACTGAAGACTCCAGAGCTGGATGCAGTACTCCAGGTGGGCTCCCACCAGAGTGGAGTAGAGGGGCAGCATTACTTCCCTCAACTTGCTGCCCTTGCAGTCCATCTACTCAAGAGGTGTGGGAAGAGAGGTTGCCAGTGAAGACTCAGGCAAAAACGTTATTGAGTACCTCAGCCTTCTCCTCGTCTATTTTTACCAGTTTGCCAGTCATGTTCATCAGAGGGGGTGCGCTTTCTTTGACCTTCCTTTTCTGGCTGACATATCTGTAGAAGCCCTTCTTATTATTCTTTGTTTGTCTTGCCAAGTTCAGCTGCAGCCGCGCCTTGGTCTACCTGACCCCATCCCTACACAACCAGGCAGCATCCCTATACTCTTCCCAGGATACCCCTCCCTGCTTCCACTGCCTGTGCATTTCCTCCTTGCCCTTTAGTTTGGTCAGCAGGTCTCGACTCATCCATGCCGGTCTCCTGCCTTCCTTTCCTGATTTCTTACACATGGGGATTGAGAGCTCTTGCAGTCTATGGAAAGCATCCTTAAAGATCTGCCAGCTCTGCTCCGCTCCCTTGTCCCTGAGGGCAATTTCCCAGGAGGTCTTATTGACTAACTCCTTGAAGAGCTGGAAGTTTGCTTTCCTAAAATTCAGGGTCCTGACTTTACTCTTCACCTGACCCATATCCCTCAGGACTGCGAACTCCACCAGTGCATGATCACCGCAGCCCAGGCTGCCTCCAATCTTGATGTCTCCGATTAGCTCACTTGTGTTGGTGAGCAACAGATCCAGTATTGCATCCCCTCGGGTAGGGCTGTCTATTATCTGGCTTAAGAAGTTATCCAAAATGTAGTCCGGGAGTCTCCTGGATTGCCTACAGCTCGCCGTGCTACAGAAGGTTTAGATGTTCCTCAGTTTGGACAAAGTCATTCTGGAAATATCATAGTTTTGCCTGCAATGTAAACTTTCAGACAGATCTTCTGTGGAACTTACAAATCACTTTGCCTTTTGCATTCTCTCATAATGCTGGCTTTCTGATGCTTGAAAAACCCATCTTCATCAGTTCTGTATCTGAAAAAGATGAAGTACCTTTTTACAAAACAACACTCGTTTTCCTCACTTTAAAATTCCTTTTCACTCCTACCAGATGTTCTTTCCAGGTTTCATGGAAACAAATGGAGTCATCTAAGTTGTGAAGTTATCTTCACATCTCAAAATTTGTAATAGATCATTTACTGCCTACTGAAACATCCCCGGGGCACTCTTGAGTCACAAAGGCATTCCTTGGGTCTGAAACCCCTGTGGGTGTCGCAAAAGTTCTTTCTTCATCTGCAAGTGTTAGTTTAATCTGGTGACACCCAAATGCCAGAAACAAACTACTGATATATTTTGTTCTTGACACTTTAATGAGTTGATCAGCTAAGTGTGGAAATGGGTAGCTGCCTTCAATTGACTGAAGTTTTCTGTAGTCAGCATAATCATTTACTTGCCATTAGATTTATTATTTTTTTAATTGCGATTTAGGTGTCCAAATGTTATGTAGATTGCTTAGCTGGGCCAGCTTTCAGAATGTGATTAATTACCTTTTTACCATTATCTTATTTATTAAGAAGCTGCTTCATGAAAACACTCTAGGAGCACAGTCCAGCCTTGCATTCAACAACATTTTTCTCAATCTTATTTTTGGGGAAAGCAATAGTAATCAAGGGCTAAATCCACTGCTCTGGTCTCTGCTTTTTGCTACCCATAGGTCCTTTTCTCTAACACTGCCTTCAAATATCTCACATATGAGGATCTTAAAGGAATCAATAATGCTGGACACTATTCTATGACGTTATTTCTAATTGCTTGTACACCCTGTGCAGTCATCATGGTTGCTTTTACCCAGAAATCCAGTTTTAGTCCAGGTGGAAACAGAAGTCCCAAATGGATCTTTCTGGCTTCAAACCATTTGGCAAGTTCATTGTGACTGTACCTTTCCTATACATTATGCTTAGCTGAAAGAAGAGTAATTCATCTCGTTCACATAGTAGCTATAGGAAATATCTTTATCACTGCAAGAATCTAAATTTCCTTGTATGCACTTGCTAGAAGTATATAAATATTGTTCAAGATTAAGTCTATTTCTTTATCATAGCATAGGTTTTTGAAATATCTTTCAATGAAATTCACTCTGAACACAACATTAAAAATATAATTTATCATAGGAATAGCCATTAATATGCAAGAACCCCTGATTCTGTGTGAGATGGATATTTTATGTTGTCTGTTCTACCTGGATGATGATTAGCAGTAAACTATATAATTTCTCCAGTACACACTTTCTTCCTTTCAGCACTGCTTATTTTCCATAGATCAAACTTGGTTCATATCATGAGTTCAGCGTCACTAGGCTTTTCAAGTGTCAGTGTCCCCAAGCATGTAGATGAATACTGAGCAGTTCTGTTAGTTGTCGATCGTATTAGCAACTTCTAATTTCTTTCTGGCTTCTGGCTTCCATATGATTGGGTAATTGGCTCTTCAGTGGCCTTTGCCTCCACTTCATTTGCAAATGCCATCTAACTTAGTAACCATTTGGAAAAATGTCCCTTTCATCAGACTTAGGGTGCCTAAATAAGCTAGTTTAGGCACCAAAAATAGTCTAACTGCAGCAGTGTAGGACTCCACATGCTAATTTCTTTTTATTTCCTTCTCACTGAGAAGCTTGTTTACAGCTAGTCCGTGTATGTCTGTATCGTGTCTCAGCATAGACATACTATTTGCCCTATGCCTTTAAAAATCTGTTAGGGTAGAAGACAAGGAGATTAAGGGTTATGGAATTAGTGCTACCATGAAGCAGAGAACAAGAATTGAAAATATAACTTTGAGGATAATATTGTTTACCCAATTCCAGTAAATTTCTTAGACCAGTAAGTTCCTTGTTAGAAGAAAACAATTCTTAGCGTCCCTCTGCCACTTTTATATCATCTGTGGCTTACCTGGAGGGGACAGAATGAAATGCAAACGCTTCCTTTATTTACTTTGTCTTAGGGAAAAAGAGAGACCTGATTGAAGAGGAGTAGGAGAACAAAAGTCTCTCTGGGCTCAGTTCTGCAACATAACATCTCAGTGGTTGCTGGAATCACAAGCTCTTTGGGTCCCTTACACTAGTCATTATAAATCTTCTGCTTTAGACCCAGGAGCCTGGTTTAAAATCCTGGGAGCTTAGAAATGCTACCTTAATGCTGTTCCCTCAACAGTGCTGAGAGGAAAATGATCTTTCTTACCCTGTTTATTGCAAGCCATATTCTGAAGCCTTCATTTACCTCTGGCAATCATGTAATTGAGCCAATTTCTGTGAATGCGTTAAATGTTCATTATTTAGCCCTACATTCAGAGCTGGTGAGAGACAATATTTAAAATATATCAGATGCTCAACAACCATAAAATACTTCATTGAAAGAATATCCTAGTCCATGCTAGAAGTTCTGAGGTTCAGTCTGGTAATTGCAATTCAGACTGATTAAAGCACTTGGAAAGGACACTAAACTGCAAGTTATCTCTAGTTCACATAGCAAATACTTGCTTTTTATAATGAAAATAATAGTGTGAAGTAGCATGCTAATTTTACCTTGTTGTAATCACATTATGAACGTAGTGGGAAGGACGCTTGTGCAACGGGATGGCTATATATTCATCCTGTTATAGATTACAGCTGGAAGTATTAAGAGATGGCATAGATACTTCCCCAGGAACTGGTATCTCATCTGTGGCTGCATAAAACCTCAGCTTTACGCACCAGAATTTTCTAACTGCTTAACAAGGGAAAAATAAAAAAAAAAAATAGAAGCACTTTGTATACTGAGGGGTTCGTACTTCCTTGATACATTGGCTGATAGGCGGTGCCAATTTAATTAAATGTTGGAAAATATTTAATCTCAAATAGAATTTGAATAGAACAATAGAACAAAAATCTCTGACTTTTTAAGAAATTATCTCCACAAATACCCTTGATTCTTTTTTGAAAATATATTGTTTCATTTATTTTGCTAAAGAATCTGATAGATTTCTAATATTTTAAATTTTCAGTTTCAATAGAAGAACATACATAACTTATTTTAGTGCTATCTTTTTAGCTTGGAAAGCGCCAGGGTAAAAATTGTTGTAAAGATACTAAGACATACAGGGTTTACTTCTCATTTAATCCTTTAAAAATTGGGGTTCTAGTTGGTTTACATGACAGATAACAGGAAACATTCTGTTTCCTCAAGTCAGTCCAGACTTCAAGGGGGGAAAGTGGTAAGAAACCCCTAATAGTCAATACTAAAGGACAAAAAGATACTAACATGATAATCTCTGCTGTTAACTACCACTTTAACACAGATTATATTTTTAGGGTAAGAAAAAGGTAGTATTGGTCTTCTGATAGTGATCAGGTAACAAGCTCTAGTCCGATGTTCATAAGAACAGATAACTAGCAGGATTCTTTTTTCTTTATATCCCTTGCACTTGACAATTTTTTAGTTCTTTGCACATAATGAGAATTTACATGTTTCGGAAGAGTTTAGTTTTAGTTTAAGGAAGTGACAGAGGAGCTGGCTCATCAGTGACTGTAACCACTGGTATCTGCATTAATAAAGTCAGAATGCAAGATATCACTGAACCAGAGTTCTTGTTCACTCATTTTAGTCATCAGATTTGTAATAACAATAATATAAATCTGGTTGAGGGTTGTTCAATAAGTAGCTATGGCTTCAAGGTCAGCCTCAGAAAGTGAATCCTGTGCTCATGCAACCTCCTATATAAAGGTGTTATAAACTAGTGGCTGTATACACAACATATTACCATGAAGAACCACATAACCATGAAGTGGAATGATTGTTTTTTGATTCTCAGGCTTCTATAGCAAACAAAGAGAACGTGCTGCAATGCTAAGGTGTGAACTAACATTTGTGATTCAGCACCGGCCGTGTTCATGAGTACAATACTTAAATCCCACTGAAATGATTTTCTTTCTGCCAGATAGAGTCTAACAACAACAAATGACTGGAAACTAAATTTTCCAGTATCTTGCTCTTTTATGCAGCATTTTCAATGTGTATAGACATGCATGAGCCAGAATGATTTAGCCATTCACACTGGCAGCAGTTTACATGCTATTTGCAAGGAAGTAGATGATTGTAACAAGGTGCAAAGCATCAGAGGATCTTGCCCAGGTGTATTATTTCTATCTCTTTTTCACTGTGTGCACTTTTACATGTCTGGCATTTAAGTGGTTAGAAAGTTCCATTTCAATAAGGCATTTGAAAATCCCAAGATGTATTCTGTGAAATTTTCATGAGTTAGAGCTCTGTGGGTAGTTTGTTGCCTAGCAAGGAACTGTTTTGCTTATATAACTGCAATCTATGTCACCAATAAGCTGTTATCATAAGTACTTCCAAAATATTAATTAATTTTTATCTTCATCCCACTTTTATTTTGCTTTAACAATATTGGCTTAGTAATACAACACAAAAGTAGAACCATTACTTATTTTCAAGAAAGGCTTATTAAATGTAAATGTAGTACAGAAACTAGCTTTTTTTTTTTCAGGAGAAAAATTCATAATCAAATGAAATTCCTCCTCATTCATCATTTACAAGTACTAAGCAGCTAGTTAACTTTAAACAATAGAAGGAAAAGATGAAATCCGTTCTGAATGTGGGAGGTACTGTTGTTGCATTTGAACAGAAGAAGACATAGACAGATGGTGACAGAGGGATGGAGAACACTAACAGAGACAGTTTTAAAAGAAAATTTAGAAATTTCCATAGTAATAAAACACAAAGAAATTTTAAGATTTACATTTTTGTCTCAATTTCAATATTAGTGATGTGTGGAAAACATTTCTTTTGCTTATGCATGGTAATTTTTCTGATAGTTAAAATCCATTTCTGGGTACTTCTATGATGGAAATAAAAACACCTGAATGGGGAAGGAAGTGACCAAAGATTTGAATTTCCACCTGAATTAAACTGGAACTCACGATAGCAGTCATAGGCATTCTCATTCAGAGAATGAGAACGTCATATCAATGAAGACTGAGAGATATGTAGGAAAAATGAAATTAAAAGGAGGCAAACTTATCTAATTTTAGCTTTGTTACATAGCACATGAAATCCAATGGCCTGGTGTCTCTATCTGAAAAATTCAGAATATAAACCACTAACCATGACTGTCCATTCTAGGTACATTTCTGGAGAACAAAATACAAATCCAGAGACAGTACTAATGTCAGCTAAGGATAAAACAGAATAACTTCTATAAGTGGGGCATTCAATACTGATTATTTTTGTGTGGAGAAATATCATTTAGAGAAAGAAAAGGTATCTGTTCTCCAACTGGACAAGGTCGTACCTTATCATGATGGATCTATGAACAATTACTTTAGACTCAACAAGCAGTTCTTCTTCAGGACTGCAGAAGTCAGACTCAAGTTTTGGCAAAAATTTGATAGGTGAGTATGTATACAAGTTATTATAAAAGACAAAAAACCTTGATAATTTTAAAACCTCACAAATGTGTTATTTGTGACCTAAGTTCCTAAGTTCCTATAAAGGCAGACTTCTCTAAGTAAGTGTTAGATGCTTTCAAATAGATTTTAATTTTTATCTGCTGCATGAATGTTCTATCTTTTGTATCCTATAGCAAGTTAATAATTCCTCATTAATAACAGGCTAGAAGAACAAAATGTAACTGAGAAGTCCTCTTGTTATGCAGTGTCTGAAAGTGATATTTACCATAGAAATTGTTCTGCTGACAGCTAAAAAGAGACATTATCTCTAAGTGCCTGAAAGCTCTAATCATAAGAGGAGACCAGGTGAGTGCTGTATAAGCAGGAAAAAAGATGGTCCCTGACAATAAAGTTTCAAATATATATTTCAGGTGGGAAGCAGAAGCAACAAATGGAAGATAGAGAGTCTTAAGAAAAAAAA